>VDFB02105785.1:237268526-237726113 GCA_007258455.2 Sequoia sempervirens
CACCTAGTGAATATAGAACTTCATTAGCCGGTGATGCTTTCACTTATTCATGATCCACCTAGAAAGTACCAAAATTTACTAGCCTGTGACTTGTGAATGCCATCTTCGGTATAGATCCTCGTAAGAATCTACAAATCTTGCTAGTTTGTGATGTCATACCTTTCATGTTTTTTTCTACCTTGTTTTCTTTGTGTTTGATTCATGCTCACTCCATGCTTGCTTCATGTTTGATTTGTGTTTGTTTCATGTATGTTGTGTGTTTGCTTCATGTATGTTGTGTATTTAATTTTTGTATGTTTAGATTATCATGTCTTTGTTGTATCATCTCTTATGTGTGTATTCCTTTTTATCTTAACATTGTTGTTTAGTAGGATCCTAAGCCTAGGGGCTATCACTGTTGGGAAAATGTGTCTCAACCTTGAAATTTTATTTATATTTTATTATTATAAATCTAGAGGTCGTTCATAATTATATCTTAGATCTAATGGTTGATATTTTATTATCTTGACTTTCCCTAGAAGGCAGCCCTATTTTATGAGGGCATTGTATTATGACAATGTATTGTGATGTATTATGAGAGTCTAATAGCCATCATGTTTCCTTTGGATCCTTGGTTGGTGATACTCCTGTAAGAAGCTTTCTCTACAAGTATATTGTAATCTTTGTGATTTCTGAATAATATATTGGGCGCCTTTTGGAGTGTGGGGTTTTTCTCCTGAAAGGTTTTTCCTCACGTAAACCAATGTGTTGTGGTATACATGATATTTATATTTATTTATGTTTAATTTTTTATAATTGTTTGTTAGGGTTCAAGCAAATTGGAGAAATAAACATTAACAAATATATGTAGATTAAATAACCTAGAAATAACAATGAAGAATAATACAAAAGAGATCAACACAGAAATTTAGCGCGGTTCACCCAATATGGGCTACATCCACAAAAACTCAGCCACCCAATGATTTTATTATCTAGTGCAAAACATATTATAATCTTTAGAATTACACACACTGCAACTTACATCCTAGATGCTTATAACAATATTTTTGGAAGCTTCCAAAATTAGGGTTTTACGAAGTCATTTTTTTTTCATTTGATGTGTTAGCAGGAAAACCTTGACGTGTTAACAAAAAAAAAAATTGGCGGTTGCACTCCCGAACCCCTGCTTAGGGCCCAACCCAGCCTTGAACCCCAATGAGGATACATTACGAGTGTACAGTATTTGCATGATCAGTCGCCACATACCAACACTGTTGAAAAGATCTATAAAGTTTTGCATTATCCTCCTCTCAAGATTAGTGTAGGAAGTTGTTTCGCTACCATAGATTCCTTACAATCACATATCTCAACCTAGTGTCATCTTGCCTCCTCAGTGTTGGAATGAAAGGACTCTTTGGCTCCTGTATAATTTAGTGTGAGTATGAGTGAATGTTTGAATACTCTCACTAAAGTGGGGGATAAATGTAGCATTGTAAATTGTCACCCTTGGTCCAATTTAACATTATGTCTAACTCCCTCCTAATTGCATGTGCCTAATTATGCTTATGATTTATCTATTTAAATGTCATTTTTAGGAAATTAATTTAAATCCAAGAAATTGAATTAAATATTATTTAACAAAACTTTTAAAAGCTAAACAGGGCTTCACTAGGGTGCCCAACGCCCCGTCCCACCTAATCAGGCCCTAAATCTCATATTTTATTGTTGGCCTCAATATGTTTATGAATCCAAAATCCTTTGTTGACTTATCATAATGGTTAATATGAAATGTGTTGATGTTGGCGTAAATAGGTACTTTTCCTAACTAGTTATTAGTGGGGTCCTATTTACATATTAAGTCCACTTAGCTCCTAGGCATATTTAAGTTGTTTAGATAATATTTTATCATTTTTTATTAAATTTTAGTGTCATAGGTCATTTAATGATGGCTCCAGTCATTTAGTAATGACACCAGCCATTTAGTAATGACACCAATCATTTAATGTTTTGGCATTTGGTACTTCATCACACCTTGTCTATATAAGCAAGGCTATTGTACACTCTTGTAAAATACCTCATCTCCATATTTAATAGATCTTAGTATCAAGCAATCTCATTTATTGCATACTCTCGTGGAAGGTTTTCATTATTTTTACAAGTCGCCCTTGCATAGAGCTAATTTTCAACTCCTACATTCTATTAGAGCCCAACCTTGAAAATTCCTTCTCAAATTTGAGGGTAGAGCTATTTCTAGTGAGAGATCTTGGTGAATTTTAGTAAGGTTGAGTATGCTCTTCCCTTTCACCCTATTCTGATCTAGGGAATCAAAAAAACTTGAAAAAAACACTAGTTTTAGAGGGTTCCTCTTTGTGGGTTGTATTGCAGATTAATTTTAGTGCATGTTGGAGTTAATTTGAACTCACAATTGAGTCCAAGGCATCTAAGAAAGTCAAGATTGGCTTTTGTTTCATCAAAAATTTGACATATTTTCCAAATCTATGAGGGTTTGGAGTTGGCAGATGATTACTAGATTCAAGATGTAGCTAATTTTTTGGAGCATATTGGACCAAAATCGACCCTGTCATTGCATTTGGAAGGCCCAAAAACCCTCATTTTCATATAAAACACTTCATACTTTGAAGAAAGAAAAAAATTGACAATTTTTTAAATTTTCAAGTGACTTAAATTTAACAGTCAAATGACTATCACAAAGGACTGTGTTAAATTTGACAGTTAAATGGTCATCATACTAGCACTCATCCCAATCTACTAGCTTTTGGTTACATGGGGCGACCACCCACTAGCCCTTAGGGGTCTTAATTTTGGCCCCTCAAGCCTTAATTGGGCAATTTTGTTAAAATTGCCATAACTTTTGACTTAGGTATCAATTTTTTGAAAATGAGATATCATCGAAAAGCTAGTTTCAAGAAATTTCCAATGGTGTAGGTTTTATTATCATATTTTACTCGTGGAATATTTTATTTCTGTTTGAATTTAGATCTCCCATTTAGACCTCTAAGCTCATAACTTTTTCCTAAATCTTCTCTTTTCATGATTTTTGTGGCACTGGAAAGGTATTGAGGAGCTCTATCATTGTGCACATGCACTTTTTTCAAATTTAGTCCTAGGTATATTTTATTCAAATTTTGACATATTTGCATTTTGGTTAATTAGTTGGACATTCTCACTCCTAGAGAGGTTAAATTATCTTTTAGGAAGACTTCATTTGCAAAATACATCATGTTTGGGGGTTTCTAATTGTTATTGAAGGTTTTAGTCTTTGTAATTTTGAAGATATATCATAGTTCATTATGAGAATTTTATTTTATCATTCTCTGATTGTGTCAAAAATGGGAAACTATAAACAATGGAGAGATGGCATCATGAAAAATCTTCATTGGCTTTATTTGTTTCCACATTTGAATGGTCTAGTTCCCCCTCCAAGTACAACTAGTAATAAATTTGCTTGAAATTGCAAAAGGGATTATGTCTTAGGATTTATTGCTATGCATGTAGATGATGACATTTTGAATGCTATTGTTTAGTCTTAGGAGTTATTTACATGTATGTAGATGATGAAATTTTGAATGCTATTTTTCATTTTGAGTGTCCTCATGTTCATTGCACAAATATTGTCAAATCATCTTTGTCTTTGGATCTTGTTCAATATTAGTTTCCAAATAGTCTTGGTGTGTCGCGTTCTTCATTGATTGGGCATGTACCTAATTTGATTGTGGCATCTTCATCTACCTTGGACAAGGAGACACATGAGAAAATTTCAAAGACACCATCATACATGTTTATGCTTCTTCTTTAAATTCCTATCTAGAATGGGAAGGATTCCTACATTTGTACTTGGTTTTGTTTCTTTCAAAAGGGAGACAATTTGTTTGTCAATATTGGATCATGTTTTGTATTCAGGCACTTACCATTGTTGTAGTATGTTGCACATTATGGGGGGCCTACATAGTCTCTCTCTCCCTCTTATGGGGGGCCATTGATTGTATATCCATTGTGGATGTAGTCATTTGGGGATATCATTAAGTCCTCCATACATCATCCTTGTTTATATAATTTCTCTCTTTTAGAAGAGGTTTTTTTCCCATGTATTTTTTCTCCATTTCTTCATTTGTGAGAGAATGCATTTGTATTTGTACATGGGTACCTAAAATGGCCTTGTAGCTAGGACCCATCCTTGCATCTTTACATCATTTGTATAATAATTGCTTCTCCCTAAGTTGCACTTAATGGGGGATGTTGGTGTAAATAGGTACGCTTTCTAACTATTTATTAGTGGGTCCTATTTACATGTTAAGTCCATTTAGGTCCTAGGAATATTTAAGTTATTTAAATAATATCTTATCATTTTACCTTTTATGAAATGTTAGTGTCATAAGTCATTTAATTATAACTAATGTCATTTAATAATGACACCAATCATTTAATGTTTTGGCATTTGGTACTTCATCACACCTTGTCTATATAAGCAAGGCTATTGTACACTCTTATAAAATACCTCATCATCATATTTGATAGATATTACTATCAAGCAAGCTCATTTCTTACATACTCTCTTGAGGAAGGTTTTCATTATTTTTATAGGTGGTCCTGTGATAGAGCTAATTTTCAACTCATATAGTTGAAACTCATAAAAATATAATTCTTCCCTCCATTTGAACATCTAAATCTATCTAAGAAATTTGAATATTTTTTGAGCTTCCTAAAAGGAAATTAATATAATTTTAAGAGGATAAATAAGTAAAAGATCTACAACACTATTTCAATCAATTACAAGTTTGCAACACATCAAAAATTTTTGTTTATGTATTGTAAGATGCCTCGTATTTATGTTTATTTTTCATTATGAGTACTAACACTTGCAGGATGTTTAAGCATCCTTCAATTTCTCCTTGCATGTGATGGGAAAATTGACTTCAATCTAACAAAAAATGCAAATCTTAGTGGTAAGTTATAGTTTTGTTATTTATCATTTATTTTTATTCATTTGCCTCTACTCTCCTTAGAGTACGTGATTTATATCATAATCATCATCATCATCATAATCATTTATGGAGGTGGAAACATAAAAATAGGGTTTGACCAATCCAATCCCCTATACAGAACTAACCTTCTCCCCTTTTCCTTATTGCATGTTATAGGTTTGAATTGATTCAAGTGGATTGGAGACATCAAGCATCAAAACCGTAGTTCAAGCATTCATGCACCTTTCATCATCAAATTATGGAAAGTTGATTATTCACAAATTGTCAAATTTTGGATCTGAGTTCTCACAGTCAGAGACCTACAAACCCTGTCACACCTGTACTAGCTTTCAAACCCTAGAAACCAACATTTATGGACTAGGGCTCCCAACAATCCTTTCCTACCAGATCAGCCTTAGATTTATATGTCAGGTTCCTCTTTATCTACACTTTCCAATTATGCTCTCTATTTTTGTCTTTTTGCTTTAAGTTTTCTAGATTTTGTAACAGTTCATCATTTTAGTCTTAAGTCAGCTAGATTTCAATATTTCATAACAAATCATTACATCTCATCAACCAACAAAAACTGGACCAAAACCTTGACTGGCTATTTGGCTCTGCCTTGAGGACATCAGCCAAATAGTTTCTCTTGGTTATTTTGTGTCCCCTAATGTTGATGGTGAAATGAGTGATTTAGGTTAATTCTTTGCTTTATATCCCATTTTTTAGCATCTCACAAAAAGTTTCTCATTAATATTTTAACATAAAAATAGAAATAGTACTTTGGATAATTATGTAACTAAAGAGTGTTGCTTTTGGAGCTATGGTTGAAAATAAATCTCTTGGTGAGGTGTCTTAACTATAGTGTAATAGGAGGAGGAAGCGGGGTGTAGGCTAAGGAGGAGGCTAAACCATCATTTTTAGGTTAAGCCGGACTTTGGATCTCTAACAACATGCCTCCATTCTTTATTAAAGGCATTATTTTAGCATATCATATGTTTGTTCATGATTGTCAATAATCTTGACTTTCATAAACAGAAAATAATAAACAAAAATATATGCATCTGTTTAACTTTAAAATAAATAATAAACTTATAAACAAGTATTGATTCCCTACATTAAGGATTTTTATTTTAAAGATTTAGCACTAGGAATTTTTGAAAGGGTGATGGGAAGCCTCTTTAACATATTTTCAATTTGTTTCAGCTTTCTCCACAATACACTTATCTCTTTCTTCCAAGAGATCCTCCATCTTTAGCTTCCAAGTTCAAAAATTGTGTTTTGTTAAACCTTTCAATATCCAAATGATATGAGTTATCCATGATATATATCACCCAAAATATGAATATGTAAAAAAACAAAAAAAAAACACTCATTGCAACAAAAAACTTTATCAAACACTTTGAAAGATAAATCCCTCTCTCTAATCAATCTAATTGAGACTCAAAGACTAACTGTTGAAAATAGGGTGAAATGATACAACAAGAAATATTATTCTTTACTGAATCCAAATTCTTAGGCAATAATATATCATAAGATAAATGAAGTCATCAATGAAATAAAATGCAAATCATAACATATTTTTTATGTGGAGAAACCCTCATAAAAAACCTCCACATGCAAAGAGACTCAAGCTTGTATTAATCCTTAAAATTGCTACATCAATATAACATGCTTATCCCTCAGTATTCTAGCAACATAATGATGCTTGAACAACCTACAAAATTGAAAGGAAATAAGATGCATGGAAATGCTTCCTACACTAATATTTTGAGGAGAGTGTCACACAACTTTCAATCTTTTAATGACTATAGAAAATAGAAACACATATAAACATAAAATAAACAATATTCCATAACACATGTGTACATGGGAAAACCCTCTTAGGATAAAAACCCCACACTCCAAATTAACTCAATGTATTATTTAGTAAACCACAATTACAATACATGAGAAAACCTTCACAAGAGTATCACCGTCTAGAGATCTAGATGAATTTTGACAACTTAACAATATCTACAAAATTTCACACAACCTCCATCTCAAGCACCTAATATATAGGATATACAAAACCCAAAACCATCAAATGGTTATTACAAAACCATGAGCTAAATCATCCAAAAATTGATGCTCAAAATATCCCTCAATCAAAGATTCCTTATGATGTGTCATAATGTTGGTGTTTCCAACTGATGACTTGAAATCTTCTAACCATTTGCCTAGATCTATCCTCAAAGACTCCAAGTTCTTGGCCAATGAATAGAGAACCACCTTTAAGATATGTTCTCTCTGAACTTCAAGCTCTGAAAAACCTAGGCTAGTTTCCATACATGGCACTAAACATGGATGTGAAATAAAGTTATATTGTAGCACCTAGTAGATAGATGAATTAATAAAAATGGATAAGGAGTTGTTGAATACAAACTTGATTGTCTCATTCCTTATCTTCCTTAAACTCGGGTATGAGTTATGTAACCTAAACACTAATACAACAAAAAGGACTAAATAATGGGAGTAATAGATTTAAGATTTTCTTTTGAGGATGGGGGAGGAAAATAAAGCAAGATCGATGCCTACCTTGGGTTACAGAGTCATGTGTTATACATTGTATATGACATACCCAAAATATATTTTGATGGTCATCTAATATATTATATGCACAAGCCTACTATGTAACCATACTTAGTAATCCATTAAATTGATGTTAGATAGCAAATATTCTTGAAAAGCTGATACAACCCTTGATTACTTAGCTTAAAGAACATTATCATTCATAGTTGGAGACAGTTCCAATAGTAATGTATATTCATATAAGCTACAATTTTAAAATATAGGGGCATTTTCAATGTGATGACTTACTAACATAGACCTTCACCTTTGGCATTCAACAATTTCTATACAAGGCCTTCTTCCTTGGCCAAAATTCAAAACCTTTACAAATGAAAAAGAGATTACATTTTAAAGAAGAGAGAAAAAGTAGATCTTCCACTCAACTAACACCTAACACATTGCGATCCCTCTGATCCACAACAAATTAGTCTAAGAGAATATTCCATTTCACCCCATCTTCACTTCTCATTTTCAACTGAAATTTGCTTTTTCCCAATTTGTTTTCAATCTCGTGCAAATTTTTAGCTGTGTAAAAACACATTTACCAATTGCATTTTTCACTTTCAAGTGAAAAATATTAACCCCATGCATTTACCCACTTAACTAATAATGATAAAAATAAATTTGATATATCATTTTACCACCCAAAACACTCAAACCTTCTATGACCATCCAAACATTTTGATAAACAGTTGATTGGAAACCATTCTCTCTTTTTCCTATAGCCATTAAAATTTTTACTTTCCCACTTCAATTTTTAGCTCTTCCATTTTTTGGATGTCTCCACTACATATTTATCATCATCAACCTCCTACTTGGAATAAACTCTTTGTAGATTATTTCAATATCTGTCATAGTGTTTAAATAAATATATTAGATTTTAAACACTATTTGAGTAAGGAAAGTACCACAAATCACCATCAAAGACCTTTTTGAGAGTTGCAAAACATCACTCACATTCGTGGGCAATGGAAAACAAAATAAACAACATCAAAATGGTGGTAGAGATGAGTGAAATTATTGAAAAATACTTTTAAAAACTACTAGTCATGAAAATGAAAACTAGGTCGATTCCGAGCTTGTAGGAACTTAGAAAATGTTTAGAACAACATTAAAATAGTTACCAAGACATGGGACAAAATCCAAGAAAGTTTTGGGAGGCAGAATCAACATCTATCAAATTGTAAAAGGCCCCAAAATTGCCTCCAACACCTTTGTGCATGGATAACTTCATTCCAACTTTGTTTTGAAGTCATTTTTCCATTAAAATGCTTAAACCATCACCCAAAATTATTGTTTGATGTTGAAAATGCTTGTTGGGTCATGGAAAGATGTTACAGGTCATTTTTTACAATATTCAGGCATGTTTAGCCTCATTGGCATTAAAAAATCATTTGAAACAACATTAAAACTATTTTCTAGGCATTGGAATAGTTCCAAGAAAGTTCCTATAGTTGAAACTCATATAAATATAAGTCTTCCCTCCATTTGAACATCTAAATCTATCTAAGAAATTTGAATTTTTTTGAGCTTCCTAAAAGGAAATTAATGCAATTTTAAGATGATAAATAAGTAAGATCTATCTAAAATACTATTTCAATCAATTACAAGTCTGCAACACATCAACAAATTTGTGTTTAAGCATCCTTCAATTTTTCCTTGTATGTGATGGGAAAATTGACTTCAATCTAACAAGGAATGCAAATCTGAGTGGTAAGTTATAGTTGTGTTATTTATCATTTATTTGTATTCATTGTCCTCTACTCTCCTTAGAGCACATGATTTATATCATCATCATCATCATAGTCATTTATGAAGGTGGAAACATGAAAATAGGTTTTGACCAAGGTAATCCCCTATATAGAACAAACCTTCTTCCCTTATCCTTCTTGCATGTTATAGGTTTGGAATTGATTCAAGTGGATTGGAGATATCAAGCATCAAAACCGTAGTTCAAGCATTCATGTACCTTTCATCATCAAATTATGGCAAGGTGATTATTCACAAATTGTCAAATTTTGGATCTAAGTTCTCATAGTTAGAGACCTACAAACCCTGTCACACTTGTACTAGCTTTCAAACCCTAGAAACCAACATTTGTGGACTAGGGCTCCCAACAATCCTATCCTACCAAATCAGTCTTAGATTTATATGTCAGGTTCCTCTTTATCTACATTTTCCAATTATGCTCTCTATTTTTGTCTTTTTGCTTTAAGTTTTCTAGATTTTGTAACAGTTCATCATTTTAGTCTTAAGTCATCTAGTTTTCAATATTTCATAACAAATCATTACATCTCATCAACCAACAAAAACGGGACCAAAACCTTGACCAGCTATTCGGCTCTGCCTTGAGGACATCAGCCAAATAGTTTCTCTTGGTTATTTTGTGTCCCCCAATGTTGATGGTGAAATGAGTGATTTAGGTTAATTCTTTGCTTTATATCCCATTTTAGCATCTCACAAAAAGTTTCTCATTAATATTTTTAACATAAAAATAGAAATAGTACTTTGGATAATTATGTAACTAAGAGTGTTACTTTGGAGGCTATGGTTGAAAATAAATCTCTTGGTGAGGTGTCTTAACTATAGTGTAATAGGAGGGAGAGCAGGGTGTAGGCTAAGGAGGCTAAAAACCATCATTTTTAGAGTTAGCAGACTCTGAATCTCTAACAACATGCCTCCATTCTTTATTAAAAGGCATTATTTTTAGCATATCATATGTTTGTTTCATGATTGTCAATAATCTTGACTTTCATAAACTAGAAAATAATAAACAAAAATATGCATCCTATTTTAACTTTAAAATAAATAATAAACTTATAAACAAGTATTGATTCCTACATTAAGGATTTTTTTTATTTTAAAAGATTACTTTTCTAGGAATTTTTTGAGGTGATGGGAAGCCTCATTAACATATTTTCAATTTGTTTCAGCTTTCTCCACAATACACTTATCTCTTTCTTCTAAGAGATCCTCCATCTTTAGCTTCCAAACTTCAAATATTGTGTTTTGTTAAACCTTTCAATATCCAAATGATATGAGTTATCCATGATATATATCACCCAAAATATGAATATGTAAAAAAACACAAAAAAACACTCATTGCAACAAAAAAACCTATCAAACATTTTGAAAGATAAATCCCTCTCTCTAATCAATCCAATTGAGACTCAAAGACCAACAATTGAAAATAGGGTGAAATGATACAACAAGAAATATTGTTCTTTAGTGAATCCAAATTTTTAGGCAACAATATATCATAAGGTAAAATGAAGTCATCAATGAAATAAAATGCAAATCATAACATATTTTTTATGTGGATAAACCCTCACAAAAAATCTCCACACCCAAAGAGACTCAAGCTTGTATTAATCCTTAAAATAGCTACATCAATATAACATTCTTATCCCTCAGTATTCTAGCAATATAATGACGCTTGAAAAACCTACAAAATTGAAAGGAAATAAGATACATGGAAATGCTTCCTACACTAATATTTTGAGGAGAGTGTCACACAACTTTCAATCTTTTAATGACTATAGAAAATAGAAACACATATATAAACATAAAATAAACAATATTCCATAACACATGTGTACATGGGAAAACCCTCTTAGGATAAAAACCCCACACTCCAAATTAACTCAATGTATTATTTAGTAAACCACAATTACAATACACGAGAAAATCTTCACAAGAGTATCGGCATCTAGAGATCTAGATGAATTTTGACAACTTAACAATATCTACAAAATTTCACACAACCTCTATCTCAAGCACCTAATATATAGGACATACAAAACCCAAAACCGTCAAATGGTTATTAAAAAACTATGAGTTAAATCATCCAAAAATTGATGCTCAAAATATCCCTCAATCAAAGATTCCTTATGATGTGTCATAATGTTGGTGTTTCCAACTGATGGCTTGAAATCTTCTAACCGTTTGCCTAGCTCTATCCTCAAAGACTCCAAGTTCTTGGCCAATGAATAGAGAACCACCTTTAAGATATGTTCTCTCTGAACTTCAAGCTCTGCAAAACCTAGGCAAGTTTCCATACATGGTGCTAAACATGGATGTGAAATAAAGTTATATTGTAGCACCTAGTAGATAGATGACTTCATAAAAATGGATAAGGAGTTGTTGAATACAAACTTGATTGTCTCATTCCTTATCTTCCTTAAACTCGGGTATGATTTATGTAACCTAAACACTAATACAACACAAAAGGACTAAAGAATGGGATTAATAGATTTAAGATTTGTTTTTGAGGATGGGGGAGGAAAACAAAGCAAGATCAATGCCTACCTTGGGTTACAGAGTCATATGTTATACATTGTATATGACAGACCCAAAATATATTTTTATGGTCATCTGATGTATTATATGTACAAGCCTACTATGTAACCATACTTAGTAATCCATTAAACTAATTTTAGACAACAAATATTCTTGAAAAGTTGATACTACCCTTGATTACTCAGCTTAAAGAACATTATCATTCATAGTTGGAGACAGTTGCAATAATAATGTATATTCATATAACCCACAGTTTCAAAATATAGGGGAATTTTCAATGTGATGACTAACTAACATAGACCTTCACCTTTGACATTCAACAATTTCTATACATGGCCTTCTTCCTTGGCCAAAATTCAGAACCCTTACAAATGAAAAAGAGAATACATTTTATAGAAGAGAGAAAAAATAGATCTTCCACTCAACTGACACTTGACATATTGTGATCCCTCTGATCTACAACAAACTGGTATAAGAGAATATGCCATTTCATCCCCATCTTCACTTTACTTCTCCTTTGCAACTGAAATTTGTTTTTCTCCAATTTGTTTTCAATCTCGGTCAAATTTTTAGTTGTGTGTAAAAACACATTTACCAACTACATTTTCACAAGTGAAAAATATTAACCCCATGCATTCACCCACTTAACTAGCAATAATAAAAATACATTTGATACATCATTTTACCATCCAAAACACTTTAAACCTTCTAAAACCATCCAAACATTTTGATAAACAATTGATTGGAAACCATTCTCTCTTTTTCCTATTGCCATTAAAAATTTTACTTACCCACTTGAGTTTTTAGCTCTTCCATTGTCTGGATGTCTCCACTACATATTTATCATCATCAACCTCCTACCTGGAATAGATTATTTCAATATCTGTCATAGTGTTTAAACAAATATATTAAATTTTAAACACTATCTGAGTAAAGGAAAATACTACAAATCTGAGAGTTGCAAATCATCACTCACATTCATGGACAGTGGAAAACAAAATAAATAACATCGAAATGGTGGCAGAGATGAGTGAAATGATTGACAAATTCTTTTAAAAACTACAAGTCATGAAAATAAAAAGTAGTTCGATATGGAGTTTGCAGGAACTTAGAAAATGTTTGTAACAACATTAAAATAGTTGCCAAGACATGGAACAAAGTCCAAGCAAGTTTTGGGAGGCAAAATCAACATCTATCATTTTGTAAAAGGCCCCAAAATTGCCTCCAACACCTTTGTGCATGGATAACTTCATTCCAACTTTGTTTTGAAATCATCACCCAAAATTACTGGCCAATGCTGAAAATGCTTGTTGGGTTGTGGAAAGATGTTGCAGGTCGTTTTTGACAATACTAGGGCATTTTTAGCCTCACTGGCATTGAAAAACCATTTGAAACACCATTAAAATTGTTGTTTAGGCATTGGAATAAATTTCTTGGAGGTTGAAACAATAAATTTCACTCACCAAGCAGCCCAAAAATTGCTCCCAAAGCTTTTAGAACATGGTATGGACATTGATCAGAGGAAAGGGGATTTTTTTATCAGAAGTTATAGTTGTAAGTGCTCTGGTAGACATGTATGGAAGATATGGATGTTTTTTTGTAAGGATTTCTTTATAATTTTCTTGGTCTTGTTATTTAAATCTGTATCACTATATATAAATAAACAATCGCCCCTTTGCTGTTCTGATATAATAGACAGTATAAATTAATGGATAGTGATATCTATTTTCTGCTGAGCATCCAATTTGATGATTGTTATGTGGTAATTTTTAATATATATTTTTTATTTATTTGAACGTTATTTAGTAATTTTTACTGTATATTTTTATTTATCTTGAATATTAAGAAGTGTAAGTATTTTAATTTTTGTTATTACAGACGATTTTTCCTTGGTTTAAGGAAAAATGAACTAATTTCAAAGAGTTTGGTTGATCTGATTTTGGAGTTCAATTCATTCTTTAGTCTTTTAAAATTTGAAAGTTTTAATTAATTAATTATGTTTTAGTTTTTTATTAATTTTTTGATATGATTAGACCACAATTTCTTTGCCATATTTTTTTAATGTGGGAATGGCATCAATATTTTCCTTCCCACTTGTTTGAGATTGTTCTTGCTGGTGTATCAAGTGTCGCATCGGAAAGATGCCCGTGCCATATTTAGGTTCATATAGGGCTCTTCAAGAACCAACTTTCTCTATGGTTTAGATTTGGTGGCTTCATTATTGTTTCTTATTGTATTTCGGTTCATGGTGGTCAGTTTTTGTCATACTTGATTTTTTTGTATTTATGTTGAGTATTTCTCTTAATTTTCTTTGATGAAATAAATAGAAATTTTAGAGGTTGTATGTAGCAATAAATAAAATTAAATTTTTATTTAAAAAATATAATAAATTACACATAAGAAAAAAGATGGATTAACTATCAAACAAAAGGATGAACTTGAATTTGAGTTATAATTTAAGACTTCTCTATTGGTTATCTCTTTTTTTGTTTTCATATAATGGATTTGAGGCCTTTTTTTGAATATATTTTTTTATAAAAATGTTACACATAAGAGAAGATATATACAAAATATAAATTTTATTGATGAAAATGTTGTAACATAACAAAGTGTATGCTTTATCAAGAGGTTACCCCTCAAAGTGGCACTATGAAGATAATAAAATCATTTTGTTTCTCTCATTTATGAAATATTTTTGTGTTCAACATATTTTATCATGTAGGTTCATTACAAGTGGTATCAAAGCTCTTTCTAGGGAAATTGTTATATGTAGTTTTACTAATTTAGGGCCATCTATAAATATCCATTGTAACTACATGCTCTAACCTCCCTCTAGAGGGATCTTGGTGGTTAGAAAGTGGTTATAGCTATAGCTGAACTAAATCTATTACCCATGTTTTCACAAAAAAGTTCCCCTTGCAAGAAATTTTTATTCTTTTTAGGTTAGAAACCTTATGATGAGGTTTTTCAAATATCCTTAGAAGAGTTGTCCTTGGCTAAGATGAATTTATCATAAAGTGTATAGTGAAGTGACTACTAATTTAGCTCCAATACCTAGGTCTCATATAGCCTTCTACTTCCTCTTTTAAATCAAGAAAAGAGGTATTCAATAGAGACAAATAAACTACCATAACTCATGGGATCTTTCAAAAGAGATCATGAAAAATGGGCTATGGGGTTATTTTACAATTTTGATCAACCATAGAAAAAGAGTCACGAGTGTTCAAAGAAATGCTTGTATCTTATCAACTCTACAATATTGATCAATAATTTTGAGGAATTTTCAAATTGAAAAGAAGAATTGGCTTCCCCTAAGTAACAATTCATGCTTAAAACTCATATTTTTTCATGTCTTGGTTGTGTTCTATTCTCCCCCAAACACTTAAGGTCATTGATGATATCAAAAGGCAAAAGCTAGTGGTCTTAGAAGATAGTGATAACACTCATAATTTTATCAACTAAAAATTGGACAACTACCTACATTGCTATATGCATGCTTGCAATTATTTTTAAATTAGGATGGCCAATGTACATCAATGTCCTATGGAGGAATGCATAATAATGTTAGAATTACCTTGTGGATTATCAATGACCATTAACATACTTTATATTTCCTTTGGTGGTGTAGATGTGGTATTGGGTATCTAGTGGTTACAAACCTTAGGTCCAGTCACTTGTGATTATTCCCATATTTCACTCACTATGATGGCCAATAATTTGTATATTACATGTTGTAAGAGAGGGGGACCAACCACAGCAAGGCTCCAGGTCACGAAGAGCCAAGAGCAGAGCGTTTCCCTAACTTACTCAAGCTAACGGATGTTTAGGATAAGAATCGAGAATAAAGAGCACTCACAAGTGCTTCTATCACTCTACAGATTCGAGAATTTAAACAGGGCTAGACGAGCCAATTTTTGGAGTTCAAATTTTACCTTAGACAACTCTCTATCCAAGGATGGCAGTGCGGGTCTGGAGCTACAGTGCGACGCTCTGGCATCTCTCTAGCGCGATGGCGTTTGTACAATTAGAAAATGCAAAATACAAAATAAAACTCCAAAGAACCTACTAACTGCCTAGCAAACTAGTTTTAACAAAACAAACAAAATGATAAGGTATGAAAAGTAACTACGTAAATGATAAAGTAAGTAGATAAAGATAAGGGTGGCAAAGATCAACTCACTAAAGCTCTAGTTCACCAGTGAGCTCCACGTACACATTCAACTACACACAAGCAAGAGGGGAAAAATGTTGGGTTGTATAGGGGTTTTCCTTAGTCAAACCCCCGCTTTGGTGTTTCCACCTCCATGGACAGCCAGAAAGGCCATGAAGAAGAAAATACGATAAAGGAAAGAGGAAAGGAAAATATTGAACACTACAAAAGATGTTATGCTACTCTATCAAACCACAAAAGGAAAATGAAGTGTTACCACCTCCACCCAAAGGCTCTCAAGGCCAATGAAGGGAGAATGCAAGCAACGAACTTGGAAAAGTCACCACAGCCGCAGCAGTGACGAAGGGAGGTCTCGCAAGACTCCAAGCTTGCAACTTCTATGGTAGCACAACACACACAAAAGTGAAGTTGACGGAGTAACAAAGTGTTGCAATGCTCAATGGAGTTGTGTAGATTGCTAAAATTGTGAATAAAATGCTCAAGAGAATGTTGAAGATGGATAAGTGTGTAGAGAATTGCTAAAGAGATGAAGTGATTATGAAATGAATTCCTTTGGAGACCAAAATGGAAGAGGATAAGCCATTTTTCGGGTCAATTGGTTGCACATAGGCGTTACAATTCAACCCTAATGAGGAGTGTAACGTCCCTGCAAACTCCAGAGGCAGAAATCTGTCAAGGAAGACAGTGCGTCGTGCAAACATTTGTGCGTTGTGCTCGCGTCCCTGACGAAAATTCCCCCACCGACACACAAAACATGCACCAAGTGGATGGAAGGCAGGTGGGTGATGTGGAATTTTTCCTTCGGGTTTGATTTTCTAAGGTGAGGGTATGCAAAAGGGGAATTTACACAAGGGGTGCAAATTCACTCCTATAAATTTTCCCCCCACTTTAGCAAGCATGAGTATCGATGAGTGTTCGATAAAGTAGATCAAAGAGTTAGAAATGTATACCTAAACCATTGAGGAAGCAGACCGCGATCTGGCGAGCTTGAAAGTGCAAGGAAAATAACTCCACAGGTACTCTCTCTTGAGGAGGTTCAAACAAAAGGACTCCATAGCTCTACGAAACTATGAAGTTGAACAAAGTACACTAAAGGCCCACAAACCGATGATGGAAAAATCCTGCAAGATGCAAGCACTTCATAGGCCCTCAGACTTGCAAAGAAGGTATTCCCCAAAGTACTCTCTCATGAAGGAAGCCCAGTGAAAGGGGACTTTGTAGAGTCATAATGGAAAGCAGCTTCACAGGTGCACCTGCAAAGCAACATGTTAATCCACAGATAAAACATGTTAGGAAATAAAAATCAACCACATAGGAAAACAGACAAACAATCACGAAGACAGTAAAAAAAGTTGGAAAGATTTCAAAGGGGTCCCTCGTGAACCCTTCAAAAGAAAAGGGGTCCACTCAAGGGATGCGTTGTTTGAAAGTGCAAGAATTTTTTTCACGAATCAATTCAATCATCAAGGAATCCTTTCAAAAGATGTTCACTTGATCAAGGAATTCGAAAGGAAGAAAATACCCCCTTGCAAAGGGAAGGTCAAGGCTTCTCCCGCAGGAAAAGATGCTCCCACCTTGAAGGAAAGTTTTCAAGTTCTTATTTGTGAAATCGTGATGAAGGAAACACGTTCCACTAGGGCTCCTAGTTGAGAATGCAATTTTTTTAAAAAGTTTGCAAAGGTTTTCGAGAAAATATTCATTGGTTGCGAATGCATTTTTTGAAAATCAAGGTTGACATGATGCCCGCGGGACAGAGCAAGATGTCACCTTGGTGATGTTGTCGCACACACAAGGGACAAAACATGGACACCACAACATTACAACCCAAGAAAAGAAGAGAGAAAGATACAAAGAAGGTAAAAAGAGACAATAACATCATAAACAAAGGGCACAGGGGTGATCTGATATTTTGAGGTCAAAGTTGCTCATAAATATATGTAAGTATAGTAATAGTATATTGATGAACTATCATCAACCCCCTACTATATCAGACCATGTGAATAATGAATGAGAAAACAAAGTAAAAATATAAAAATTGGGTCAACATGAAAGGGAAGCCTAAATTCCCCCAATACTTTACATCGTCCCTAATTTTCTGAAAATCAATACACATAACAGAGGAAAAATGATGCCACAAATAGAGGAAGTTTTACGACACATAATCACTTCTATATCCAAGCACCTATGAGGGTGGCAAGGGTCATCCAAGAACACATAACATAAGCATGGGGGAACACATCACAACAAACACACACCTAATCTAAAGATAAAGAAGAGGCGCAATCCTTACACTCATCGACCAAGAGGTCGCCCGCTTCCCAATCTAGATCATTGAACAGGGAAGGTGGATGAGCTTGTAGTGGTGGAATGTTAAGGGGGGAACCCTTCGACCCTCCTACAACAAGGGCCAAGGAAGGAGACTCTGTGGGGTCTCCTCCACTCGATTCTTTTGGAGAAGAGGTTAGCAATTTCATGAAGATCGCTGACAAGGTCAGGACCTCATCTAAAGAGTTAAACATGCACTTCGCAGGAGTTCTATGTGTTACATCAACGGGCGAGGGAAGTAGCACCCAAGATTCACTAGTAGGCTCACCGAGTGACTTGAGAGTAGTGACAAACTTAGGAGACGTCGGAGCTTCTTCCATCACAAGGACAACACATGCTAACATAGAACCACCCTTTGAAGAGGGTGGAATCCTCTTTCGACCCTCGTTTCTAGCGGGGCCATTCTCCACCTTATGAATAACGAAAGTGATTTCATTCATGGAAGCTAGCCATGGGATTCCTAACTTCACCTTGAACACATTAGATTCCATAATAACATCAAAGACTGTATCCATAGTGCTAGGTCCAACTAGGACAAAAAGGGTTATGAAAACATATGGTTTAAGAGAGAGACCATCATGCATATGTATGTAGACTTTGTTTCTTCATATTCCTCCCTTTGCAATGAATTCAACCATAATTTCTCCTCCATAATAACATTCACTTGGCTCATAGGGTCAACTAGGACTCTTGTTACAATGCTTCCATTGAGGCGAGCAAGAATGTATAGGAGAGAGGACTTATTATTCAAGGGAAAGTACTACGAGGTGAGTGTCACATTCGGCGAGCCAGTCACAGGATGTGAAGGAGTAATTGAGACCATGTTAACGTACACCAAGGGTTGAGGAGAAGCATCAGAGGGGTCAATAATTAAGTTCATAGAATGAGATGATAATGGGTCCATGTAGATCTGCAATTCACTATTGACCTTCGCTACTAATTTATTCGTGTTTTGTTTTGTCCCATTGAAATGAATGGTACCATCATTGATGTGATCCTATATCTCATGATGTAGGCACATACAATGCTCAGTATCATGCCTGTTAACCTAATGGTACTAACAAAAAGCATTCGCATCATACCAATCAAGATAAGGTTCCTTAAGAGGTCGAGGGTTTTCTAGAGTTATGATCTTATCCTTCAACAACTTTTGCAAGATGGAAGAATAATATTCCGCCAACTTCGTAAACTTCTTATTGCGTCTGAGGCCATTATTGTTTGTCACAATGACTACATTCACAACAACTTTACCTTTTCTTGAGATGGACACGATAGACTTTCCCTCTAAATAGGAGCATGAGGAGGGTCCCCCAAACTGAACTACAATTTGTTGATATTCTCGCAACGTGGCACATAGATGTGCAAAAGAAGGGTATTTCATTAGGGCAAACTTCTCCTACCAAGCTCACTGTAGGTTACCTATGAACACCTTCTACACATCGAAGTTGGGCAACGGGTACAAGATTTGTGAAAAGAGCGCTTGGTACCACACTATGAAGTCAATTATCTTCTCGTTATCTCCATGCTTACATCGAACGAGATCCGAGAAGGTCATCTTCAGACCAATGTTAGCCTGGAATTGATAGAGAAACTGATTAACAAGTTGATCCAATGAGAATATAGAATTTTTAGGCAAGGAACAGTACCACTCGAGTGTTGTGTCCTTGAGAGATCGAGGAAAGAGTTTTTCCATCAAAGCATCGTGATGAAAGAAATTCGTACACATGGAATTGAAAGGGGACACATGTGTCTGCGGATCCCCTTTACCACCATACTTTTCAAACTTAAGAATCTACATTCCTTGCGGGAAGGGAGTACTCAAGATTGCCACTGACAATGGGCTATGTCAAAAGAAAGATTGAAAAATAGGTTGGGAAGAAGCCTGAGAGAGGTTCACCAAATGGTTTTGAATTCAACCCATGTTTTGAAGAAGGGCATTCAAAACAGGGTCAGAGGATGACAAAGGCCTAGTGGAACCACCAGAACCACCTCTGGAACCACCACCATGACTACTGCCAAAGCGACCACCACCAATAGGGCCTCCACTGAAGCCACCAACATGGCCTCCACCAAAGCCACCTCCACCAATGTCACCTCCACTACCAAAGCTACCACCATTGGGAGAAGTAGGAGGGGTGAAACTAAAACCAAGGGGTATTCTGCTCGCCTTGATGGTGTTAGGCCTTTGAGAAGTAGAAGAGACACTAATTAAGGGGCCTATTTTGGCCATGCATATGGACATGGTAGGCATTGAAATGCCTATTTTTCTTTCATAGGTATCGAGCACTTCCCTCGGGGTAGTACCTGATCTAGACTTATACTAAGGGATATAAGCTTCGGTTAGATCGACAAGACCACGCAAGAACTCTTTGCTTGTTGGATCTTTTCCTAACAGATGTCTCACCTCGCTAGTAAGCCTAGCGGTTCTCGCCATGTTCGGTGCTCTCTCCAAATGATTCATAAGGTTTGAAAATTTGTTATCTAATGCCAAAAGGTTTTCCATAGGGATATATATAGCCTCATCCTCATCCACAAATAAAGTCATAGGGGATGCTGGAGGGGTAGGAATGCGAGTGGTCTTGTCTATGAAACCCATATCGTTAGTAAAGCCCATAGGAAAACCAATGGTAAAATCAGTAGCCAGACCAGTGGAAAAGCTGGAGGTGAAATTATAAGTGACCTTCATCTTCTCCATCAGTAGGTGTCACACACTTCTCCTAAAAACATACTCAAAATTCATGGAATGGGTTGTGATGCTCATAAACATTCACAACACTCAGTTTTACGACAATCACCAGGTGCGAGGAAAAGTCTCAACACAAACAAATGGGTAGATGTTGTTTACGTTGGGTTCACCAAAAATGTAAGAGAGGGGGACCAACCACATAAAGGCTCTAGGTCACGGAGAGCCAAGAGCGGAGGGCTGCCCTAACTTACCTCAAGCTAATGGATGTTCAAGATAAGAATCAAGAATAAAGATCACTCTCGAGTGCTTTTGTCACTCTACATATTCAAGAATTTAAATAGGGATAGATGAGCCAATTTTTGGAGTTCAAATCACACCTTAGATAGCTCTCTATAGAGAGGACGGCAACGCGAGTCTAGGACGACAGTGCGACACGTTGGCGTCTTTCTAGCACGCTGGTGTATGTACGATCAAAAAATGCAAAATATAGAATAAAACTCCAAATAACCTACTAACTACCTAGTAAATTGGTTTTAACAAAACAAACAGAATGACAAGGTATGAAAAGTAACTACGTAAATGATAAAGTAAGTAGATAAAGATAAGGGTGGCAAAGATCAACTCATTAAAGCTCCAGTTTGCCAGTGAGCTCCGCGTACACATTCACCTACACATAAGCAATAGGGGAAAAATGTTGGGCTGTATAGGGGTTTTCCTTAGAGAAACCCTCGCTTTGGTGTTTCCACCTCCATGAACAGCCAGAAAAGCCACAAAGAAGAAAATACAATAAAGGAAAGAGGAAAGGAAAATATTGAACACTACGAAAGATGCTATGCTACTCTATCAAACCACAAAAGGAAAATGAAGTGTTACCACCTCCACCCAAAGGCTCACAAGGCCAATGAAGGAAGAATGCAAGCGATGAACTTGGTAAAGTTGTCATAGCTGCAGCAGTGACAAAGGGAGGTCTCACAAGACTCCAAGCTTGCAACTTCTATGGTAGCACAACATGCACAAAAGTGAAGTTGATGGAGTAACAAGTAACAAAGTGTTGCAATGCTCAATGGAGTTGTGTAGATTTCTAGAATTGTGAATAGAATGCTCAAGAGAATGTTGAAGATGGATGAGTGTGTAGAGAATTGCTAAAGAGATGAAGTGATTGTGAAATTAATGCCTTTGAAGACCAAAATGGAAAATGATAATTCATTTTTAGTTCGATTGGTCACATAGAGGTGTTACAATTCAATCCCAATGAGGAGTGTAACGTCCCTGTGGACTCCAGAGACAGGAATCTATCAAGGACGGTAGTATGCCACACAAACATCTGCACGTCACACTCGTGTCCCTGACAAAAATCCCCCCATTGACGCATAAAACACGTTCCAAGTGGATGGAAGGTAGGTTGGTGATGTGGAATTTCACCTTCAGGTTTGATTTTCTAAGGTGAGGGTATGCAAAAGAGGAATTTACACAAGGGGTGCAAATTTTCTCCTATACACATGCATTGAAGGTAGGATAAGTTTAGATGGTCAAATCCCATCATATGAAAAATTATTAAAGAAAGAGAGTTTTGGTATTCTATCACAATTTCATTCTCTCGAGGTTCAACCTCCTTTTCCTTCCTCTCCTTTTCCAAATTTGCTACACCTCCTTGATAATTATCAACTAGTTTTGAAGGAACCCAAAGGCTTATCTCATTTAAGGTCCCATGTCCATTCTAATCTCTTCATTCTAAGAAGCCATCCTCTTGATATTCATCCTTATTGGTACCATTTTGAGAAAAATAACATGAAATCTAAAAAATAGTCAAGGAGATCCTTGAGAGGAAGGTATCATTCACCCTAGTAATAATCCTTAATCCTCTCTTGTAATTATGGTTCATAAGGAATATGAGGGTTTGTGGATGTTCCAATTTTTTTTAACTCAATAAATTAACCATCAAGGATAATTTCCCTATCCCTTTGATTGATGATTTGCTAAATGACCTCTTAGGGGCTTGATTTTTCATTGAGTTGGATTTTCTTAAGCTATCACCAAATTTAGATCAAAGAAGATGGTATTCCTAAAATTGACTTTTTGTAATGAATTTTTGGTCATGATCTTCATATTATCCAATGCCCTCTTTACTTTTAAGCCTCATAAGTATAATGTTTCATTGCTACTTTTATAAATTCATTTTGGTCTTCTTTGATAACATTCTCATTTATAATAGAAAATAGACTAATTATCTTTGTCATCTGGAGATAACTCTCATGATCTTATGGGATAATCTCTCTTTTCCAAGAACTTGAAGTGTGCCTTTTTAGTTCAATAGGTAGAGTATGCAAGCTATATTATTTCAAAATTGGGTGCCTAGGTTTATCCCAAGAATATTGCAATAATGCAAGAGTTCCCATGTCTTAAATCCCTTAGAATATTGAATGGTTTTGTGTGCTCGACATGATACTGTTAAAAATTTATGCATACTTATCATAATTTTTTTGGGCTATTAACCAATTTTCTCAAAAATAACTTCTTGAATTGGTTTAAATCAGTAGAAGTGGCCCTTAATGCACTCAAAAAATTTATGATTTCTACTCTACTTTTGACCCTAAAATATTTTTAGAATCCCTTCACTTTGGAGTATGATTATTTGGCATGGGCATAGGTGTACTATTGATACAAGATAATTGGCCCTTAACATTTAACATAATTTAATTTGGTTGAATCAACATGTAAAAATAAATGTCAGTTATCATCCATGCTAACACCTAATAATGGAATCATTACCTATTGGGGTATAAATTCCAGGTAAAAACAAATTGTCATAACTTTATATATATTTCATAGTAAAGAGTCTCTTGCTTGAAACAATAAAAATGGGTGGAAAAGATGCATGAATATGACTATGAGATTTCCACAAGAATTGTAAGGAAAATGTGGAAGTAAATGCCATCTCATGTCAATATGAAGAGGAAGGATCCATCTATTCTCTTTTCATATTATTTCCCAATTAAATAAATGAGATCTAAAATGAATAAGATACTCTATATGAGCTTGTATCATGAGTAGCACAATGATAAACTTCAAAGATTAAAAGTCAACATTTACCCCTTATAATTTTTGTAATAGAGTGCAAGATGATGTAGAATGCTTGTCATGAAAATTTTCACATTCAAGAATATGTGGAAGTTTAGGAAATATTGTATTACCTATTGCTTGTGTTCTCACCAT
The DNA here is from genome assembly GCA_007258455.2 of Sequoia sempervirens. Lineage (NCBI taxonomy): Eukaryota > Viridiplantae > Streptophyta > Pinopsida > Cupressales > Cupressaceae > Sequoia > Sequoia sempervirens. Next base: position 237,292,792 of record VDFB02105785.1, read on the forward strand.
AAGATAATTATTTGCAATACAACACTCGTTTTTGCATCTTGTTCACCATAATTCTATTGTTATTCTTATTTGCTATCTATTTATTCCATCCAACAACCATTTGTTCTATTTTTGCTTTGAATTTATGGTTTAATTCATATGATGGTTCACCAAGCATTTCCATGAATAATGTAGCATCTAGTGCAACTTCTTTTTTGTAAGAAATGTGTTGGATGAGTTCTCTTTGAATCTATATAATTAATCCTTCAATGAACTATTCCCTCTTTATGACATCATCAATTGCTTATAGAATTTTTGAACACAACTCCATAAATTGTTGATTGTACTTACACAAATCTCTCTTTGTTATCATCTTTAAAAATAACAATATTTTTATGAGACATTTTTGGATACTCAAATTCTACAAAGATATTTTTCTTAATATTTTTTAGTTTAATTTTAGTTCCAACTTTATTCAAGTTAGAGTACTTGTCTTGTGCTCTTCCTATAAGAGTGAATGCAAATAGTTGAAACTTTTAGACATCATCATCGGCATCCTTCACCCTCCAGGAAATCTAACAATATTTTAAGTGTGTAGATGTGTCTATGTTCCTTGTACAAGGCTTCACCAATAGATGCCTCACTTATAGATGATAATAGGATTTTGTAATATATTGGAACTAATGATCTTTGGAGCTCACATAGCTTTGGTCTTCACTTGAAAATTCATATGAGAAAAATATTTAAAACTATACATGATATTTTCAAGGACAATAGCACCACCTTTGTCACCAAAAAGTTTTGGTGTTTCTTTAGTCTATTATTGTAGGGTATGCGCTATAAAATTATATACATGTCTTCAAAATTATTATAATATTCTCTCCTATTGTTTGAATCTACACATAAAATAGTTCTAGTGATAGCTTGGATCATAATCATTTGACTACATACATTCAATCTCAATTGTGCTAACATTCGATACATACATAAGTGTTCCATTCATCTCATTGATATTCTCATATGATTGCTCAAATCTTCCACATCTAAATGACACATACATGTGATCTTCATTATGAATGCTCTCACATTTGCACCACCTCATTTGTGCTTGGTATGTCTTCTTGAACTTCTCTAATCTTCACATAATTTTTTTGACACTTTATGCATTTTACATTGTTACTTCCTATAACCTTCAAATGAATTCATCCTAGCTTTTGACTAGATATTCTCTAGAATGACAAGGAATTACTCCATGGAGAGTTTCTACATGTTTATCTACTACTAACGTCTTTACCCAGAGTAACATATCTTTAAATAATTTGTAGCATAAAGGGGTTAAGAACTTACTTCAAGCTTCATTTTATTAATGAAAAGGTTAATATTGTGAATTGGAGGATGTATAAACTAATAGAACCTCTAACAAATACTTCTACTACACATGTCCATTTTGAATCCAAACACTTTAATTGAGTAATTAGGTTAGGTTTCCATGTAATAAATCACCTATGAGTATTTTGTCATTGGAAAATCCATCTTGATAACCATTCCAACAAGTGTTTTGGCAATCTAACCCAAAATTATTCACATAAGAGGTACCAAATCAATTATTATCCATTCTCAATTTTTTGAAACTCCTTATATCTTAGCTTTAATAAAAAAAAATCTTTTTTTTTTCTGAAAAAATCATTTACATGTTATGCATTATTTATCAAGACATTACAACAAATAGTAAAACCTCAAAGGAGGTCTTGGCAATAAAACCAAAATGTTAATGATTCTAATTAGCATATAATCCTTTTATGTGTTTTATGATTAACTCCTAATTGTAGCTTTTACACACTAGCTTCGCAATCCAAGTCTCATCCAAAGCATGAGAAGAGTTCATTACCTTCCTTAGATAATTGTACAAAACACAAAATAGGACTATAAGGCATTACTACTCAAGATAACACATTATATTCACACAAAGAGAAAGTAAAAATTCATGCTAATAATTATTCATCTATATTAGAACCAAAATTCTCTCTTCATTTATCATCTCCATTATCATCTTGTTTTCACTCTATCCCTATTACAAAGATAATGTGGTGTTATATATAGACAAGATTTTCTCTGTATTTTCACAAATATATGCACCCAAATTATATAGAATAATTACATGCACAAATATGTGTGATGTTCAAACATGTGTGTAACCTACATTTGGAACATAAACATGTGCACATTATTTAACTTATTACAAAATTTGACAAGTTGTACAAGATGAAGCGAACAAGATGTCTCAAAGAGATGTGGTCTCATCAATCGGAATGACTGGAAGATATTAAAAAAATAGGTTTAATGAAAATGCCTTGAAATTTTGTAAGCAATGGAATTGGTATGCCCAACTAGTGCCAAAATTGGAACTTTAGAATAGAATATCAACATCCATCATAACACAATGGAGAATTTTTTTTGTGAGACATTGTAGTTACTTGTGCCTTTATAGACATGCATACAAAATGTGAAATCAAATATAGAAACAAAAATTAAAATAATTACACCACTTATTATTCAACATAAATGAACATATATAAAAAAAAAAAATTGGATGCAAAAAATGGAATATCCATTAATTTTGTATTGTGTTATATGAGAATAGCAAAGGGACAATTGTTTATATATAGTGGTACAAATTAAAATAACAAACCAAAAGAACTCTAAATAAATCCTTAAAAGAACATTCCACATTTTTCATACATGTATATTAGGGCCACGTGCAACTATAACTTCTGATAAAAATCTCCCTTCCTTTATGCTTTGATGGACATCCTTACCTTGTTCCAAAGCTCCCATTTTGGCATAGGCAGGGACGCCAACAAAGGTTGTCGAGTCTAGATTTACACCTACCAATTGCATATACTTGAACAACTTTGAATGTTTCCTAAACCCTTCAACAAATCCATTTTGTGCATATTCTACAGCCATTGCATTCCATACACCTTGCACCTACACACAAAAACAACCACAAAATAGAGCCTATGACATTGGTTCAATTGAGTGGGAATGGAGAGATATTTAAATTAAAATTATCTATAATTTAAAAGTAACAATGGGCAGCAATGTGTAGAGCAGTCACAGTTAAGCTAAAGCTGGTAGTTGATATAGTAGTTACGCAAAAAAGATTGATAGAATGAAGTTAGAAAGGTCAGATAAAAGACTAACATAATGGAGTTAGAAAGGTCAAGAATTCAAAGAGCTTAGTGTGTGCTCTTTAAGTCCAACTAAATGCTTGCATGTGGAGATTTTTTTCAACATTTGGCCTCCATATAATTCGCTAGAGTTAACAAAATTTGTAAAGATAAAGAGGCATGTGAAGGGAATATGATGATTAAGTGCCTGCCTTTTACCTTCTAGATCAACAACAAGGTGAACCAATAAAAATTTAATCGTTGAGCCTCATCTCATTGCAAACTTGTATTTGATTTTCCCTTCACAATGGCATTCAACTGTGAAATAACTCCATATGGAAGTATTAAATACCAAATTCTAGAGCCTAATCTCAGTCAAACAAAACCAACCCTTTAATGTTATCATTGACACATACTTTAATTTGATTAAAAAATGCATTATAAAATTTTATTTACTTACCCATTCTACATATTTTTGAATGAGGTATTTAAAAATTTGAGAATATTATTTTAGCCCCACAAGACATATTTGAAACATTAAAATATGTTTTAAATACTTAACAAATTTAAAAACATAGTGAATTGGCAACTTAATTACTTAGCAAGCCAAACGACAATATTGATGCTACAAGCACATAGGACATTTAGAGGTCGTGAAAACTTGCACAGTGACATTATCAATTATTTAGATCATTGTGATGCCACCAAAAATTGCACAATAAATAGATTTTCAAGACCTCCTTTGTAAATTGTGCTCTTTGGTAGGACACTTAATTTTTTTTTGGTTCAAACCCCAAAACATCTCTAACGACCATGAAAATAGAGATATAGGATAATGAAGACAAAATAACAATTGGGTTGTCACCAAAATTGATCTATTTAAAACTTTTTATGGGATCCTTCAGATCCTCTCCAAAATGGCAACACAATAAAATTAGCCTCAAAACTCATATGAATTCCATGAAACTAAGTTTGCATACATTTGGTGAGCTATAAAAACTTTTTACAAAAGGAATTTTCATCATGATATCTAGATTGAGAGATTTTAATGCAAAAAACTTTAACCAATCATATTGCCATGAGGCTCATAAACAAGATTCTTTCACCAATCTGAGAACAACTAAGCACTAGAAATTCATCAAATTTATATGCGCCAATACATATCATGTATCATAATTTGGTCAACATGTGTAACTCCCATTTATGTTTCCCATGCAACAACTTTCTTATATTTCCTATGTAAACTTTTGAAGTCATATTTTTTATTTGGTTGGTTGGTTGGGCCCATTTAAAAAAATGAAGTACTTAAGGAGATCTACACAACAAGCACTCATGTAGGTGATGTTGAACAATTAGGAATATTAAATTGAGTAAAAACCAACTCTATAGCCCAAAATTTGAGTTTTTCTATTTTATATCCAAAAAACACATTTTTTATAATCCCAACATTAGAAGCAAGGTTGAGACACCTTTCCCCAAAAAACCAACCTTATAATGCTACTATCTCAAACCAACGCAGTATAGAAGATATGGATGCAAGATAACATTAATGGTTTTGTAAAATAGGTGGAAAATACCACTCTCCTAAATCTAGGCATCAACTTCCATCATGAAAAATTTCACAACTCACTAGATAAATTCTCTAACACAATTTGCACATCATAAAAATATTATCTTAATAGTTATATTCCTTCATTAAGGCCACTCTCCCATTCCTAGTAACTTAATGGAAAGATTGACCAAAATTATCCTAAAATCTAAGTGTAGAGGATCTTCTTGCATTCTTTACATTTCTCAATCTTCATGAAATCCCAAGATCCTTCCTTTTGTAACTTCTTATCTTAAATTACATTACAATTACTTATGAGATGATAAATAATAATACCACCTAGGAGGGACATCCAATTTTACCATCTCCACGATCCTCAAAGATATAATATTATTTATTAGCAACAGTAATTAAAAAATTATTATGTATAGGTACTTTCAAGGTGAATGAGACCTAATCCTAACAAAGAGCATGAGGAATGGTGGGATCAAATGATAGCCAAGGTTGAGGAAGCAACAATGCCATGAATAAAGAGTCATAAGAAGGAGGTATGTAAGTGTGGGAAGGAAGTGAGCCACATGGATGACATTAGAAAAATGGAGGTGGTAAGATAGGAGGACATAAGAAAGCTAAGTCGCTATATAAGAATGGGAAATAAGATATGTATTCAAAACAATAGGAATAAATTGATACCTATAGGTGGTGGAAATAAATAGATAGCTATAAAAATGGGACAAAAAAAAATCATAGTCTATTACAATAAGTAGAGTGCTTTTGGATAGAATCTATGTGTAAATTGTAGACATATTCATCTAATAGGGGAAAATACTATAATGAGAGATAGATTGGAAATTAATGGATAAAGGAAGAGATAGAAGTACACAAATATCAATGGTAAAAAATAAAATAACAATGAAGGTTGGGCATGTATCTATAACTAGATAGAAATGTGGGTCCATGGTTGTGAGAGTAAATTATGATAACATTTGGTGAAGGGAGACATAGATATAGTAACAACAAATTGAGTCTAAGAGGATGAGGGTTGAGGGAGAGTATGGTGATTAATAACTATAAACACCCAAAATTATATGGGTTGGCATATGAGTTTGATAATGATTTGGCGGTCCAATTCATGACCCATGTGATGTGTTCATTTCTCCTAACATATTTTTATTTTAATAGAAGTCATCCTAGTGCCTTACTACCTTCCTTGTTTCCTTCACCCTTGTTAGCTGCCCTCTTGCTTTGCTTTTCCTTCTCACTTTTTGAATCTTTAAACCAATGGATTCAATTGTATGGGCATTTAGGAGACCTTAGGGTCACCTAAGTGACCCATATTAAATTGTAGGGTCACTCAGGTGACCTTCCCTAGTAAAATTGGTGACCCATCCTAACATGGGTGATCTTGTCGTACATTGGCAAGCATGTGAGTCTCTTTATTTTGGCTATTTTTTATCTAGTTTTCTTTTTGATCAATAAGTTTCCTTAGTTTTGGATGTCACACCTTCTTTCTATCTTTCATTATTATCCTTAGCTATATTTTTCCTCTTTATTTTCTCTCCTCTTTTCATATTTAAACCACCCTTCCATCATTTAGAAGGGAGAATAATTTTGAATAATGTATTCTATACATTTGGAACATGACATGAGGATTTAGGTTATCTTTGTAAATATTTTCCAAATGTTATATATCCCTTCCTCTAAGAACCAAATCACCTTTAGAAGATTAAAAGTTTCTACAAATACCAATCCCAAATCCTCATGGTTAAGTTTTAGCCTCACCTACACAACACGTGAAATATTTTTAAGTTTTCTTTCTTCCCAAATAAATCCCAATCTAGATCTTCCCTTTCCATCAAGAGAAGTTTCATGAGGCTAGGAGAGAGGAAAAAATTGCTAATTAAGTTGGATCCTATGATGACTCCAATCATGAAAATTGCAAAGGAGCTTCAAAGCTTCATCTACATTCTTGAGTTTTAAAATTATTTTTATTTAAATTTTACTTCTTTTATTAAGTAGATCAATTAATTTTGTCCACGGAGTATAAAAATTCATTGCTCTTTCCTAGTTGGTTTAGAATTTACTTCCTTGGGTGAAATTAGATTTAAATTACTTCACGACTTGCTAATAGATTCTAAGTTTCTTTGAAAGCTTTTCTCAAAAATTGAAAACTCCAAAAACATAACACAAGTTTCATGAAAGGTCATATATAAAAATTACTTGCACATAGTTAATTGGTTCACACTTGACTTTCAAAAGATACAAAAAAAGAAAAAGAAAAGTATGATGGGTTATTTTTTGCATGTATTTAGATAAACACATTTAGTTACTAAAATCTCTTAACTTCCAAGAGCACAAAATAAGAAGAAAGAATCCCTTTTTACCATGATGAGACATTTGATAAACTTTAAATCGATCACCAACCAAATGAAGCAATCAAGTAAACATGCCAAAACTACTCTCTTTTGAGTTTCCTATCTCTTACTTGATCTTTCACACCAAAAGTGTGTAGGGATCAAGGAATATTGGATTGAGGTACTTTTGGATGAAATTCAAACTTATTCTTAGGAAAATATGAGAAGATAATGATTGAAGATAAATAAGAGAAGAGTCTCATGAAAGAGAGCATGTTCTCTTGACATAACTCATTGAACTTATCAACACTCAATAATAACACTCACACCTACAATTGAAAATCCAACCTAACAAATTAAAATGATAGCTTTCCACTAGTCATTCATTTCTTGAGAGGTGACTGAAAGTGATGTAATCCCCAAGTGATCACACCACTTCTATCTACAAGATCCTCAATCAACTTGAAGAGGGTGATCAATCATATTCTCTAGTGCTTAACTATATTTTTGTAGAAGAGTGTGGATAATTTCATCCATGTCATCATAATAACCATTGTAATAGAAACAAAGGGACTAACCAAAGATACAACAATGCTTTTAAAGAAGGTCGGAAAATATGTGACAAGGGTGCATTTTCATGCAAAATATCTAAGTTGGAGGAATTCCTAAGTAGGATATTACCCAACTAATTGATTAGCCCATAAGGGTTAGGGTCATCAATTGGGTCAATGGAGCACTGCATAACCTATGACAATGGCATAACCTTGTGGTTTTATTGTATGTCCATTTAGGAAAGATATACATCATAATCAAATTTATCATTGACAAGAAAGAAGTGAGTGGCCTCATTAGAAGTATTATAAATATAAATAAATTGAGCCATGGAAGGGTTGAGGCATAGGATACGATGAAGTAGAATATTACGATGATATAGGGAATAGGAATGGAATGGAGATGAGAGGGGGAATAAACCAAAGGGAAAGGGAAACTATGGGAAATATAGAAAAATAAGAGGAACATTAAATGAATAAACTAAAAGGAGGCAATAGTAGTATGAATGGGTAAAGAGAAAATGAGAGAAGACAAGAGGTAGTGGGAGAGGAAGGGATAGATGGGAATGGCCTAAAGTGGGATTGGAAGAGGAATGGGTGGGTAAACCAGGCATATGGGGTCTATAAGACAACATTAGAGTTGGAATGGGAAGAAAATGTACAATAAAATCCTAAAGCAAAGGGGAAAACTAGGGAAATGAATAAACTAGACACAAGGAAATAAGGGAGGAGGTGTTGGGATAAATGAAGTAGATGTTGGGAAAACTCAGGCAAAGGGGAAGCTAAAGGAAGGGGTAATCAAAGTGTAGGAAGGATCACAAGAAGTTTTGGGAGATGGAAAAATGTTGTGAAGATGAAAGTGAAGTATGTACTTGTGTTATTTAAAGGGAAAAATAAAGATGAAAACATAAAATAAATGGTGATATGTAGAGCCTAGGGTTTGGTGGGGTTGAAAGTAAGTGGTCACAAATGAAAGAAGGTCAAAATTTGAAGCTTAGAAAAAGTAAATAGAAATGGGGGGTTTATTGGTCTACAATTATAAAATTAAAAAAATAGCATAGAAATGTTGGATTTACCAAATGAAAGATCAAAATTGGGAACCTCTCAAGTGTATGTGCGTAGGAGACTACTAAATTTATCTTTGAACTTATTAAGGATAGATTATCAAAAAACATAAAATATAGAAAAAATACTACAAAGTGATCTATACTAACAAGTATAAGCATTGGGTAGTGTTGACTGTAAAATTAGAGAGATACAATAAAGACACGAAGAAATGAACTTCAAAGATGGGAAGAATGCTCTAGTATTTTATAGCTCAAACAAACAATTTTTTTATATTTGGGAAATTTATGGTTGTGTGTTGGACATGGCTATTATATGTGGTGGGTGCTATTGTAGATTAGAGGCATTACTATTATGTGTCTTGGAAACTATAAAAGGTTAGGGGAACTAGTCTCCAATATTCATATACCTTTGAAACTTGTATGGATTGCTCACCTAAAAATCATGAATTTTCTTCCTCTCATAGATTTTATAATTTATGAAATAAAGGTTAACTTGGAAACTAGTGCAAGTGATAAATATTATTAAATTGTTAAATACAAATGATTAATGAAATAATATAATACAACACAATTAGTTTCATAAGAGATAAGTGCAAAATATTGTAATAACTTCATTCAATATGTGTAACCTCCAAGATTCCAAATCTATGATGATGTGGAAGAGGCAAAAACCTAAAAAATAAGGAATTGCTTTAACTAAGTATTTAAATCTACAAGGATAAGGAAAAAAATATAATCTCAAAGGAGAATGTGTAACTCATTATTTTATCCTTCCTAAGTAAGAACAAATTACTTAAGTAAACTTAATGAACTAGCGCAATCACACACTTAGGATGAACTTTATCCAAGGTGAATAAAACATTACACTAACACCTCCTTGAGTGCAACTAAGATAATAAATAAATTGATCCTAGCAAGAAAATCCATATGTGGTATCATATACAATATAAAATAATCCTAAAGTACAAAGAGAGTACCTCCTAGAAGTAGAATGGGAGAAAAGTTTCATAATAAAATTTCATCTCAACTAAGGCATATGAAGGAGTAAAAGATATCCCACCCCATAGGTGAGTGGCATAAAATCCTTGCAAGAAAATGTGTATGTATATCTCCATAAAGAAAAAATAATGTATAATGTTGCATGAAAAAAAGCTAGAGTAGGTCCCTTTACAAAAAGTGATGCATTTTCCTTTTAAAGGAAAGAAACATTGAGTTGTTAAATTGAAAAATTTATACTCAAGTAGAATGTAGAAAGGAATTAGGTTGTTTCAAGTGAGCATCATGATATGAAAAAGATAGAAAAAGTGAATCTAGAATGAGAGATGATGTAACTCAACATAATTTATCATTAAATAGAAGAAAAATATCCTCAATGGTGTCATTAATATCTAAAAGGTGAGAGTCCACAAATAGATGTACACTCTTTTTAAGTAGACCTCTCAATGAAGAGGATCCTATAAACATGAAGAAGCCTACTCTAAAGAATCATTATAAACCCTAAAAGAAACAAATTTGAACTTTGATGAAGCAATAGGTGATGGAAAAGTATCCTATAAGAGGAAACATAAGTCCTTAATGGTGTATTCAAGATAAAAATGTGGGACTCTACAAACAAAGAAGAGATGGGTAGTAGGAATGTGTCCCAACAAGGTGAACCTCAAATATGTATATAATCCCAATACAAAATAATTGAAATCTCGTAAACAAGCAAATATTAACTCTAAAGTAGTAATAGGTGCATGAGAGATATCTTCAACAATATAGGATGTATTATGAGTAGGAGGATCAATAGTAGTATTTTGCATATATGAAAGATTCTCCAAGTAAGCATCACTCTCAAATGAAGAATCATGATCTCCATATAGTTGTTTGATGAAGGTCCAAGTAGTGAAAGGGCACTCAATGCACTCAAGTTGATATTGAATATCCTTAGAAATAATAAAACATATTAGTTCATAGAATCTTGTTCATAGCCACGTGGCTAAAGAACAAATCCAAAGGGACAAGACAATAGATCTTGCATAATTCAATCATTCACTATCCCTTATTTCTAGGACAAAGTTCTCTAAATTTAGCATGACAATAAAAGGATTGAATTTAATACCAAACCCATGATAAAAACCCCAAAATAGAACATTATCTTAGTTCATCATTATAAAAGGACTATATAAAAGCCCTACCAAGACTAGTTCATGAACTTAACACTTTATAAGTTGAGTGAATGAACATTTAAACAGCCCCAAATTATTCAATTTGAACACTCTTAATTGTTGAAATGACCCCCAATAAGTATAATGTTTGACACTTTAAGTTAGTGTGATTCTAATGCAAGATTCTAGATCTAATTAGGTTCTACAAGGCCCAAAAGTGGTCAAAATGTTGAAAGTATTATGTTATAAAATAGGAACAAACAATATACACCATTGCATAGAGTTCAAAAAATACCAACTCAAAAAATAACACCAAAAATAGAGCTCATTTGTGAAAGTTATAAGTAATTAAAGTTTAAAAAAATATAATTGATCAATAAAATATTTATGGAAACTAAAATTCTAGAAAAAAAAAAGTGTATCAAATCAAGAAATCACTTATGCCACTATGAAGAGCACAAAATTCTAGCCTAAATTATAAAAATGTTGAGAATGAACCTCCTAAAGTTTTCCTTCAAAATTTAAAAGAGCAATGGAGGGGAAGTAGTAATTAGTACCACCTTGGTGACATATGAGTGGAGGTTTGGTAGTGCCATTAGCTAAGGTGGCACTCTAGTAGTGTTTGGATGCTTGAGAAGTAATGGAGTGACAATGTTTGGTGGTGGAAAAATTAGGTGGAGGGTTGATTGTGATTGCATAACGAGTTGCTAGTGACATCATTGGATGCCCAAAAACTACATTGCTAGCTACTTATCTTAGTAGTTAGAGCTAACTATAGTGGTAGAGATGCATTTATTTTCAAAAAAAATTGATAAAGTTGTACAATACAATCTATATTACAACCTAAAAAACTTGCTCTAATTTTTTTGCATCATATTTTGATAAGTTTTATATGAAATGGGAGTTTTAGGCCTTTTGGATGCAATAGTAGGGTTCGTTTGGCCTAAAAATTCCCTCAAAATTAGTTGATGACTTAAAGCCACAAATAAACTTCTATTTGTGAACATGCTTCATGATCTTCAATTTTGATGAAACAAAAACTAATCTTGACTTTATTGAGCCTTATGGATGCTATGGAACAACCAAAAATAGTACCAAGATTACTGACAGATTGTGATCACCTGTATTTATAAAAAATAAGTGTAAACCTTAGATGTTATATTTCCCATGAAATCATTTTGATTCTCTAAATCATCTAGGGATGCAAGAGAAGAGCATATTGGGTATGAGAGAAATGTGCATGCAAGATAAAATCACCTTAGTATCTCTCAATTAAAAAAATATCCTAGCACAAAAGCTTTGTTACCATGCTAGAATTTGCATAATAGATGTTAACATAAAAAACTAGTGAAAGTGATAAAAAATATTAGATCATTAAATATAATTATTAATGAAATTAAAATAGCACGAAAAAATAGTTTTGTAAGAGAGAAGAGTAAAAGATTACAATAGGTTCATTTGATATATTATTACTAAAGAAAAGAGCTATAATATATAACCTCCAAGATTTCAAATTCATGAGGATGAGGAAGGTTAAACAAAAAAAAAGGAATTCCTTTAATTCAATTTTAAATATATGAGGATAAGAAAAGAAAAAACATAATCCTAAAGAAAAAGAATGTGCAACTTTGTATCCAATCTTACCTAAGTAAACTTAATAATTAGTCCAATATATACCCAACGTGAATAAAAAATTACATTAATAGTAGGATGGACACATCTAATTCTGAAAGTGAGGAAATTTGAGCTAAAGATGGGGAAAAGGGGGAAAAGGGTGTGTTATTAAGGAGAACATATTAGTTAGTCCCCCATGTGGTGTATTTCAACTTAAAATGAGCACATAAAAATAGTGGGCATGTGAAGATCTAGTGATGATCTGTGATGGTGTATGTTATAATTTCCAAGATCATAAAGCAAAAACCAAGAAACTTTCACAAAATACATGCATACAATAAGACAAAATGATATTATTAGAGTTGATAGAAGAGATGATCCAAATGTACAAAGAAACCTTGCATATATAGGCAAGGTGATGAAGGAAGGGAAGTTAAACACAATGGTTGACTATCCCTCCAATTATGGAACACTTGTTAGCTCACTTGACAAGTGTTCTAGTGAGTGGCAAGTGTGCATGAAAGAGGTGTCTCATAAAGTGAGGACATATGTCTCAACCACAAGAGGTGAGACAAAACTCTATAAGTCCCTAAGTGGAGACTTAAAAAATGTGAATAAGACTCTCCTAGGTGGGTTAATAGCTAACTAGTTTGATAAAGTCATTATTTACACAAACACCCCCCTTAATTGTAACTTAGGGAGTAATGTATGTAAGATAATGATGGGTCCCAACTACTAGCCATGTTAGGTATCCATGCACATTACAATCTCCTATAAAACAAAGTAAAGTAGAAAACCTAATGGGAACAAAACTCATCTCCAAAAGAGATGATACAATGAAGAAAAACTATGTAGCCCCTCGTAAGATGATGATGACTTCTTTGAATGCTACTCAAATGCTCAATGTGGAGATTAATGTAGAACAAGTACCAAATAAGTGATGTGAAGTCTTGTAGTAAGAATATATATGCTCTTGGTGAAGTGCCTTTGAATTCTAGTGTAAGAAGTGATGTCATTCTAGAAAGAATCTATGAATGCTCTTTGTGAAGCATCTCTGAAATATCATGTAGCAATGAGTGATGGTGGATGAGTTGATCATCCTTATTTTCAATCAATCTTATTCTTTGAGTTGCAATCTTACCGATTTAATTTATGTGAAATAATCCTCTATAGTATTATAGTCTCTTGGACTTATACTTCAAAGGCCATTTTCTAGCTCGTGGCTTCATAGTTCTTCAACCTTCCCAAAAGCTTCAATGGGAGTTTTCAAGGCCTTGATATGAATAGAAGCTCTAGAGATAGATAAATGCATAGAAACCCGAAGTCTTGATCACACTTATTATATCACCTTTTTATCTTTTGATTGCAAACTTAGAATCATGGAAGAATAAATTGTAAGAGAAATATAAAGTGCTCAAGGCACAATGACAATTATAACCCCCTTGATTATTTTGATCCCCCATGAATTGACACTTTATATGTTTTAGTGCATATAACAATTTCAAAGGAACAAATAATGGCACTTTATATTAAGTGTGATATTGTTTCCAATGATATGGGAAAAAGATTATTCACTTTCATAAAAGCAATAATCAATTTGAATAGCTAATCAAAAGTTATAATAATTCCTATTCGCCTAATTTTCACTTAGAAACTTAAAGTTTTTGTGTTGAATGAGGAGACAAAATATATATTAAACAACACAATTTTTAAATTTTCTCAATGCTAAAGTCTCTAGAATGGAAAGAGATTTCTGTTGACTATTCACCATCAAAATTTTGACTTACCATTTGAAAGTTACACCAAAATGAAAAAAATATCCCCCTATGATCAACTGATGGTTTATATGATAGTTAACATGAAAGTTCACAGGATAGAAGTCAATTAGCATAACATTATATGGTAATGTTAGTTAGACATTAAAAGAAAGTAAGATTTAACTAACAAAGTAATGTGCTAAAAGACACTTGAAACTATCATGTATGAGACCCTAGTATCCAATGCACATAAATTCCAAGGCAATTTGAACACAAACTCTACTAGAACTTCTAGACCCTTATGAATCCCACTTGCAAGTCTTCGATAAATGTTGCCATGAGTGTGGAGACTTTGTGTTGGGAGGTGGCGTGTAGATCGCCTAACTTTAGAAGAGATCATGCTCAACTCCTAGATGAAGGCCAAATGTGAAGAAAGCTTCCTGATGCTTTTTAATGCTCTAAACAATGATAGATTAGACACTTTGAACAACCAAATAATGGCATATGATTGTTAATAAAAGTTCAAAGCCTATGCCAATAATGGCATGGTTCGGTGGTCAAGTCACTTGGTTGTAGTGATGGCCATCAGGGTTCAAACCTTCGCTAGGCCAAAGTGCTCGTAGGCCTTGTGCCTTCATTGGGCCAACACGCTCACGGGTTTGGTTGTTTCTTGTGGTTTTTTGTACCCAGTTCATAGCTCCGGTCAAAAGTGTTTACCCCTAATAATATGGGTGTGTTGCACCTTTAATAAAAAAGAAAAGAAAAGGTCAAAGCCTATAATTTTACACATATCTAAATAATGGAAGATCTCATGCATTTTTAAATCTAGCTTGCATCTTTCTAGCTAAAATTCCCTTAATAAATAAAAATACTCTTGAACAATGGCATCACAAATTTGATGCCTTGTGAAACATAGAAAAAGTGAAACCATAAGATTTCACTTTAGGGTTTAGGTGCCTTTTCTAAATATTTCATTAGAGATTTGAAGGTAGCGGGGGTTGGATGGATTTGGACAAGATAAATGATTGACTTACAACCTAAAAGGTGAGTCAACTAACCCTTGAGAAAACCTAGGATGAATTTAGGGATTAAATGCAATGAACTAACTAGGCCAAGGATGTAATTTACTATTCTGATGCAAACATAAAAAATCACAAACAAATTAAAAAAATTGAAATGAACAGAGTAGGACACTATGCACTTGTGATTCAAATTTGGGGTTGATTTCAGAGGACTAATTCGCTCTTAGGTGTATGTGTCCTTGTAGAGATATTTAAAATATGTTTTTTCAGTCCTCTGGTGCCAAATTAGAGCTTTCCATTTCTGTATGCAAATTTATCGGATCGCTATCGGATATTTCTGCAAGTGAGTTTCCATGAGTTGTCAAAATGTAGAGTTTTTATTGCAACAATGGTTAATTTATCTTTAAAATTATTCCAATCTCCTCAAAACTTGAAACCTACACATTCAAAGAGAGAGGAAAGGTTGTGCCATTTAGGGGATTTCCTTAGTCAAACTTGGTGTTAGTGTTTGCACTTCCATTATGGCGATGCCCATGATAAATGGATAAATGATAAGAAGGAATGATGTGTTGAACACAATGATGTGCTGAGAGGGGGGATGAATTAGCATATCTTAAAACTTAACCATTTCCATTTGCATATTAACAACACATCACATAACTGAAAAGAACAAAAAATAGCACATGCATCACATGAAGACACCAAGTTTTTTATGTGGAAGACTCAATGAGGGAAAAACCACAATGAGGATTAACTCACAATATATGTAGCTCATTATAACAAAATTACAATTTTTAAGGCTCGTTGCCTATGGACTTGTAGACTAAGGTATACAGCCTTAGAGGAAGATACAAAAGGACCTGATGAGTCTCACTATTTCAGGGCAAGAAACATGAAGAATATAATGAGAAAATTAATTATGAACTACTTTGAGGAAGCATCTAACATATGTTGAAGCTACAATCACTATTTCGCATAATTTTCCCTTCACACTGATTTTGTACACTTCATCTCTTTCATTCTACTCTATCACAAACCACTATCAACCTCTGCCTTCACAAAGGAATTTGATCTTCAATATATATCCTCCATAATAGCACAAAACACCAATTAAGTCGGCTCCAAGATGACTGTTGGATGAAATAATCGATATTATATGGGTCAGCTCCAAAACACATCCAAAATCAAAGAGATTTAGTTGTGGATCATCATATGCTATGTCAGGGCCCAAATGCATCACAACACATTCTTCAAGACAAAATTAATTAATTAGGATCAATCCACAAAGAATGAAACAAGTCATGTCAGCTCAAATAGTATCAATACCATCAATACTCTCACTTTTTGACTTCACACAGTTGGGGAGGTACCAAAATCATCATTTGGACCAAGATGTAGGAGTTTTAGATCATGCACAATATTCATTCAACCTTTTCCTTAAGTATCTGATCATAGAATGCGTGCAAGATGAGAAACCCATTGAAAGTATAGGAATAGAGCATTCCAGACAAGCTATAGCAAGATGTTATTTGAAAATTGATCTTGTAGACCACCAAAACACTTGAGACTTGCAAGGAATAACTTATACACATTTTTTAACATATTACCAAGTCAATATGGTCACATCTATCTCATTGAAGGAATGCAGAGCATTCCAACAAGCTTTTAACATTATATTGCACAGAACAAAACATTGTTAGCTCTCACTCTTTTTGTGGAAGGTGTAAAGACTTTATTTCTTGGATATAATACCTTCACAACACAACCAACTAACCTCTTGAACCACAAGACATTAACTTACTCTGTGGAAGGACACTAAACAAAACGTCATGAATCTGTTATAGTGAATACACTGTTAATACCTTTGCAAATATTTTGCAACTTATATCAATGTGTGGTACAAAAATCAAGAATAATATTATCATAGACATGCAGGGAAAATTATGGAACAAGTGTACCAACCACCACATCACTCAGACACTAGTTTGATCACCATTCATACATATAATTGTATTGTTGATTATATCTTTGCACTTGCACTATCTCTGAAATATATACAGACTTCATCATACACATCTGACATCAATGAAAACCCATAATAGGTTAACATCAATGACAACCCATAATAGGTTGACATCAATGACAACACCTATTACCAAGAATCTCTTGTTGAATGGAATTTTTCATTGGTGTCAAATGCTAATAGATTGATGGAAAAGTTGGTTAGGTTGATGGCATTTGATGGAAAAGTTGCTTAATCATTCATTTCATCATTGCTTCATTAATTTCAAAGATCATTCAAGGTATTCAAAGTGAAGTTTTTTCATTGGTTCAGTTCATGGTGTTTATGATTCACAAATTGAATTCTTTGATATCAAAGAGTTGCTTTCAACATCTTCATAATGTTGTATCTTTCATCTCATGGTGTTGGTGCTCTTAGTGTTCATCATCTTCATGTGGTGCTTATGGTGTTGAATAACTCATGATGTTAATTTATTTTGTGGTTACTTGAATTCCCGATTTCAAAGACACATGTTCACTCAAGTTGTTTCAATATTGTTTTTGAGGGCAAAGCACATAGTTGCTTGATCATTCATGATGTGCTCATGCTTGCTCACGTATTTAGAGGGAGAATACAAGCAACGAACTTGGAAAAGTCACCACAGCCATGGCGGTGACAAAGGTAGGTCTCACAAGACTCCAAGCTCACAACTTTTATGGTAGCACGACACTCACAAAAGTGAAGTTGATGGAGTAACAAAGTGTTGCAATGCTCAATGGAGTTGTGTAGATTTCTAGAATAATGAATATAACGCTCAAAATAATGTTGAAGATGGATGAGTGTGTAGAGAATTGATAAAGAGATGAAGTGATTGTGAAATAAATGCCTTTGAAGACAAAAATGGAAGAGGATAAGCCATTTTCAGGTCAGATGCACAGAGGCGTTACAATTCAACCACAATGAGGAGTGTAATGTCCATGCAGACTCCAAAGGAAAGAATTTGTCAAGGATGGCAGCGCGCCGCACAAACATCCACACGTCGTGCTTGCGTCCTTAACGAAAATTCCCCCACCGATGCAAAAAACACTCGTTAAGTGGATGCAAGGCAAGTGGGTGATGTGGAATTTTTCCTTCGGGTTTGATTTCCTAAGTTGAGGGTATGCAAAAGGGGAATTTACACAAGGGGTGAAAATTCGCTCCTATATGGGAATCTTATCTATCTTCCTTGGGATTTGGTGTTTGGACAACAGTAGAGAAATATTATCCAAAATCTTCAATACCTATGTCTACTACTGAGAAGAAGAAGGCTCTTGAATTCAATGCAATGGCCATGGATGTTATCTTTAGTGGTTTACCAAATGAAATTATTGCTAAAGTTATGTATTGTAAGGATGCAAAGGAGGTTTGGGACAAGCTAGTTGGTATGTATCAAAGTGATGAGTTGTTGAAAAAGACACCCTTGCAAATTGACATAAGATGTGATACATTTGAAAGAGAAGATTTTTTTTGACAAAGAAGAAGACTACTTTATGAGTGATTATGAACAAGAGTTTGATGAAAATGAATATGAATTTGATTTTGAAGGTGAACTCACTTGTGCTCTTGATGAGATTAAGAAGCTCAGAATGGAGAACCAAATATTGCAACTACAAGAAGAAAATGAATTCAAGACCAAGATACTTTCAGCCCTTCAAGAAGCAGAAATATTGATAATAGATTTGAAGGTTCAAGATGCAAAAGTTAAGAAAATAGAAGAAGTCAATAATCAGCTTAAGGAAAAAGAGCTTGATTGTAAGAAGTATGAATCAAAGATAGTTTCTTTGAGAAATGAATTAGGAAAAGCATCTTCCAAATTACACAAGTCACTTCAGTTTGAAAAGAGTATTGATTGTTTATATGAGATGTTGAGCAAGAAAAAACATCACAAGGAAACTACTGGGTTAGGTTTTGAAGAAAGGCAGAATTCTAAGATTAGAGAAACACCAAGAAAGAAAATAGATTTAAACTATTTTTTCTGATCCTAATGTTGAAGACAAGAAGAAGACAAAAGAAAATGCACCTACACAAGTCAATGAGAATGAGAACAAGTCCAAAAGATATTTTCATTCAATACAACATCATATATCCAGGTTTGAAAATACTTTTTATGATTATTGTTATTCATGCCATAAATTTGGTCATAGAGCAATAAAGTGTTGGATGCATAAAAATAAAGTGGGATGTACTAAGAGATCTTATGAATGGTTAAATGGTAGAAGAAAATTCAAATGTTATAGATGTAATAAGTCTGGACATATAGCATAGTTTTGTAAGAATAGTTTGGTGGAAACTTTTAGTCATCACAAAAAGACTACCATTATGAAGGTTTGGAGAAGAAAGCAAGAAAAAGAGAAAGAACCTAATCTTGTGCATGCTACATAAGAGACTTCTATGAATGCATAAAGAGTTGCATGAGTTCAGGGGGAGTTTTTATAGTCTTATCATTCAATCCCTTTAAGAAAAAACAAGGAGGTTGAAGGATCTAATTATCAAGATGTAAGATGACATTTAAAGTGAACACCTAAGGACAAAGATAAATCGTCAAGATTCAAACTCTCATGACATAGGTTTGCTAGAATAAAAATTACATGAAATTTGTATATCTTAATAAGTGCTAATGTGGGAGAAACAAGACATGTTGACTTTTGGTTTGTCATGGCAATGGTTGCAAAATTGTTCATGGCAATGTTTAGTAAAGTAGTGATAGTTTTGAATGCAGCTAAATAATCCATGGTTTTCTTGCTTTATATGCTCATATGCTCCTTCAAGAAAAATAGTAAAAGTTTGAGAAATTCTTCAATCTTTACATATCAAGTGCATACACTTTCATAATTCTTGAGGAGAACAATAATGTTTGGCCAATTCTATTTGTCAAAGCAATGACCTTGTTTTGTATTTGATCTTTGGATTTAGGGAAGTGATCTTGATGATTTTATTTTTTTGTATGGAAGTTGTCTATCACTACATAGTGCTTTATGTGTGTATCATTGTCTTGGCAGTCTTATTGTTGGATGTATTTTCAAATCCTTGTATCAAAAAATAGTGTTTCAGCTATCGCATTTTTGGTATTCTTGTTGAAAAAAGTAATCATGAGATCATTAGTGGGTTAGAGCAATTAAGATGAAGTAATTTCTAATGTGATGGACAATACCTCTGTGAAGTGCTTGTATTCAATGATTTGTTGTTGTCCTTATCTGAAGGTGGTTGGAGCTTATAAATCCTGGATGGTGATTGGATGTCATAGACAGTGTTCTCAAGTGTTTAGGGATAATGGAGAGATCAAATTGGTCATGACAAGTTTTGAATATTATTTTGTTCTCAAGGTGGAAATAATGCTAAAAGATACATTGGAGCAATGGTAGCTTCAAGTTTTTCAAAGATTGAAAACTTTTGCCACAATGCAATAAATGAGCAAGAGAAAGGATTTATGTTCCCTAGTACAGTCTAAGGGTCAAAAGGCACAGTATAATGAGTAATTCATAAGACAAAATATTCATGATATGAGAAACAATCAACATGAGGTTTTAATAACAGTTCATGACAATCACACATATCTAACAGTGAACAAAGTTATAATTGCAGAGAAGTTAATAACAGTCTATGTTTGGTCTTTGCAATATGAGTTTTGAAATTGGTATGATGCTCATTCTTCATGATTTTGATTGATGGCTTTTACAAAGTTACTTGGTCAAAAGAGTGTTTTTGTCAAAGGTAAATGGAGTTGGTAATACAAATAGGGTGTTGTAGTGAATTTTCTTGTGGTGTTGCTTCAAGGTGTTGATACAAAACGTTGTTACTACATCTCAAGGTGTTGATGGTTTTTCACTCATCTCATCATGGTATTGATGTAAAGCAATAATTTGGACAATGATATGGACCTTTTTGCAGTGCAAGTATAAGGTGACAGTGTGAGATAACCCAAAGTGATGTGTATGTGGATTTCATTGAAGGTGTATAAGTTCTTTCCTAGACAGTGAATGGTTTCTTGATAGTGAACCATTTGAATGGTATGCATCTGCATCCTATACAAGAGCCGGTACTATATGATGCCTTGACATCATTGTCAGATGGAAAATATTGTTTGCAAGTGTTGTTATGATAACAGTATAGTTTCATTGATTGACAATACACCTTGATGAATTGGATAGTTTTCTCTTAGATATTCTTGTAACAATGGTTAATGATAGTCTTGAAATCTTTAACAATGCTATGACTAGTATTTAGACAATGATCTCAATGCTTTAACTCATAGGTTGACACTATGTTTGGATGGTGTGATAGAGGCTTTCAGCTCTAAGTATATTCACAAGGGTATGTTGCCAATAATTTGTATGCTTATTATGTTCTTAACAATATTTGGAATGCAAAGCAATCACACTCAATAATTTGGGTGCACAATTGATTTGAATGCAAACATAATCATGGAATGATAAGTTGCACTGGAAGCAAGTGTCACATGGGATTTTTGGAATTTTGTGGATGGCTTCCATCTTGTTTTGACAGTGCTGCTATAACATTCTAAGATAGTGAATGCATCTCTTCAATAATGACAATAGTCATCATTGCTTGATAATGGTTTTTTGGATATCTTTATATTATCTTCATTTGCTTGGTGCATAATTCTTTAAACAGTGCTTTCTTCCATATCAAGGGCAATGGTCTGTTGAATGAGTTAATGGTTTCTTGATGCTCTTAATTCCTTGAGAGATAGTATTCTTGCCACTCTTATATACCATAGTGCTCTCAATCCCTTTGTTACTGCCTTGTTGATTAGAGAAAAAGGGAGCAAAATATGCAAAAAAAATTATATTTGACTATGCATAGTGTAGTGATATCATGGTTGTACAATGATTTTAATGGTATTTGCTTTGAGTCTATATTGTAAGGGGATTCATCATTTGCAAGTGTTTTCAGTCAATGTTTGGCAGTGATCTTCATTAAATACTTCAATACATGGTTTGCACATTTCAGTTAGTATTTGGCATATGTCTTTTACTGTGAGAATTCAAAGTGACAGGTTGCAAATGCTTATACAATCAATAGTGAATTTGAAGTTTACGAGTTCCATTGATATATATGATGTTGATTCAAGTGTACCAGTATTTTGTTTGGTGTCATCTTGATATGGTTGTGAGTTGCATTGTTTTTCAGTGATCAAAGTGTGGAATATGGAAATAGGTATGGAAAGCAAGGGAGTAAATGATATTATGCTGAAATGATGGTACATTTTAGTAGTTGTTCTTGCTTTGAGTAACTATTGTTGACAAGTGAGTATGATTGTATATGCTAATGGGAAAAGAGTTTACATGATACTTCATGGTCAAGAGTGCAATCATTGCAAGAACAGTGAAGTAGTTCTTATCTGTTTTGGATAAACAAGGGCAGGTGATAAGTTTAAGAATTGCTTAAATTCTAATACCTTGATGATAGGGGGAGAAAGCTAGTTGATTATAAGAGTTCCTATGCTAAAAATGTGTAGAAACTTTGATTTTTATTGCTTCTATAAAGAGCTCATTTGCAAGGATCTTAGATAGTCACTCTGTTAGTTCTTTGATGTTTATTCAATCAATCCACTTCGCAGGGGGAGTTGATGATCCTTTTTCATTGTTGTCAAAGGGGGAGAAATTGACATCAGATGGAGTTGGATTCATGGAGGTTGATCCATTTTCATAGAGGGAGAAGTTGACATCAATGCCAAAGGGGGAGTTTGTTGAATGGAGTTTGTCATTGATGTCAAAGGCTGGTAGATTGATGGAAAAGTTGGTTAGGTTGATGGAATTTGTTGGAAATTTTGGTTAGGTTGATGGAATTTGATGGAAAATTTTCTTAATCATTCATTTCATCGTTACTTCATTAATTTCAAAGATCATTCAGGGTATTCAAAGTGAAGGTTTGTCATTGGTTCAGTTCATGGTGTTTATGATTCACAAACTGAATTGTTTGATATCAGAGAGTTGCTTTCAACATCTTCATAATGGTATATCTTTCATCTCATGGTGTTGGTGCTCTTAGTGTTAGTCATCTTCATGTGGTGCTTATGGTGTTGAATAACTCATGATGTTAATTTATTTTGTGGTTACTTGGATTCCTAATTTAAAAGACACATGTTCACTCAAAAAGTTGTTTCAGTATTGTTTATGAGGGAAAAGCACAAAATTGCTTGATCATTTATGATGTGCTCATGCTTGCTCATGTATTTAGAGGTTAATTTCATGGTGATTCATGAAGGTAAGGTTGATTTCAAAGATAAGCAATTGAAAATACTTACATAAAGTCATGAAAGTAGAGTTTGGGTGTTAAGGTCTTTCTAGCTTTCTCAAAGTGAATCTTCTTTGCAAATGTCAAAGTCATCATGTTTTGCATCTAGAGCTCATGGGGTTGAGCAGAAATCCAAATTCAATCATAGGTGCATGACTTATTAAGCGTTTTTCATGGTTTAGGGTTTAATCTTTGGGTAGCATGGTTGCTTTAAAACCCTAAATAATAGTCTTTGTGCAAAGTTTATATTAAAGCTACTTTTTGATGTATTTTGAAGTTGATTTACAATCACAAATTAAAAGTCACATAAGTGACTAAAACAAGGTTTCAAATACATTGGGAAACTGACCCCTTAACCTGCCAAGCAAGTCAAAGTTTGTATTTAACCACCTAAAGATAAAATCAAAGGCTATAATTTAATCAAAATTTTGGCGGTAGCTGAAAATCAAAGGTCAAGTTTCAAAGTTAAGAATGGTTAATTTACAAGCTTCTAATTTTACGAGCATAAGGAAGTGTTTTATTTTGTTTTAGCTATTCTCACAATTTTGATAACTATTTTAAGACAAGGGGATGGAATGTAGAACATTTCCAAGGCTTTTTGAATTCCAACGTGGAAGTGTGAAGAGGAGTGAGTGCTTTGATTTTTGATGTGTGTGGAGGTTCGAGTTTTAAAAAATGTATTGGAATATTTGACCTGTGAATCAAGGAAGATTGCAACTACAATGTAATGAACAGTTCTCTGTGACTATTTTCATTCAACATGCATTCTTTGCACAGTCTAGAGTGATCTATACATGATGTTGATGTATGCCAATAGGGAGAATGTGTGTATCAAGAATATGATGTCTTTGTTTTGAGTGTGGCAACAATGATCGAATAAATGATACCAGAGTTTTGAGCAAGGCCTTGCTTGTAAATTGGATTTCATGAAGAAGTAATGACAACTATAATATCATGATGATGATCAGATAATGAAAAGAAAGTTGGTATGTTGGGTAGCTGAGCATAAAATATCTACTTACACCTTTGTATGATAATGTGTTTATGAGTTGTCTATCTTCCATGGCTCCAATCAAGATTTGTATTCTTTGAGGATGTTTTTAGAAATAGTGACAATATGTTCTTGTTATTATTGAACACAATGAAAATGAATTTGAGTAATATGAATAGGCAACAATGAATGAAGGAATGCTACCATAGTTTTGAGCAGGGTATTGCTTGTAAATTAGATTTCATGAAGAAGTAATGACAACTACAACATCATGATGATGATCAGATATTGAAAAGAAAGTTGGCATGTTGGGTAGCTGAGCATAAAAGATCTACTTACACCTTTGTATGACAGTGTGTTTGGGATTTGCCTATCTGCCAAGGCTCTAATCAAGATCTTTATTCTTTGAGGATGTTTTTAGAAATAGAGAAAATATGTTCTTGTTATTATTGAACACAGTGAAAAGGAATTTTTGTAATATGAATAGTCTTCACCTTTGCAAAGTATTGTGTACCTTGAGTGTGGTTATAGGTGGCTTGGTCATCAATTGAAGAGAAGAAGAATTGTGAGACAATAATGATGCTTGCAAAGATTATTATCCTTGATCGATTTGATAGTTGAGTTCTTTCCTTTCATGGTGAGCGATATTTTGAGAAGAGAATACAATTTTTAAAATTGCAATTTTTTGTTTTGAAAGTTTTGTTACAGTGTTGTGATATGGGAAAATAAGGGAGATGGATTCTACTGATGTAAAAATAAATCATCTATTTGTATTGAAATAGAGTAACCCTCTGATTTTTTCATTCATTTTTCCCTTTTGAAGATTTTCCAAGTGAGGCATGTTGTTGCCAATGAGGAATGTTGTAGCTAGTGAGGCTTGTTGTATTGCCAGTGAGGCATACAATTTGTAATTAGTGAGACTTTTCCAGTGAGGCTTAATGAAGTTTATCTTCAAAGTAGTTTTTCATCCTTTAGTGTTTTCCACTCATAAAAATTGTGTTAGGTCTCTTCTTGATGGTTAGTCATATTGTGCTTGATTGTCCATCTTTGTTCAAGGGTTTGCATATCAAATTTGAAGTGTTATCAATGGGTTTCTTTGTATAATACAATTAAGCTAAATTTTGGAAATTTGGTTTTTCATTAGACCATTGATTCACCACCCCTCCTCTCAGTGGTCCTATACTCCAACATCTCCCCCTTTGTCATTGATGACAACACCCATATGTTCCTCTCCCCCTTTAACATCAAGGGCAAAGGGTATGATACCTTCTATTTACAACATCCCAAAAATGTATGAGCCCCCCCTTACTAAATACTCCCCCTAAGATGGAGATGCCCTAAAATTGATGGTATATAAAAAGAATAAAAGTATCCGCAAAATTATACAAAGTGAAAATTGTCTTATTTACCCTTTTGTAGCTTCTTTGGAAGGTAGAATATTCTTGTGAGATTTCTTTAGTTTCTCCAAAGTTGTAGTCCAATCTATTTTTGTTGAGATGAGAATGTGATTTTGACATTCAAACTCTATACACAATTCCTCAACCTCATTTATTTTACTTGAAGTTTTCATTTTCTGACCCACTTCTACTACTTTGATCATCAATTTGGATAATGATGCAAGCCAGACATTGACTGCTTCTCTTAGGAGACAAAATTGTTTCTTTAATTATTTCTTTGATCCAGAAGCAATGTCAATTATACATGAAGATTTTCAATTTTTTCCTTGGTCGATCCATCCATATCTCTTAATACATCATATGTTTTTTGTCAATTGTGTAATTTGCGACTCAATATAGTCAATTTGACTTTTGATATCTTTGGTGGACCTTGGCCATTTCAAACAGAATTGATAAAGATTTGTTGCATCATTCACACAAACCTTAAACATTTATATATTTTCTTGCAAATTATTGTGTGCATTAGCACAACGGTCTGAAACTTCACTCATTCTCTTGTCTTTTATCTTTCTTAAGGCCTCTTTTTCTACCTTTTTTTGTAAGTGAGAGGAATGATCCTTCAAGGAATCCATTAAGAGCTTTAGATTTTGTTTCGGAAGCAAGGAAACATTAATGTTCACTTTTGATAGACCTTCCTAAATAGCCTTGGCTGCCTCATCGACTAATTCACTCTTCTTTGCATGTTCTTGTAGTATTTATTTTCTTGTGGAGGCATGCAAAGCATCACCAAGTTGTAGCTTGAGGAGGGGAGAGATATTTTCCAAGTCAACTTGTCCCTCATGTGTTGGAATTTATAGAAGTTGAGGTGTAACTATTGGTTGAAACTATATCTACATCTCCACTAGATCTTTAAAAGATTTTATAGATGAAGAACCTTGACCTCTTTCCATAGAAGCATCTTGCATCTCAGCTATTTTGACTTTTGCATCTTGAACTTTCTTTTCCTCTTCTTTCCCATCTTCTTTTTCTACCTCCATACCAAAGATTTCTTGCACCTTGTGTACATTGAAAACATATTTTCCTTCTTTTTGTTTGGAAAGTGTTGTGTAGTCTCACAACATGCCCCATTTTTCCCCTTCTTGGAAAAATGTGGACCCCCCTCTTTTCTTTCTTTGCCTTTTTGTTTTGTTATTCTTGCTTGATTTGGCATTGTTTTTCTTGGTGCTTGGCTAGTTGTCGGTTGCCCTCTCGGTTTCACTTGGTCTCTTTGTATGATCTTTTTTCTTTTTTTTGGTCTTTCGGTGTTTCGATATGCTCTTAATGTTTTAAATTCTATTACTGGACACCAGAATTCTAGAATCCTGCATGAGCCGAAGGAGTTTGTATCTTCAAAATAACTCTAGTTTCGACTGATATTTCATTGATCAAATTTTATAAACCCGATTATTTTTTCTTTTTTTACCAGAGTTTGGTGCTTTATTGTTTCTTTGAAGAATAAGTTGGAAACCGAAAAGTTTGCTTTGAAGTTTCATCAAGTATATCTTTCAGTTTTGGTTTTTGGTCTTTCTCTTGTTCTATTTCTTTTTTCTTTTTTCCTCTTTTTCAAGAAGTATTTTCCTGGATCCCGGTGTTATGTGAATCTCTTTTAAAGGCATTATTAAAAACTTCATCTCTGGTAGTCATCATTAATTATCTTTAATGGCGTATACCTTGTATAGGATCAGTGTGACATATAACTGCCACGTATAATCACCGCGTCGTCTTTCTTCTCAAATAGTGAGCCAGCTTAGAAATCTAGGTGTTCGTGATTTGAACCATAATTTGTAATGATTACACCTTTATTCTAGGAATTAATGTGAAATAATAGGTAATTAATGAAGGTGGTGAACTACCTATGTACTTGGCATCACCTCGAGTGTGCAATTGCTTTTACAACACTCCACTTTGCATCATATTGCAAATTTGCTAAAGACATTGAATTCAAGAAGCTATTTTGGCACGCAAAGAGAGGTAAAATTTCAAGAAACTAAGTCGCGGCTACCAAGGGTTTTGAAGTTGTATTCTAAAGAATCACCATTTTTAACCAGAACCAAGTATGTTTTGAATAACTAATTTATTGCTAAGAGTTTCTCAAGCTAGAAATCTTCAATAATGGTATTTTCCCATTTTGAAATTGGCATGTTAATTTTCCTCTGAGTTGTTAAATTTGATCAAAGAATGAATTGAATATTTTATGAAACATAAGTTTTGGTTAAATTTAACCCTAACTCACACACACAGACAAATATTTTGAAAATTGCAGAGCACATTGTATCCAAAATGAGCACTTCTGATGCAAGAGCAAAAGATGAATTCAAGTATTGTAATTCACAGGCAATACCCATTAATGTGGTGGTTACAAATACCCACATGGGATGGTCTTCTGACATTGAAATCCGTTCACAGCTGCTTCAAGAGAATGCAACCCAATGCACCAAAAATGTTGTATCCAATGGGTTACTTCCTGTACAGCGATGGAAGCTCTAGAATTAGTCATGTAATGCATAAACTATTATAATCCAGCCAAAAGGATTGTTGAAAAGGAAGGAAGAACTTATGCAGAATTGTCTCAGAAAGGAATTATCTATACATTTGGTCTCCCCTCCTACACACAGATGTTTAATATCGACCTGAAAGCCAAGGCCAAGACATATCAGAATGTTGAAGAGCTTAATAGAGAAATTATGAGCACACAATGGTGCCAACAGCCAATCACACCACATACCAAGGTAATTCAGAGGTCTCTGTTTAAACAAGAAATACAAGGCATAATAACTTTGTTGAGCAGAGTAGCTGGTTTGAGAGATGCAAGGAAAATTGAACCCTGGTTGTTCGTGATAATATCACGAATGATAGAAGGTCTTGTAGAATTGCATTGGGGAAAATTGATAAGTGACAAGCTACATGAACAAATTACTACATTCCCCAAGACCATATGTTTCTACATGACATCATATGTTATTTACTCTTGTGCTATGAGAGCATGTAAACAAGGACTAAAACAGATTGGTACACTGGGCACACAAGTTGGCAATAGTTTGATATGTGCACATTATCCAAATCATTGTTCACGAGTATAAAGGTGATTATAGAAAAGTTAATGATTTGTTCTCTATGAAACTGATGAGAACAATGGAGGGTGAAAAATCTAAAAGATTATCCCTAGAAGTACAAAGTGTCATTCAGCCTATGGGAGGTTGGTACATACAGTTCCCAACTTACTCCTACATCAGAGTAGAGGGATTTGCTAGACACCCATTCATGTTGCCCAGGTATCCTACAGATAAAATTGTTTTATTGGAATTAGTGAGATAGTTAAAACCATCTCATGCTCTCTATAGCCATGCTCGCAAGAAGGCCTCTTTTAAATTTCCCATCACAATACAGAATTACAAGTGCGGTGCAATCAAAGTAGCTGATCAATGTGAGGAGGAACTAAGAACCTACCATTTTGAAGAATTTCCAATCTAGAGAGTGTATTATGATATTGAAGGAAATATTGCTAGAAATATAGCTAGTTTTCATGCTCATGTATCTCATTTACAATATTATCGGCTTAATTATGAAGACAAGCATGTGGTCAGAAGGAAAAAGTATGAAAGAATGACTTTAGGGTTTGCTCGAATGTTCAAACTCTATGACATCCCAAACCAATTGGAAGAAGATGATGATCAAGTGTTGAATTAGTTTTATAATGATGACATGGTATATGATGAACCCATTCCAAACCTAGGTGTTGATGACGAAGATATGACATCAATTGATGATTTTACTAGGCTAGTCCTAAGGTGTACTCAACACTGGATTGATGATTTTTGCAAAAGTTTAAGAGAAGCAAGAATTGAACCCATCTACTCAGAAGATAAAAGAAGAAAACAAAGAGATGAAACTGCTTTTGAAAGTGGAGATCCTACCAAGAAGAAAAGAAAGACTAGTAAGGTTACTCCAGGAGTTAGAATTGAAGAAAAAACCCCTAAAGCAATAAGACAAGAAGTTCCCACAAAATTATCAAAAAAATAGAAAGATGTAGAGGCAGGTAAAGATAAATCAAAAGCAAGACCTAAAAGTGCATCTTCTTCTACAGCCAGACCCATAACTAGAATAACTATTGATGAAGGAATAGGAGTAACAGGGAATGTTGGTACACAAACCAGGTATGCATCTCAAAGGTTTGCAACATTATTCACTTCTCCCCCTTCTATTAACATGGTCAGTATGAAGCAAGCACTAGGAGGTACTCTTGTAGCTTTAGAAGAAATTTTTTAGGAAGATGAGGCCAAAATCAAGGAACAAGTAGATAGATGGGGTGCTATGTGGGAGAAGGTAAAGGAAAAGAAATCTAAAGATAAGCCCATAGTATACCCAGTGATAGAAGAAATTCAGGATACAATCCCCAACCCCATAAATATCGAAGAAGAAGAATTTATTCAAGGAACGCTCGCCTCAGAGGCAAGAAATCCTAATGTGCTTGAAATGGAAATAGGGGAAGGTGCAGAGAAAAATACTGTTGATGAGAGAGTTGTTGAAGACACTCTAGATTCTCAATTTTCTTTTGAGAATGTGCAAAATGTTAATGAACACTCACAGGTCTTTGAAGAATCAGATAAAGGCCATGCTAAAACTGAAGTTGAAACTAAAACTCTAGAAGGAGAAGCTACACAGTTCACAGGAGATGGAACTGAAAATGAAGGGAATCCTGGTGTAGCCATAAATGAAGAAGATAAAATTCAAAGAGAAGAATCACAAAATCTGGATAGACAGGAAAATATAAGTTTCCAAATAGAGGAGGCAGTGCTAAATCCTACCAATCCTAAGTCTATGTCAGATATTGCAAAAGAAATTCCCATTTCAAAAAATATGGCTAGTCAAAGAAATGAAATTCTAGAATCAAGTAATGGACAGAAACAAGAAAAAGTTACAGAGGTACAGCAAAATGATGATACACCTGATTGG
Source organism: Sequoia sempervirens (assembly GCA_007258455.2). Lineage (NCBI taxonomy): Eukaryota > Viridiplantae > Streptophyta > Pinopsida > Cupressales > Cupressaceae > Sequoia > Sequoia sempervirens. Next base: position 237,323,684 of record VDFB02105785.1, read on the forward strand.
TTAGTCAGGGAATTAGCTTCTCCAATGGAAGTAGAAATATTACCTATGAATCTCAATAATTTCATACAAGAAGTGAGTACTCCTAGACCTAGGTGTAGACCAAAGGCAAAGCATGTCATATAGAGGAATGCAGATGGTAATAGAACTATCCAAATAGCTACTCGCACAAATGCCAAGGACATACATGAGATAACGCCTAAGGATTATAAAATCACATGTATTAATCTTCGACACTCATCTTGGAAGCAAGAACTAGAAGAAATAAAAGTGAATTTAAATGCTACTGTTTCCATAGTACAAAAATATAAACAGAAGAAAAGAGAATTGAAAGAACAAGTTGCTACCTTTGAAAATTTTATCAAGTCATTGACTTTATCTGGTCAAGAACAAGTTGAACTGCCTCAACATTCGGTGCTAATGTCACTAGAGCAGGTAGATGCCATTGCTATAGTTTGTCATAAAATGAATATGCTTGAAGAGTGGATTGAATATTGGATAAAGCAGGGAGATGAACTTATTACATATGCAATAAGAATGTACAAGGAAGCATACCACCATTCAGAGAAATTGAAAAGATTTGAAGATGAATGTAAACTTCACCAGGAGCAGGTCATTGATGAAAGGTGAAATATGGAAATTCTCATACAGACAGATGTCCAAGAGTTAATACAAAATGATATAATATCATAACTTGAAATTTCATTGCCAAGAAAGTGGAAGAAACAGTTGAAATAGGAAGGTGACATGTTAGTACAATGTATTGAAGGATGTGAAAGAGTTGTCATTGGGTGCAGAAGATTAATGAGAGAAAATCAAGAATTTATTGAAGTATTGTCACGTTAAGGCTTTGATCCCCAAACATTAGGCCAAGATGGGAAGGAAGCTAAAGCTTTCAAGGAATGGATAGAAAGAATAAATAGAGATCATGTTCAGTTGTTGACGAGGGAGGTTATTGATGAAATAATACAGTGTAAAAATGTTATAGCTAAATTTGAAGTAGACAAAGCAGAGAAGAATGATATCATACTTCAAGTGACTGAAGAATATACCAGGCTCAAGCTCACTTGGAGAGCAATACGAAGGATTTCAAAGGAACGTATGCATCAAATATGAAGAGATTTAATAGGATACCAACTAAAGAAAGAATAAGGAAGACTAGAACTGGAGCCATAAATAAATACGGAAAGAACTGGATACCGGATATTGGAATTTTGATGGAATTTATTTGTTGTTTTAGTTTGCGGGTTGATCCCAGTCCTAGTAGGTGTTTTCATTCCAATATTTCAAAAGAATATTGTAGCCTTGATGGAGATAAAGTATTTGTGCTAAAGTATGAGAAAGCGTTGTTGCGGACAAAGTCAAAGCTTTGACTTATTCTAGAATATTCTTGATGGCAGTTGGCACATGCCACGACACATTTTAATTTGTTGTTTCTGGTTTCTTCGAGATACTTTTAAGTTTAACTTCTAAGTGCCTTGTTTCTATAAAATGCCATCTCCTCCCACATTTTTATTTTAAGTTTGGAATTTGTGGATGTCGGAGAAGCAAAAACTTTTTTTAAGTTTTGTTCTTTTTTCTTGTTTTCTAAACCATTCTGGCATAAAACTTTGTATGCACATAGACATTAATTGATATCAGAGCTTTATGGATAGCTACCTATCTAAGTATCTTTTGTAGTTGGTTTTGTAAGTATGGTTGAACAAGACTGTATGTTGCACCATTTAAGGGTGCATACAAAAGTTATTCGGTGTCCATAAACGAAACCCCCTCTCTAAAATCTTGCACAGTTTTATACGTAGTTGTGAAGCAATCTGGTGAAATATAAAGCGGTTTTCTCTATTTCGATTAATTCTTTGGGGCATCCATGGAGAATAATTGGGAGAAACTTCTTTTTTTTAGTATTTTTATGTTTTACTTTAGAATCTAGATGTTTTATATTTTTGAAAATGTTCCAAAAAATATAAGTGAATGGAAATAGTTTTATTGAAAATATTTGATTTTCCATTGAATTGTTGAATGCTTAATGCTAAATTTACTTAAGTGATAGCAAGAATTTGTGTTATTCATGAAATATTATGTTGAATCTTTTGATTTCATGATGTCATTTGATAAAATGAAATTTTATGTGAAACGCTAGTAATTCTTGGCAAAGCTAGAAATAACCATAGTCCCTTTGAGATTAACAACAATTGTCACATCATTACCCCAGAGTGACCCTAGTACAACCTGTTATGCCTTGCATAACCACCCCACTTTGTTTTGGATCAAAACGGGTCCCCCTTTCTTTTCCTTTCTTTGCCTTTGGTTGTTGCTTTGCTTTTGGGAGTTCTTCGGGTTTTCTCTTGAGTTCGGGATTTTCCATCCCATTCGGATTTTCCCAGATCTCACTCGAACTCCGGCTGAGCGTTTGTTGTTTGGGGATTTTCGGTCTTCGCGGAATTCCGCGTGGACCGGATTTTTGCGGATGTCCTCTCCTAGATTTTCCTGAAATTCGTTGTTCCTTGTTTGTATTTGGGATTTTCCTCCTAGTCAGGATTTTTGCGAATTTCCTCCTTGTCCGGATTTTTCACGATTTTTTGTCTCCTCCGGATTTTCCCGAAATCCGTTGTCCCCTATTCTATCCGGGTTTGCTGGGATGTCACCTTCTTCGCAGAAATCCGTCCTGCACTAATTTCCACAGAATCTGAAGAAATGTGAAGAAATATGGAGTAGTAAGGCTAGCTGATAAATGATGATGCATTTTATGAATAATTTATGCTATTTTGAGATCTCACATGTTGTTCCTTGTTTGATAATAATCGGATTAAGCTTCTAGTGGGTGTTTTCATGTTTTTCCGCTGGAATCCGCCTGACTCAAAATTCTCTGAAATTCCTCCCTAGCTTGGATTCTGCGGGTCTACCTGAAACCCGAACTTGTTGGTATGATCATTTTGTTTGAGGATTTAACTGCACCTTACTAACATGGGATTCATTTCAATAACAATTTTTGATTATTTAACTTCTATCTGTATGATCTTTACTGTGGTTTTCTTTGTTGAGTGCAGAATTAAATCGTGCCAGGATGATATTTGCCAAGGGAGCTCAGTTTAAGGGCATTCTTCTATCCAGTTGGTCATGAAAATCAGCTAAGGTAAAAGTCGGCAAGACTTTTCTAGACTCTTACCAACTGGTGGTTCAGCTCTGACTGTTCGAAATTCCAAGGAATCAGAATACTCCCCATGGTGCATCTTATCGGCATAAGATTATCACGGTCTCCTTGACTCATGGTTCGTTTAGTTCAAATCTGCATTTATGTTGCCTATCGGCAAGACCCCAGAGATGTCACAACGATCAGGAATCATATTTAGGATATGTCGACAAGACAGGGGTCATTGTCCCGGCGACATGAATTTCCTATTGGCATGAGGGGTTTCCTTCAGAGAGAAGTCTCGATGAGATCTTCAGGTCTCACCGACGGGTAGCAAAAGGCATACACTATCGGCACAATGTTCTCTCTTCGCCGAGATGTCTCGGTGAATCCCTAAAGTCTCACCGACTACCACCACCAGCGGACACTTCGACGGGAGTCATCCTCATCGGCGTATGGTCTTGGTGAAGTCTCTATGTCTCGTCGATCGCTATCAAGAGGATTCCTATATCGACATAAGGTGTTATCCCCACCAAGATGTTTCAGCGAGTTCACGAGGTCTTACCGACTAAGCAAAGGGAGTCGCTAGGAGCCTCACCGACGGGGAGGTCTGTGTATCAGCAAAGCAGGATAGCGTCGCTAGGAAGTCTCGGCGAAAAAGGAATGTCACACCGACACAGCGCTAGGGGACTCCATTGATGGTATTCGACGAGAAAATTGGTATGTCACAGCGACAACAGGATGAACTAGTGAGGGCTTTCGCTGAGACATGAGGTATCTGTAGGACGTCTCCCTGACAAAGGGATGCTACAGCGAAGCGCACGCAACGCAAGAGGACATTTCAGTATGACTATCGTAAGGTCTAGCCAAAAGGAAATGGAGCTCGGCCAAGGATCATACCTTCACCAAAAGGTCTTGGCGAAGGAAGAAAGTCACACCGAAAGGAAGAAAGTGGGCTCGGCGAGAATGAAAAAGGAGTTCACTGAAGGTCTTGCTGATAGCGATGGATTTCCCAGTAAAGGAGGTATCGATATAACCAAGAGGACATCGCCATGAAGTCTCGCCGACCCGATGGGTCTTGCCGATGGTCTTGGTGAGCTTAGTATAATTTTTGTAGCTCACCTAGACGTCTCACCGATTGACCCAGGCTATGTCGATGACTGTTAAAAGACAAAATCACATCGGCGAGACACGATGGGTGTCTCACCGACATGCGATTCAAGGTGGACCACTTTTGACCACCTGATGAAGCTTGCGTGGCGTATGTCTAACCAATCAGGGGAAAGACAAAGGGTGATTCATTGGTCCTTTTGACCGATTGACTGTTCCTGGGAAAGAAGGCCAACAAAATGCAAACTAGATGGATTCTTTTTGAGAAACAGGTGGCGATGGTTTAGCTTGGGCGAAATGTTTAGATCTACAAGAAGGCCCGATGGCGTTTCCAGAAGAATGGTCAACCTATAGAGAAGTCCAAAACAAAAGGAAAGGTCGAAGGAAGGAAGAAGCCATGACTCAGAGAGACACATGTGGCAACCACTGACAGAAGGCAGATCAATATTAATGGAGATATCCTAGAGCATTCAAGGTGACTCCGTGAGGGATTTCAAAGGTGGACACGAAGATGCTAGAGTTAATGTTGCAGTTGTCAAAAGATCTAAAAAGACTTCTCCTACGATTAGGAATCCTTCATCAGCATGGACAGCAAGGATTCACATTGAATGCAGTTTTGACTTTCCTCAAAAGATCTGAGAGCCGACTCTCCTAGATACAGATATTTTGTAAACCCTAGCGCAGGGGACAGTGCATTCTTTTGGTACACACTCTGTATAAATGGCATTCTTGCCTCTTTGTAAAGGTTAGACAGTAAGGGATTAGAACTTCTAGATTTAGATAACTTTTAGACTGAGAACCATTTAGAGTTAGAACTGTTAGGAGTTGGTCAGTTAGCAGAAGGAGATAGAATTGCATCTTGATTCTCAGTAATGAGAGCTTCTTTGTCTCCTTGGTTAGCAGTAAGATTTCAGTATAGACTGTAATGTATTTTCTGAGTTCTCTTAGTGTAGTTGGAAACAATTTGGAGCCTCAGATTCTCTATACACTGGTGATTGTGTCAGCTTTGTAAATATTGTTTATCTGTTTTAATAACAGTAGAAGCAATCAGAGTTTAATCTACTTCATGTTGTGTTCCTGAATGATATTTGTCTTAAATTGATCATTTGATTTGTGAAGTCTTCAAGGAATGAAATTGGTAATTAAAAAAAAATTATGCGAATTAACACTGTGAATGAAGGAGGTTGTGTGTCAATCACAAGTTTACTTTGTTTTGCAGTTTTGGTTTACAAATTCCTTGAAGTTAACAAGTCTGGTTAATGTTGGATGAACTATTGTTCTTTTCTATTTCAAAACTCTAATCTATCTTTTGTTGTTTCTTTAAAACCCTAGTTAAAGTAGGTTTCATTTCATGCTTGATCTTAGAGCAATCCAGAAGCTCAACACCAGCAGGCCCCTTGAATATTACTGTTGCATTGACCACTGAGTAACATCAGCAAAGTTGAGACCCAACTACAAAGATCTTAGGAGCTAAGGCATCCATGTGTTGCCTTTCTCTTTCAGGAGAAGGAGAATAGCAATATTCTGCTTGCATTGTTGTGGTGCCAAAATTGCCATCAACACAACCATGACCTAGTTATCGAAGACTTGGGATTAAACGAAAGTCAATCTTTGCTCTGTAAATGTAGAATTCTCTCTTAGGTTGTCTTTGTTTCATATATTTCAAGAAGGATAGGCTCTTCATGGTCTTGTCTGTGGAGATTTTATTCTACCTATTTATTGTGAGTAAAATCATCGTTAATAGGAACTAGCGCTAGAAGGAGGACCTAATTTTGTTATTTTTGGTTTTGTTAGGTCTTAAGCTGGATTTCCATAGAAGCACTAGATCTCGGTCTAGTGATCCTTGAGTGACCTTAGTTGAGCTTAGTGGTCGAACATCATCTAGACCTCAAAATTTTGCAAGTTCAAGTGCAAGTCCAAAGATTCCAACCATTGTTACACCATCACCTCTTGTAGTGATGGCATTCTTTAATGTGGAATCATTGATTCAATTTTTCATATATAATATTTTACCCAAGAATCCTGACAAGTTGTGTCATAAGTATTATTTCCACAAATATTTTGAAGAATATATCAATATATTCAAAGATACATGTTTTCGAGCAAGAATTCAACATGAAGATGTTGTGTGTCGATTGTTTCCATATACTTTGAGTGATGAAGTCTACCAGCGGTACATCAATTTGCCTTGTAATTCCATCAGATCATGGCAAAACATGGAAACTCAATTTTTAGCTAGGTTTAGAACACCTATTGATCCTACCTTGTTATATCATCAATTCGCTCAAATAAAGAGGTTTGAGGGAGAACCTATAACCGCTTTTAACGACATATTTCAAAAGGCTTATACTAGGCTACAAGCACCTTATGTAGTGGATAATTTTTTTGCTATCGCAGTTTATTATATAATAGTAGATCCTTTGATTGCTATATTTGTGAAGCGAAGAGCTAATCCTCCCACTAATCTACCAGAAGCCTATGCTGAAGTCATAAGTGTGAATTTAGAAATGAAACATCTTGGAAATGGATCATCCGTGAATGGCGAAAATGGATTAAATATTTACCCTACCCCGAATACAAATGGAGTCCCTATAGCTCATCCCACGACTCCTAATGTTTATCCTGCAGTGGTCCAGAATGGGACATTTCCTCAAAATAATCTTTTTCAACCATGAAATAGTCAAGCTTTAGTCCCTCACCCTGGTCCAGCTATTATAGAGTTACATCCTAATGGAAGTTCTTTTTTCTCACAAACTCGATCAAAAATCAAAATGTCAAAATTTCTAAGGAAAAGGAATACATGAAAGAAGTAACAACTCAACTCAAAAGATTGACTACATAAGTTATACAACTGAGAAATCAAAATTTCTATTCTCAAAACAATAATTCGAATTCTCCAAATTGAATGTATAACGCTTCCAGGCCATCTAGACCATGGAATACACGCCCTAATAATGGGGTAGTGTCAACACCTTTAGATAATCTTGATTCAATCGATGAAAAGTTTACATCAAAAGTGAACTTAGTTGATCTTGCAATGAAAAATTGGTGTAGGATTCATAATACAAATGCTCATTCTGAAGTGGATTGTTCACAATTCAAAATCGCTTCAAATATTTTCCTTGCTACTACTCATTATAATGAGCATTGCGATTCTCAACCTCCTAAAGGAAATGAATTAGTTCTGGTAGGATATGACTCTACCTTAGTCCTAGAAAGTTATGAAAGTTTCAAATTACCTTCAACTACCACAAGTCATGCTCATAGATATGAAGGTGATGATTCAACTATGACTTTGGAGACATACACTTTTCCTTATCAGGATGAAAATGATCCTATGGAAGAAATGGATGAAATACATGCTTTTCAACAATATCAGAAGGGACATAATTACAACATGAGGAACAACGTTAACAGTGGAGGTAAATTCAATTGACCTTTAACAATGTCCATCTCACCAAATAACTTTAATACTCCACCTAGTGACAAATCAAGCAATAATCCTGGGTAACCTAAGGTGACCTCTCATTACAATTCATCAAATGTTTCAAAAGGTGAAAAGATCGATCCCGCTGATCAGAACAATTTGACTAATTACTTAGTGGAAGAAATCAAGAAAGTAAAGATTAGCCTTTCTTTATCAAAACTACTCAAAACACTTATGATTAAGAAAGCTTTCTTGAATACTTTGGAATATTTTCCAAAAGAAAGCAAATCCAAGGACGTTCAAGTGAAAGATAGTCAGGCTAAAGTGAAAGATAAGAACACTGTTCCCATAGCTGATGCACAAGTAGCCTTTTATAAAGGAAAGCTAGAGTCCTCACCATTTTTGCTCACTTTGAGAATATTTGGTAAGAATATTCATAATTGCTTAGTAGACTCTGGAGCTTCCACTAACGTGATGTCATTATCCATATGTCAAACATTAGGGTTAACTCCTGCAAATTCTTTAAAGAAAGTCACTCAACTTGACAAGATAGAGGTAAATGTGGTAGGAGAGTTGACTAATATCCACATGCAATTAGCTTCTGACCATAGAATTCAATATTACATTGACATTCAAGTCGTGGAAATACCTGATACTTTTGGTATGCTTTTAAGTAGAGAATGGTCGAAAACTCTAAATGGATACATGTCTACTGACTTCTCACACATGTGGTTACCATGGAAAGGAGTGCCTAATCAAATCAGGATTGAAAGAGAATCTTGTATGAAATACATGATCACAGATTACAATCAGAAAAATGAAGTTCTATATATCGATGTAGAACCAGGAGTTTATAAAGTACGCAATTTAGGAGTTAAAATTGAAGAAGTTTTCACTTGTGATGTTGAGAAGTCTAACGAATCAATTCCTAGAATAGATGTTTTAATTGAATCAAATTATGACTCTTCTAAGGAGGAGAATAATCCTTATGATAAATTTTAAAAGAATATTATTGCAAAAGCTCAAGACAATAATAAAAGTAAAATTTCACTACAAAGTTTATTATTGTAGGACTGGTGTCGATTGCATAATGTTGCACATTCAGAGAGCAACTATATGATGTGTCTGGAGGTAATCCTCAGAATTGAAAGCTGATATTATCCAGGACATAATGATGTCACAAGAATTGAACTGGAAATGCATAAAAACAAAGATCAAAACATACAGAATGAAAAGATATGTACGATGATGTCGAAAAATGGTAAAATATTGAATACAGATGATCAAGCTTGGATTCTCAAATTTGATGGATCAAAATCAAAACAAGGAATTGGAATTGGAGTGGAACTTATCAACCCGCAAGGTAAGTCCTTTCTTGCTGCATATCGATTGCAATTTCAATGTACTAACAATGTGGAAAAATACGAAGCTCTTATACACGGCTTGATCTTGGCAATTAAGAAAAAGGTTAGAATCCTCAAAGTGTTTGGTGACTCAAAATTGGTGGTTAAGCAAGTTCGAAAGAAATATATTTTCCACTACAAGAAATTATCTAATTATTAACACCGAGTGTGGGACCTGATTGAAGAGTTTGATGCATTTAATATTACTCATATCCCAAGAAGATTTAATCAGATGCTTGATGCTTTGGCTACTGCCGCTAGTACTTTGGAACCTTTAGAGACTTTAGATTTGAAAGGATTCAGAACTAAATTGGTGCAATCACCTTCGGTTCCTGATAATGTTACTAATCTACAAGTGTTTGAAGATGACAAGCACATATTGGAATTCATTACTAATTTCGGTATTTTTGAAGCACAAATTATTGAAGAGATAGATCACCCTGATAGAGAAATTCAAGATGAAGAATTGACTCAAGTCAGAGATAATAATATTCCAAAAGGAATAATTGAGTTAGAACAATTGTTTGATATTAATCTGATAATCAGACAAAAAGATTTACCTCAAAGCGAAGGAGAATTAATTGAGTTATACAATTTGAATACTGAAGAAGATCCTAAGAATATACTCATAGGGAAGGTTTGTACTGAAGAAGAGAAAAGAAATATTGCACAAGCACTTAAATATTATGGGAAATTCATAGCATGGACATATGAAGACCTGAAAACATATGACATTTCCATTATTACACATACTATACCATTGAAGCCTGATGTGAAACCTTTCCGACAAAAACGTCTAGTTAATGCACTTTTAGAGTCTTTGATACAAAAGGAAGTTCAAAAATTGTTGTCAGCCAAGATAATTTTTCCAATCAGACATTCAAATTGGGTGGCGAATTTAGTCCCTATAAGGAAAAAGAATGGAGACATACGACTGTGTGTAGATTAATGGAATCTCAACAGAGCATCTGAAAAAGATAATTATCCACTACCCTCACTCGAAGAAGTGTTGCAGATAGCCAATGATTCGCAAATGATGTCCTTTTTGGATGGGTTTTCGAGATATAACCAAGTAATGGTAGCGAGGGAGGATTGGATGAAAACAGTTTTCACCACTAAGTGGGGGACTTTTGCTTACAGAAGGATGTTGTTTGGATTGATAAACGTTGGAGCTACATTCGAAAGAGCCATGGGCTATAATTTTCAAGAATTGATAGGAAAATGCATCATCATTTACATGGATGAACTTACAGTATTTTCTAAAGATAGAAGAGATCATGTTCGAGATCTCAAAGCAATATTACAGAAATGTGAAACTTATGGAGTTTCCCTAAATCCTAAAAAATGTATTTTCATGGTGACTAAAGGAAAGTTATTCAGACATATCATTTCTGAACATGATATTTCAATTGACCCAGACAGAGTGAACACACTACTCAAATTACAGCCCCCGGGAAGTAGAAAAGAATTGAAGTCATATTTCAGTAAGATTAACTTTGTTTAGAAATTTATTACAGGATTTGCCAAAATAGTGAAGCCACTCAACGATATGTTAAAGAAAGATGCCAAAATAGAGTGGACAAATGAAGCCAAAATCGTCTTCAATACTATAAAGACTACAATTACATAAGCACCAGTACTAGTAAGTCTAGATTATATTAAACCTTTTTATATTTAGTCATTTGCTTTTGGTCATACTTGTGTTGCAGTATTAACATAGAAAGGCAAAAATAAAGAAGAAAAACTAATTTATTTTATGAGCGCTCCATTCAAGGAAGCGGAATTGAGATACATAGATTTTGAAAAACAAGCCTTTGCTTTGGTCAAAGCTGTACGCAAGTTTAGACATTATATTCTTAGGAGTATAGTTAAAGCTATTGTCCCAGATTCAGCTGTCAAAATATTGTTGACACAAAGTGAGCTAAGAGAAAAGAGAGCTAAATGGGTTACCATACTACAAGAATACTATTTGGACATCATACCTATGAGGTTGGTTTAGGGACAAGCTTTGGTTAAATCTATTGCAGAAATAGTCCTCAAATTTCAAGTCAGCAGTACATGTTGGATGAAAAAGATCAAGAAGACTGGTACTCAAACATTTGGCATTATTTGGTCAGCCATACTTGCCTTGATCATATGCAAAGGAATCAAAAAATATCCCTCAAGATAAAATCACAGAGTTACATGATTAAGGGAGGGGTTCTGTTTAAAAGAAATCATGAAGGAATCTATTTAAGATGTTTAAATAGAATAGAAGCTGATAAAGTGTTGTAGGAACTACATGATAGATTTGGAACAACTCATGGAGCACCTTTGGCTACTGCACACCTTATTTTGAGAGCGGGCTACTACTGGCCCAATATTTTTAAAGATACTTACAAACATGTTAAACACTATCATACATGTCAGACAACATCAGATAAAGGAAGATTCAATGCTCAGCTATTGCAGCCAGTGATGAAGATGCATCCCTTTTCACAATGGGGGTTAGACTTTATTGGAAATATTAATCCTCCATCCTCAGCTAGACATATATTTATATTGATTGCTACAGACTATTGTACTCGATGGACATAGGCATGCCCTAACAAACAATGCACTACCGATGTAGTCATCAAATTTTTGGAAGAAAACATTATCACCAGGTTTGGAACTCCGTACGCATTGGTATGTGATAATGGCCTTGCTTTTACTTCATTTAAATTTTCTAATTGGGAATTTGAATATGGCATAACATTAAAATTCTCATCTAATTATTATCCATAGGGAAATGGATTAGCTGAATCATCGAATAAGAATTTGTTCGATATAATTAAAAAATTGATTGAAAAGAATCCTAGGGAATGGCATTCTTTGTTAAAGTTCGCCCTTTGGGTAGATCGTACTAGGATGAAAGCTACATTAGGGAATTCTCCTTATCATTTGGTATATGGGGTAGATCCTATACTTCCAATAAACTTAAAAATCCCTACCTAGCAGTTTGCACAAGTATACATTGGATTAGATGATCAAACTAAAGCTCGATTGCTATAATTGATACATTTAGATGAAAAATGAACACGAGCCATAGATCATTTTCCTAAACATCAATTTTTAGTGAAAAGATGGTTTGATAAGTGTGCCAAATTAAAGACTTTCAGATTATCTGATTTGGTCCTATATTGGAATAAAGCTCAGGAACGTAAAAATGAACATGGTAAGTTTAACAGATCATGGGCAGGCCCATACCAAATTTTTGAAATCTTGGGTGATAACACTTATAGACTAACGTCCTTGACTAGCGAAGATGTCCCATTACCTATGAATGGGTAGTTTCTAAACCATTATTTTCGGTCTTGAGTAAATAGTTTTTTGTAAATAATTTTTTTTTGTAAATATTTTTTGAAAATAGTTTTTTTATAAATAGTTTTTTGTAAATAGTTTTTTGTAAATAGTTTTTTTGTAAATAGTTTTTTATAAATAGTTTTTGTAAATAGTTTTTTTTTTTTTGTTTGTTTGTTTTTGTTTGCTTTTTTTTCCCTTTTTGGGGTGTTGTGTTGTTTGATTTTACATTGATTAGCAACTTTTGAAGGTTTACAAGTCAATAGAATGTCAACTCCAGAACTTTAATCTCTATTCCGACTGGAATTAGTTTTCCATTTATAAGTTGTTCGAGAATTGTTCAATCTTTATGTACTCTGATTAGCATGAATTATTCAGTTGATGTTGAGCTACAAGCGAACACATTTAAATCATTCTACTAAAATTTGGGATACCAGTTGTTTGTATTAATTGAAAAATCAAAAGACTACCTCTGCTACCACTGTAATTCCCAACCTAATAGCGGTGCTTCAATACTTGCAAGTTGATAAATGAGCTATTATTGCAATATCAAAAGTGAAAAATGAGCTATCATTGTTATATCTAAAAAAAAAAAAGTGATATCAACTCTTTAGGCTATCCAAATAACTCTATCGGGGCTATGGACGTCTGACCGACAGTAGAGATATGTTTGGGGTGAATTACAAAGATAACCTTGTCGGGGCTATAGATGTTTAACTGGCAACAAGGCTCTATCCTTGGTTGGCTTAAAAGGAATTGTCATATTATGTAGATTAATGCAAATGGTTGATATTTCTAAGTTTACTATAGCGGAAATAATCATTTGCACACACGTGAGCTCAGTAATACTTAATTATGGATGCTAACCAAAGTAAGATTTGGAAATGGAATAAGGATCCCATGATTTATAATTAGAATACTAAAGAAAGTTGGGACATTGATGTTACATTTGGAATTGACTTTCTATTTGTTTGTTTAGTTTTGTTGGTTGCTAGTTGTTGTGTAGTCTCACAACACGCCCCATTTTGCCCCTTCTTGGAAAAATGTGGACCCCCCTCTTTTCTTTCTTTTCCTTTTTGTTATGTTGTTTTTGCTCGCTTTGGCGTTGTTTTTCTTGGTGCTTGGTCAGTTGTTGGTTGCCCTCTCGGTTTTAATTGGCCTCTTTGTATGATCTTTTTCTTTTTTTTGGTCTTTAAGTGTTTCAATATGCTCTTAATGTTTTAAATTTTGTTACCGGACACCGGAATTCTGGAATCTTGCGTGAGCCAAAGGAGTTTGTATCTTCAAAATAACTCTAGTTCTGCCCGATATTTCATTGATCTGATTATTTTTTCTTTTTTACCAGAGTCCGGTGCTTTATTATTTCTTTGAAGTATAAGTCGGAAACCAAAAAGTCTATTTTGAAGTTTCGTCAAGTATATCTTTCAGTTTCAGTTTCCAATCTTTCTCTTGTTCCATTTTTTTTCTTTTTTCCTCTTTTTCAAGAAGTATTTTCTCATATCATGGTGTTATGTGAATCTCTTTTAAAGGAATTATCAAAAACTTCATCTCCAGTGGTCATCATTAATTGCATATCTTTAATGGTGTATACCTTGTATAGGATCCGCATGACATATAACTACCACGTATAATCATTGTGCCGTCTTTCTTCTCAAATAGCGAGCCAGCTCAGAAATCTAGGTGTTCATGCTTTGAACCATAATCTGTAATGATTACACATTTATTCTAGGAATTAATGCAAAATAATAGGTAATTAATGAAGGTGGTGAACTACCTATGTACTTGGCATCACCTCGAGCGTGCAATTGCTTTTACAACACTCCACTTCACATCATATTGCAAATTTGCTAAAGACATTGAATTCACAAAGATACTCTGGCACCCAAAGAGAGGTAAAATTTCAAGAAACTAAGTCGCGGCTACCAAGGGTTTTGAAGTTGTATTATGAAGAATCGCCATTTTTAACCAAAACCAAGTATGTTCCTAATAACTGATTTATTGCTAAGAGTTTCTCAAGCTAGAAATCCTCGATAATAGTATTTTCCCATTTTGAAATTGTAATGTTAATTTTCCTCTGAGTTGTTAATTTTGATCAAAGAAAGAATTGAAGATTTTATGAAACATAAGTTTTGGTTAAATTTAACCCTAACTCGCACACACAGACAAATATTTTGAAAATTGCAAAGCACATTGTATCCAAAATGAGCACTTCTGACACAAGAGCAAAAGATGAATTCAAGTACTGCAATTCACAGGCAGTACCCATTAATGTGGTGGTTACAAATACCCACATGGGATGGTCTTCTGACATTAAAATCCATTCACGGCTACTTCAAGAGAATGCAACCTAATGCACCAAAAATGTCGTATCCAATGGGTTACTTCCTGCAGGAGGGTTTCCGCCAGAGATGGAAACTCAAAAATTAGTCATGCAATGCATAAACTATTATAATCTAGCCAAAAGGATTGTTGAAAAGGAAGGAAGAACTTATGCAGACTTGTCTTAGAAAGGAATTATCTATACATTTGGTCTCCCCTCCTACACACAGATGTTCAATATCGACCTAAAAGCTAAGGCCAAGACATATCAGAATGTTGAAGAGCGTAATAGAGAAAGTATTTGCACACAATGGTGCCAACAGTCAATCACACCACAGACCAAGGTAATTCATAGGTCTATGTTTAAACAAGAAATACAAGACACAATAACTTTGTTGAGCAGAGTAGCTGGTTTGAGAGATGCAAGAAAATTTGAACCCTAAATGTTCGTGATAATATCACGAATGATAGAAGGTCCTCTAGAATTACATCGGGGAAAATTGATAAGTGACAAGCTACATGAACAGATCACTACATTCCCCAATACCAGATGTTTCTACATGTCATCATATGTTATTTACTCATGCTATTAGAGCTAGTAAACAAGGACTAAAATAGATTGGTACTCTGGGCACACAAGTTGGCAATAGTTTGATATATGCACATTACCCAAATCATTGTTCATGAGTATAAAGGTGATTATAGAAAAGTTAATGATTTGTTCTTTATGAAACTGATGAGAACAATGGAGGGTGACAAATCTAAAAGATTATCCCTAGAAGCACAAAGTGCCATTCGGCCTATGGGAGGTTGGTACATACAGTTCCCAACTTACTCCTACATCAGAGTGGAGGGATTTGCTAGACACCCATTCATGTTGCCCAAGTATCCTACAGATAAAAAATTTTTATTGGAATTAGTGAGATAGTTAAAACCATCTCAGGCTCTCTATAGCCATGCTCGCAAGAAGGCCTCTTTTAAATTTCCCATCACAATAGGGAATTACAAGTGCGGTGCAATCAAAGTAGCTGATCTATGTGAGGAGGAACTAAGAACCTACCATTTTGAAGAATTTCCACTCTAGAGAGTGTATTATGATATTGAAGGAAATATTGCTAGAAATATAGCTGGTTTTCGTGCTCATGTATCTCATTTACAAGATTATTGGCTTCATTGTGAAGACGAGCACGTGGTCAGAAGGAAAAAGTATGAAAGAATGACTTTAGGGTTTTCTCGAATGTTCAAACTCTATGACATCCCAGACCAATTGGAAGAAGATGATGATCAAGTGTTGAATCAGTTTTATAATGATGACAGGGTCTATGATGAACCCATTCCAAACCTAGGTGTTGATGACAAAGATATGACATCAATTGATGATTTTACTAGGCCAGTCCTAAGGTATACTCAACACTGGATTGATGGTTTTGCAAAAGTTTAAGAGAAGCAAGAATTGAACCCATCTACTCAGAAGATAAAAGAAGAAAACAAAGAGATGAAACTGCTTTTGAAAGTGGAGAGCCTACCAAGAAGAAAAGAAAGACTAGTAAGGTTACTCTAGGTGTTAGAATTGAAGAAAGAACCCCTAAAGCAATAAGACAAGAAGTTCCCATGAAATTATCAGAAAAACAAAAAGATGCAGAGGCAGGTAAAGATAAATCAAAAGCAAGACCTAAAGGTGCATCTTCTTCTACAGCTAGACCCATAACTAGAATAACTATTAATTAAGAAATAGGAGTAACAGGGAATGTTGGTACACAAACCAGGTCTGCATCTCAAAGGGTTGTATCATTATTCACTTCTCCCCCTTTTGTTAACATGGCCAGTATGAAGCAAGCACTAGGCGGTATTCATGTAGTAGAAGAATTTTTTGAGGAAGATGAGGCTAGAATCAAGGAACAAGTAGATAGATGGGGTGCTATGTGGGAGAAGGTAAAGGAAAAGAAATCCAAAGATAAGCCCATAGTACACCCAGTGATAGAAGAAATTCAGGATACAAGCCCCAACCCCATAAATACTGAAGAAGAAGAATTTATTCAAGGAACGCTCGCCTCAAAGGCAGGAAATCCTAATGTGCTTGAAATGGAAATAGGGGAAGGTGTAGAGAAAAATCCTGTTGATGAGAGAGTTGTTGAAGACACTCTATATTCTCAATTTTCTTTTGAGAATGTGCAAAATGCTAATGAACACTCGCAGGTCTTTGAAGAATCAAATAAAGGTTATGCTGACACTGAAGTTGAAGCTAAAACTCTAGAAGGAGAAGCTACACAGTTCACAAGAGATGGAACTGAAAATGAAGAGAATCCTGGTGTAGCCATAAATGAAGAAGATAAAATTCAGAGAGAAGAATCACAAAATCCAGATAGACAGGAAAATATAAGTTTCCAAACAGAGGAGGCAGTGCTAAATCCTACCAATCCTAAGTCTATGTCAGATATTACAAAAGAAATTCCCATTTCAAAAAATATGGCTAGTCAAAGAAATGAAATTCCAGAATCAAGTAATAGAAAGAAACAAGAAAGAGTTACAGAGGTACAAAAAAATGATGATACACCTAATTGGTTAGTCAGGGAATTATCTTCTCGAATGGAAGTAGAAATAATACCTCTGAATCTCAATAATTTCATATAGGAAGTGAGTACTCCTAGACCTAGGCGCAGAGTAAAGGCAAAGCATGTCATACAAAGGAATGCAGATGTTAATAGAACTATCCAAATAGCTACTCCCGCAAATGCCAAGGACAAACATGAGATAACACCTAAGGATTATAAAATCACAAGTATTAATCTTGGACACTCATCTTGGCAACAAGAACTAGAAGAAATAAATGTGAATTTAAATGCTACTATTGCTAAAGTACATAAATATAAACAAAAGAAAAGAGAATTGAAAGAATGAGTTGCTACCTTGGAACATTTTATCAAGTCATTGACTTTATCTGGTCAAGAACAAGCTAAACTGCCTCAACATCCGGTGCTAATGTCACAAGAGCAAGTAGATGCCATTGCTACAGATCATCATAAAATGCATATGTTTTAAGAGTGGATTGAATATTGGATAAAGCAAGGAGATGAACTTATTACAGATGCAATAAGAATGTACAAGGAAGCATACCATTGTTCAGAGAAATTGAAAAGATTTGAAGATGAATGTAAACTTCACCAAGAGCAAGTCATTGATGAAAGGTGAAATATGGAAATTCTCATACAGACAGATGTCCAAGAGTTAATACAAAATGATATAATATCAGAACTTGAAATTTCATTGCAAGGAAAGTGGAAGAAACGGTTGAAATGGGAAGGTGACATGTTTGTACAATGTATTGAAGGATTTGAAAGAGTCACCATTCAGTGAAAAAGATTAATGAGAGAAAATCAATAATTTATTGAAGTATTGTCACATCAAGGCTTTGATCCCCAAACATTAGGTCAGGACGGGAAGGAAGCTAAAGCTTTCAAGGAATGGATAGAAAGAATAAATAGAGATCTTGTTCATTTGTTGACGAGGGAGGTTATTGATGAAATAATACAGTGTAGAAATGTTATAGCTAAATTTGAAGTAGACAAAGCAGAGAAGAATGATATCATACTTCAAGTGACTAAAGAATGTACCAGGCTCAAGCTCACTTGGATAGCAATACGAAGGATTTCAAACGAACGTATGCATCAAATATTAAGAGCTTTCTGAGGATACCAGTTAAAGAAATAAGAAGGAAAACCGGAACCAGAGCCATAAATGAATACAGAAAGAATCGGATACAGGATACTAGAAGTGTGATGGAATTTATTTGTTGTTTTAGTTTGCAGGTTGATCCCAGTCCCAGTAGGTGTTTTCATTCCAGTATTTCAATAGAAGCTTGTAGCCTTGATGGAGATAAAGTGTTCGTGTTGAAGTATGGAGAAAGCATTAATGCGGACAAAGTAAAAGCTTTGACTTATTCTAGAATTCTTGATGACAGTTGGCACATGCCACGTGACACATTTTAATTTGTTGTTTCTAGTTTCTTCAAGATACTTTTAAGTTGAACTTCTAAGTGCCTTGTTTCTATAAAAGGTCATCTCCTCCCACATGTTTATTTTAAGTTTAGAATTTGTGGATGTCGGAGGAGCAAAAACTTGTTTTAATTTTTGTTGTTTTTTTCCTTTTTTTTGAACCATTCTAGTGTAAAACTTTGTATGCACGTAGACATTAATTGATATCAGAGCTTTATGAATAGCTACCTATCTAAGTATCTTTTGTAGTTGGTTTTGTAAGTTTGGCTAAACAAGACTATATGTTGAGTCGTTTAAGGGTGCATACAAAACCTATTTGGTGTCCATAAACGAAACCCTCTCTCTAAAAGCTTGCACCGTTTTATCTGTAGCTGTGAAGCAATTTGGTGAAATATAAAGTGGTTTTCTCTGTTTCAATTAATTCTTTGGGGCATCCATGGAGAATAACTGGGAGAAACTTTTTTTTTTAGTATTTTTATGTTTTACTTTAGCATATATGTTTTATATTTTTGAAAATGTTCCAAAAAATATAAGTGAATGGAAATAGTTTTATTGAAAATCTTTGATTTTCCATTGAATTGTTGAATTCCTAATGCTAAATTTACTTAAGTGATAGCAAGAATTTGTGTTATTCATGAAATATTATGTTGAATCTTTTGATTTCATGATGTCATTTGATAAAATGAAAATTTATGTGAAATGCTAGTAATTCTTGGCAAAGCTAGAAATGACCGTAGTCCCTTTGATATTAACAAAAAATGTCACATCATTACCCGAGAGCGACCTTAGCACAACCATGACCTGGTTATCAAAGACTTTGGATTAAATGAAAGTTAATCTTTGCTCTGTAAATGTAGAATTCTCTCTTAGGTTGTCTTTGTTTCATATCTTTCTAGAAGGATAGGCTCTTCACAGTCTTGTCTGTGGAGATTTTATTCGACCTGTTTACTGTGAGTAAAACCATCGTCAACAGAAAGTTCTTCCATTTCTTTATCATTTTTCTCTAGGGAAGACACATTATGTTCTTTATCAGATTTAGTGTTCTACAAAGGTGAGACACTCATTTTACTCTAATCCTCTGCACCTTGTGCACTTGTATTCTTTGAAGGAGAAGTATCCTCATTAAGTTTGACATTTTCAACTACCACATCATCTTTAGTCATATTATCCTCAAAATCTAATTAATTTAAGTCATGAGTAGACATATCAGGTATATCTAAAGTATCCAAAGGGTCTTGATCAAAAATGATTTCAGCATCTTTAATCCTTCCAAAAAAATTGTTGTCTTTTCTTCAGTTTCATTCTCCATCCTCTTTATTTCTTCTTTATCATTCCTCATTAGAACATTTATTCTTTACTTGATTCTAAATTATTGTGCTTGATATTGAGACATTTGACCCATTCTTCATGAGATATGGATACACCAACCTTTTCTAATGCATGATGCCTCATCCTTGCTTCTTCTACAACAACTTCATTACGTTTGTTGCTCAACATGTTTGTTGGGATTACTGAAAGTTGATCAATGATTTCATTTAGACCTATATTGAAGCCATTCATATACGTGATTATCGCTTTCTCAATTGTGGCTTTGTCAGCAAGGCCCATTTCATCATAAAGTATAGCAACCTCTTTTACTATATCATGCTCTATAATTTCATTGATGGTAGCCACAATTTGTAGAGGCTCATGTTTAGATGTTTCTGAAGGAGACTTCATTATTTCTTCTTCAATTTATTTTTCCATGGATATCTCTTCTTTTTCTTCTTTTTTTGTACTCTTCTTCCTCCTCTTCAACATATAGGATTTCAATTCTTCTTCTTCATCTTCCTCACCATCATCCACATTTACTGCAGTAAACTTTTCCCTTGTTGTTTTCTTCTTAGTTCTTGGATTATTTCTTTCAACAGTCTTAGCTTTTTCCAGAACATTACTAGTGGCTCTTTTTCTACTAGGATATGATTGAGCAGGTCTGAAAGTTTTAACAACAACAAGGGTAGATCTGCTTGATCTCCTTGGTCCTTGTGGAGTGATGGTGGAGGCTTGTGATACATCCACATAACCCTTGGCAATGTCAATCACTTTATTTAGCTCTGATCTTTCCTAATTTCTTCTTTTCCTTTTCTTTTGCATTCTTTTCCACTTGCTTTTTGGTTATTTCATCACAAGTACCAAATCTCTCAATTTTGGTATCCTTAGGTTTGCTAAGCAAAATTTTAGCATATGCAATCCAGTTTTCTCCAAAAAGTTCATAAGGAAGCCTTGTAATCTAGGAAGTCCTTGGTTCAAATTCTTTCATGTAACAATTATCTTTATCAACCATGAAAGTGATCACATCCTTGTACTTTTCTACAACTTGAGAGGGTATGCTATCCCTCCTTTGTATTTCACTTTGGAAGGTTTTAAATAAACCCCAAAACATTGTATTGCATTGGTTGGTGTCCAAAATATTATGCATGTATTCCCTAATATGATGTGAGATAAGAATGTCTCTTCTCCAAATCGCATTCTTCATACTTGATAATTCATTCACAAAATAAAACATAGGACAAATGATCAAAGAGCCATACCGGAAGTCATACCTTGTTTCCTTTGTTTTGTGTAGATTCTCCAATAGTTGTTGCCACATAAGCTGACAGAGATCAAATTCTTTTCCTTCCTTCACCATCAAATGTGTTGTATGAATTAAGGTGGTGGTAGTAGAGCCTTCTCTATTTGAGTAGTATATTTTGTATGTAATGCCCATTGTAGCATAATAGACACCTAGGTCTATTATGTCAACCATAGTGAGTTCCCTTTAATATCAAATTTAGCTTCGATGAGCCTCATAACTTCTTCATTATTGACAGATTTTAGTGTAGGAATAGATCTAGAGGAGCACAAACTAGTCACAACCCTGATAGATTTCTTTGTGATTAGATAAGGTTGATCAAGCCAAAAGATATCCTCATGAATTTGGTTTAAAGCAATTCTGACCATTCATCTTCATAGAAAATGTTTGGAAAACCCTTCCATACATCTAATCCTTTCAGTTCCACATTCACATAGTTAGGCTCTAGTTGAAAATCATCACCCAAGAGATGATTCACTTTGAACTCTTTCATCTTCAAATGGTTGTATTTATTCAACTCTAAATGAATGTAGATGCAGACATCATTTGAATACACTACATTGATAGGAACGTGGGAGAACGCTCTATCATTGTCGGTTTCCATGGATTTGTATGAATGTTTATCGAATTTTGATCTTGGCATTTCAAAAAAAATCAATGACAATTGGTGTAGCCATGATATCACTATGAGTTTCACGCAAACCAAAGAAATACCTGTGAATTTTGCTTGTTAGGGTTTGCACGAACACCTTCACTTCCTCAACTTTAGCACACACTTGATATCTTTGGAATAAAATCAATTATAATTAACATGAGATTAAAAATGCTTCATACCAAACCTAATTACTCCACATTAAATGTCTTTCTTGGTTTTTGAAATTAGTAGTTTTTTACTAATTATGAAATCACAAAACTACATAATCTTTCAGGACTCTTCTGCAAAAGGTGTATTTGCTCTGGAACCATGACTAACTGAATTCATATCACTATTCACCATTATACTGAAGAATTCAACATCTCATGCATTTAAAGGGTTTGATAAGATCTGCAATTACAAATCCCCCTGAGTCAATGCATTCTCTTTAGTTACCGGAGGACTCATCTGCACCATTCTAAGGTACATATTCATTCTTCACTTCATTTTCATCCTTCTTCTACCAAACTTTGTTCATCTCCTTCTTTTGTTGACTGATGACAAGTCTCTTTTGAGGATCATAAGATCTTACACTCTTTCCCTTGAAGAATTTTGCAATGTGTCCAAGTTTATTGTAGTTGTAGCAGATGATACTAGCTTGCAAAGCAAAATTATTTCTTCTTGATCTGCAATCATTAGCCTTATGACCAAACTTGTTGCATGCGTAGCAATAGCCATAGAAGGATTGAGAGGTCATATCATTATTCCTTATTACCTTCTACATTCATTAGCTTTGTGGCCAAGTTTTTTACAAGCATAGCATTGACCATAAAATAGTTGAGTATTCATAGCATTGTACCTTGAAGGCCTAAAGTAGTTTTGACTCATCTTGCTTTTGCATTCAACTACCTTATGATCAAAATTATTACAAGCATAGAAATTACCATTGAACATGGTGGGAGAAGTTTGTTTAGGAGTAGGCTTCCTGAAGTTCTTATTTTTGATTAAGATAGGAATGAATCCTTCTTTCTTTTTGCTCTTATGATTTGTCTTTAATTCTCTAGAGGATGTTTCCTTAGGATTTTTTGTGTAGAATTTCTCCTCTCTTATCTCAAACTGTTCTTCAACTTTAAAGTTATCATATAGGTTTGAAGATGCATTGACCATAGGAATTTTTCTTTTTTTCAAAACCAAGTCTAGATTTCTCTCGAGGATTTTTGAGAGTTAAATAACTCATCAAGAATTTTAGAGCCTCCTCTCAATTTTATACCTCTGTCAATTTGTTCTTTATATTTTTCAAGTTATTTTCTTAGGAGTACAATCTCTTCCTCAAGCTTTAAAAATTCAACACTTTTGTCATTGAGCTTGGTATTCAGGTAGTCCTCAATCCTTTTTCCTTCTTCAACCTTGATTTTTAAACTTGAAATCAAATTTTCAGCTCCTTTAGCTTTCATTTCACATTCACTTCCACCTTGTATTTGAGCTTTCAACTTTCTATTTTCTTCCTTTGATTCTTTAGCTTTTGCCTTCAATTTATCAATTTTCTCCTTTGAATTTTCCAACATGCATTCGTATTTGATATTTTGTAATCTTGCTTCATCTAGATCTTCAAGAGCAGATTAGAGTTCTCCTTCAAAATCTACTTCACAATCTTTCAAATTGATGCCCCAACCTTTAGGTTCCATTGATCCAAGATCTAATTTTGGAATGCACATTTCATTGATTTTTGCAATAGACCCCATGTGTTTAAGAGTAGGATCAACCTTAACTGTTAAGTTTCTCAAGGTACTTGGCTTTAATACCAATTTCTAAACACAATGATGTCCTGAGAGGGGGGTGAATCAACATATCTTAAAATTTAACCATTTCTCTTTACAGATTAACAACACATCACATAATAGAAAAGAACACATGCATCACATGAAGACACCAAGATTTTTACGTGGAAAATCCAAAGAGGGAAAAACCATGGTGAGGATTAACTCACAATATATGTAGCTCATTGCTAACAAGAATTAAAAAATTTAAGGCTCATGTTGCCTATGGATTTGTAAACTAAGGTATACAACCTTAGAGCAAGATCAAAAGGACTTGATGAGACTCACTATCTCAGGGTAGGATACATGAAGAATATAATTATAAAATTGATTATGAACTACTTTGATGAAGCGTCTAACATATGTTGAACCTACAATCACTATTTCACATAATTTTCCCTTCACACTGATTTCAAACACTTCATCTCTTTCATTATACTCTATCATGAACCACTATCAACCTCAACCTTTACAAAGGAATGTTATCTTCAATATATATCCTCTACAATAGCACAAAACACCAATTAAGTCAGCTCCAAGATTATTGTTGGATGGAACGATTGATATTGTATGGGTCGGCTCCAAAACACATCTAAAATCAAAGAGATTTAGTTATGGAGCATCATACGCTATGTTAGGGCCCTAGTGAATCACAACACATTCTTCAAGATAAAATTAACTGATTTGGATTAGTCTACAAAGAATGAAACAAGTCATGTTAGCCTAAATAGTATCAATACCATCAATACTCTCACTATTTGACTTCGCACAATTAGGAAGGTACCAAAATAATCATGAAAACTAAGATGTAGGAATTGTATATAATGCATAATATTCATTCAACCTTTTCCTTAAGTATCTAATCATGGAATGTTGGTGCAAGAGGAAAAACCCACTAAAAGTACAAGAACAGAGCATTTTGAACAAGTTGTAGCAAACTATCATTTGAAAATTGATCTTACGGACCACTAAAACACTTGACACTTACAAGGAATAACTCATACACCTTTGTGAACATATTAGCAATTCCACATGGTCACATCTATCTCACCAAAGGAATGCAAAGCATTCCAACAAGCTTTTAACATTATATTGCACAAATGGGAACACTGTTAGCTCTAACTCTTACTGCAGAAAGTGTAAAGACTTGATTTATTAGATATAATACCTTCACAACATAGCCAACTAACCTCTCGAACCTCAAGATAAGAACAAACTATATGGAAGGATGCAAACCAAAATGTCATGACTTTGTTATAGTGAATACACTATTAATACCTTTGCCAACCTTTTGCAACTTATCTCAATGTACGGTACACTAATTAGGAATGATATCACTATAGAAATGCAAGGAACATATTGGAACAAGTGTACCAAACACCACATCACTCATAGACACCAATCTGATCACCATTCATACATCTAACTGTATTACTGATTATATCTTTGTTCTTGCATGATCTCCGAAATATATACAGACTTCATCATACATATCTGACATCAATTATAGCCCATAATAGATTGAAATCAATGACAACACCTATTTACAACATGATGACTGTACAAAATGCTACAACTCACCACCCTTCAATGATTTCCTTGAAGGACTAAAGTCATACAAATATCTTCAAGGTTTGGATCTTGCTTGCTTGATTTGCTTGAATTGCTTGGAGACCTACAAAGGGGTTAGCTTTCACAAACAATGATAACATGAGCATGCATAAACTCACATATGATTTGACATGATGCTTGGATGTTGAATTGCTGCAATGAATCACTGAAAAGTTTCCCTTGACTTGCTAGACAATTGCTTGATCACCAAATTTGCTAATAATTTCTAGATGTCTCTCAAATGATGCAATAACTAGGTATTTATATGTAATTATTCTAACTTCCCATAAATTAAATCTCAATAGCCGACTTTGGATACTAACACCGACATGTTTAAATTTGGAGCAAAAATAAGGGGACTAATTCGCTATAGGGCATATGTGTCCCAATCTTATTTTTTGAAAATTAAGGTGTTGGGGGAAAAGTATTAAATGAATGCATTTGTTTTTTGCTTGCAATTTTCTGGTGATTGTTAAAAATGGGCCATGAAATGCATAATTTAGAAAAATAGGAGCTCAATTAGGTCCAATAATTTAAGCGGGAGCAAAACATAGTGTTAAATTGTTAAGGGTAACAATTTATAATGCTACACTTAGCCCCCACTTTAGTGAGAGTATGAACTTAAACTCAAACTCACACTAAAGTAGAAAAATATGTCAAGAGGGTCCGATTGTCCAAATTTTGAAGAGATAGGATGACAATGAATCTAGGGGTAGTTTGCAAGCATTTATGTAATGTAGCAAGATAACACAAAACATACATGATGAAAACACAAAGCATACACAATGAAAACACATGACATAACATAACATATAAATGATAAAAAACATGATGCCAACACAATACAAACACTAAGAAGACACACAAAAGACACTAGGTTCATACTAAAGGGATTCAAGTCAATAAGGTAAAGAGACCTCGGTCTTAAATTTGTCTCAAATACTAAATGTCATCCATATAATAAATGTTAATCAAAGGAATGCTCCCATGAGGACTAGAAAACTACGTTATGCCACATCACTCATGAGCTACATGGATCTATTGGCTAGCAAGTTATGTTATGCTAGGTGTTCAAGTAATATGATGGGTTCCACAAGGCTAGCAAGTTGTATTATTCTAGAAACTCATGAAACACATAGATCTACTATCAAGCAAAGTGTGCTATGCTTGAAAACCATGTTAAAAAGGGTGTCCATGAATCAACAAGTTGCATTATGTTGAATCCATGAATCGATTTTCCAAAGTCTCGCCTAATAAGGTGCATAAAATTGCCTAAAAAGATGCAAAGGCTTGCAGCATAACAAGGCACATAAATAACAAACTCACCTAGTAAGGTGCATAAACTCTCCTAAGAAGGCACAAAAAACTTTCCTAAGAAGACTCAAAGACTTGCTTAAGAAGGCGCATAAATGCCACACTCACCTAAGAAGGTGCATAAATGTCTAAGAAGATGAAAATAAGACAAGGCCAAAACATCAAGGGGCATTATAAACAACACCACCGCAAAAGCTAATTTGCAAAAAATGACAAAAGGGCATTGCTCAATACATGAAGGTTCACACCTTAGGGAATATCACACATGACATCACCACTAAGAGAGGACAAGTTAGGGAATAAAAAAGATCACACCTTAGGGAATACTAGCCATAGCATTACCACAAAGGGGAACATCATATGCCAAGAAAAGTCACATACTTAGAGGATATCAATCCTAATTGTTAACACTTAAATCTACACCCTGTTGAATTCAGAATTCAACAATCTAGTGAAACATGGGAATGATCCCACCTTGAATGAGACCATACCTCCAGAGAAGGTCGGCTCCCTATTGTTGGAAAACATGCCTTAGGCTTACTGACATGAAACTCCTAAAAGAGAAAAGTCAGTGAGACCCTCTAGAAGTCTTACCGACTAGCAGTTGTGTTCTAAACATTTGAAGTGCTCAGATCACTGAGACTTTGGTTATGTCTTGCTGACGGGAGTCATCGGAAAGACATGTTTATCACTGTGAGTTTTTCCATCTCACTCCACTCGAACAGACTTCTTGCTAACGAGTTGGTTCCTGGTGGTTATCGAGGAGACTCATGGCGACATAAGTCATTGAGGAGAGGCATGAACATTCAGAATGACTCATTCCGACAGAGTATGTCTCACATTGGCGATGGTGATCATCGGGGAGACTCTTGGCTGACAGGTTTGCATTCGGTAAGAACTCTTGCCGAAGGATGTGGGCTCGCCGACAGGCTGGTGCATTCGATATGACCTCTTGGCGATAGTGTTTCTCTCTTTGACTGTTCTGTGCTCGGTATGATTTCTCGCTAATAGCGATGGTCTTACCGATAGAGCTACATGAGTTGAACATCGGTGTGAAGTCTTAACAATATTGTTTGTCTCACTGACGAATGTGGGGACCACTTGGAATTCTAGGAGGCTTGTTGGGAATATTGTAGATTCTATTTTGATTCTTCAAAATTGCACAAGCGGTGAACATGTGTTGTGGTAGGGACCACAAGGAATGATTGACAGGCTGGTACATTCAGTTTGATCTCCTGCCGATGGTTGTATTCTTGCTGACGGATATGATATGAGCTCTTACCGGTAATGGCAGTCGGGCATTGTGGCATCGGGGAGACACGGCCTAGTGTCTCACCGACATGCGATATAGTTTGAACACCTTGACCAAATGACTATCCTACGTGGTTTGTTTCTGACCAATCAAAGAAGTAGAATGTAAACTGTTAGCAGTTGGACTGTTGCAACCGTTCCTTTGAGGGAGATGGACAGACTATGAGAGAATGGATTACTCTTGGGAAATGAAGGATGACGAAAAATAGAGTGTGAGATAACGAAGTGTTGCTCGATTGAACAAAGATTGATCTGAGTAAATTCTTTGGATGTTTCAGAGAGTTATTCTATACAAGATTGATCAATAAATGTGCTGCTGTAAATTGACATCAGAAAGTGAAGTCTGTACTCTGTATGTAATTTTGTTTATTGTAATACAAAGAGGCTTTTCTTGGTGTGGTGTGTTTTTCTCCCGTAAGGGTTTTCCCACGTACATCTGGTGTCCAACTTGTGTATGTTCATTTCTTTGTTTTGTTATTCTTTTCAAGTGTATCTTAATTGAACTATAATTGTAAAATTTAAAGTCCTATTTGCATTCTTCCCTGAGGTTTTGACGTTAGGAGAGTTTGTTCTGCACTTAAGCTTTCCTTATAAGTGGTATCAGAGCCTGGCTAGTTGTGTTATCCTTGTGGGTACGTTGGGTTTTTTGTGTCAATTATGTTCAATAGGAGTCTTGTAGAAGTCTGGTAATTTGAATTACAGATTAAGATGGAAAGCACGCAAGAAAGATTGAAATTGAGAAATTCAATGGCAGCAATTTTGAGTTGTGGAAACTTAAAATGGAAGATTTGTTAGTTGACCATGATCTTTGACTTGTTGTGTCTAGAACGAAACCTACAGGCATGAAGCAAGAGGATTGGGACCTTGTAGATCGAAAATCAAAGGGGCTGATAAGACTCTGTTTAGCAGACTCTGTTCTTCTAAATGTTCATGAAGAAAAGACTGCATCTTCTTTGTGGAAAAGACTAGGAGCTATTTATCAGGGCAAGTCCTTGGTGAATAAGTTGTTCTTGAGGAAGAAGTTGTACTCTTTGAAAATGCAAGAAGGAGCGTCTGTTGTGATCATTTGAATGCTTTCAACATGTTGATTGCTCAGTTAGCATCTGTGGGTGTGAAGATTGATGAAGAAGATCGTTGTATGTTGTTGTTATGTTCTTTGCCAGATTCTTGGGATCACTTGGTGATGGCTATTGGGAGTACGACATCTAATTTTAAGATGGAAGATGTTGTTGCTTCTTTGTTATCAGAAGAGATGAGAAGAAAATTTTTTGAGATGGAAAAGGAGGCACTTGCTGTTAGAGGCAGATTGAAAGAAAAAGGCAAGAAGATGGATAAGAAGTCCAAATCAAAATCAGAAGGGAGATCAAAGTCTCCTAGCAAGAAGTTCAAGGTGAAGTGTTGGAATTGTGGGCAACCTAGTCATGTCAGAAAGGATTGTAAAGAGGAGAAAAAGAAGAAGAAGAATTCTTCTGACAATGATTCTTCTCAAAGTGATGCAGACGCCTTCATTGTAGCCTTGGCTACTCAGGCATCAGATGATGTCTGGCTGATTGATTTTGGAGCATCTTTCCACATGACATCTCATAGAGACTAGTTCACTAAGTATGAAAAATACGATGGTGGAAGGGTGTATTTGGCAAGTGATTCATCTTTGGAAATAGTTGGTTGTGGAAGAGTGAGAATTAGTTCCCTGATGGAAGAGTAAAGGGAATCAGTGATGCAATGCATATACCGGGTCTGGCTCAAAATTTACTTTTTGTTAGTAAGTTGAACGATGTTGGAGTGCA
This sequence comes from Sequoia sempervirens, assembly GCA_007258455.2. NCBI lineage: Eukaryota > Viridiplantae > Streptophyta > Pinopsida > Cupressales > Cupressaceae > Sequoia > Sequoia sempervirens. The sequence goes on from VDFB02105785.1 coordinate 237,353,468, forward strand.
AGTCACATTCTCTGGAAATGGATGCAAGATGACTAGAGGCTCAATGGTGCTAGTAAAGGGTGCTCATATTGGTACCTTGTATAAGCTGGATGCACATGTTGTGCAATGCAATAGTGTCTCTGTAAAGTCACAGAAGGATACTCATGGAGAAAATGAGAAAGTTCCTGATAGTGTAAACTCTATGGAAGTTAAACTTCCAGCAGAAAAGACTATGCTCTGGCATCATAGGCTTGGCCACATTGGTGAAAAAGGTTTAAAAACCTTGAAAAATAAAAACCTGGTTGAAGGGCTTGATGATTGTAACCTCAAATTCGAGTTTTGTGAACATTGTATATATGAAAAACAACATCGTGTTTCATTTTACTCCAGTCCTCACAAATCTTTTGGTTTACTTGATTACATACATTCTGATGTTGTTGGTCTAGTAAATGTTCCTTCTTTGTCTAAATCAAGATATTATGTATCGTTCATTGATGATTATTCAAGAAGGGCATTTGTTTATTTTTTGAAAAGTAAATCAGAAGTGTTTAGTCATTTTAAGGAATTTAAAAACCTTGTTGAAAATCACACTAGAAGAAAAATAAAATGTTTAAGGACTGACAATGGTGGTGAGTTTTGTTCTGATGAGTTTGAGAGGTACTATAAAGATATGGGATTAAAAGACATAAAACTACACCCTACACTCTGCAACAAAATGGAGTTGTTGAAAGGTCCAACAAGATAGTGATGGAAAGAGAACAAAGTATGCTAAGCAATGTTGGCTTGGAGGAGAAGTTCTAGGTTGAGGCAGTTGCAACATGTTACTTAATAAATCATTCTCCTAATTCCGCTGTTGTTGAGAAAACACTTTTGGAAGCATGGTCTGGAAAGAAGCCCTCTCTGAGACACATTCATGTCTTTGGCTATGAGGCATATGCATATGTGTCGAATGAAAAAAGATCTAAATTGGAAAACAAGGTTGTTAAATGTAATTTTATTGGTTATAGTGTTGGCATAAAATGATACAAGCTTTAGAATCCTGATACGGAGAAGGTTCTATACAACAGAAGTGTTATTTTTTGTGAGCTGAAGCCTTCTACTTTGGATCTGTAGTCAGAGACAAAATTAGAAAACAAAAAGGATGTAGTTGAAATTCCTCTGACACTAGATAAAGAGGAATTCAAAATTAAAAATGTACCTGAAACTGAGGAGAGCTCAAGTAGTTATGAGAGTTCTGAAGAAGAACAACAACCTTAGTCTCAGCCTGTGAGGAGGTCAACACGTGAAAGAAAGCAACCTAATAGGTATGGGTTTTCTTTGTTAGATTCTACTTGTGCCTATGCTTTAATTTCTAGCACTGATGAGCCTAGGACTGTGAAAGAGGCATTTAGAATGTTTGATTCAAACTCTTGGTTGGAAGCCATGAATGATGAAATGGCATCATTAGAAAAGAATGATACTTGGATTTTGGTGCCCTTGCTTGAAGAAAAAAAAGTTGTTGGCTGCAAATGGGTATTCAAAAAGAAAATAGGTCTGGATGGCAGTGTGGAAAAGTATAAGGCGAGGTTGGTTGCGAAGGGGTATTCCTAGGTAGAGGGAATTGATTATGGATAAATTTTTTCTCCTGTAGCTAAGTTGATGTTCATCAGATTTCTTTTGTCACTTGCAACAGTGTATGAGTTAGATGTTGAACAGATGGATGTGAAGACAACATAATTTCTTCATGGTGACCTTGAAGAAGAAATATATATGTCTCAGCTTAAGCACTTTGTGGAAAAAGGTAAAGAAAGTCTAGTTTGCAAGTTGGAAAAATCTCTGTATAGATTAAAACAATCACCTAGAATGTGGTACCAGAAGTTTGACACTTTTATTTTATCATTGGGATTTGTAAGATCAAAATCTGATCATTGTGTGTACTACAAAGTTGAAAATGATCATGTTCTTATTATTGCTCTCTATGTTGATGATATGTTGTTCATAGTCAATAGTAAGTTAATGATTTCTAATCTAAAATATCAGTTGTTTGCAAAGTTTGAAATGAAAGATCTTGGTGCAGCAAGGTATATTATGGGAATGGAAATAACTAGGGACAGGAAGAGTAGAAAACTTTGGCTTAGTTAGAGTAAGTATATTAATACTGTTCTGGAGAGATTTTGTATGACTGAGTGCAAGTTGTAAGAGTTGTTGATGAACTCGAGCACCTAGGATCACCTACAAAACCAAGATATTCCTTCCACAAGAGAGCAGCAAGAGATAAAATGCTGGAATATAGTGCAATAACAAAATGATGTTATTATCACACACTAAATGATATAATATGCCTCAACTCTCCCTAGAATTGACCGAGTTAATATGAACTCATCTAGACTTGATCTGAACTAGATAGGAGGGAGAGGTGAGTGCAAAATATGGGCAAATAATTTCAAGAGGGGCAATAACTCCCAAATAACCAAATTAGGTGGGAGTTGTGCCTACTTGGAAAATGCCAAACATGTGGCATAACCTACTCAGAAAGAGACAAATGAGTGGTTTTGTGAGGTGGCATATAAGGCCAAAAGAGGGTGTGAAACTTAACCACCCAAGTGTGAGTGGGAGCAACACATGTAATCGATGGATTACACCACGTGTCCTCACATGAACCGCATCTCCTATAACCTAAGGTATGCTTAATAATGTGTAGGAAAAATAATATTAAAAAAACCTACACTAACACCCCCCCTTAAGCATAGCTTAGGTGGGTGAAAGGATGAAATAATGCAAAGATGGGTCCCGGCTTCAAGGCCATGTAAGGTACCCATGTACAATGATGAAACCTCTCAAAACATGAGAAAGAGAAAACCCGTAGGACAAAACTCTCCCCCAAGAGAGAAGAAGAGAGACTGTATAGTCCCCCAATGTAGAATCTCCTGCATTGTTGGTGAATGCTCGACATAAGAAGCTGAAGATGATCCAAGATTGTTGAACACTATTTCTCCCCTTAGGAAGAAAGAAAACCAAGGATGTATGCAAGATATCTTCCCATTCCTGAAAGGAATATGAAGGAAAAATGTATGATGTCTCTGAATTCTGTTCAGGTGTCCCCATGTCGATGTTGAAAGTTGTCACCATCAAATCAAGTGTTCTAGGCCACACTGCAGAAGATGACAATCCAGAACCTAGTGGAGATGGATGTAGAACAAAATCTGAAGACAAAGATATCTCCTTTGAAGAAAAATATGTCTCCTCCAAATGCTGCTCAAAAGTATCCACAATCACGCCAAACTGTGATGAATGATCATGTGGAGAATGAACAAGAGGGTCCAAAGGTTCCTCCACAACAACTGAAGAAGAATCAACTTCATCAAAGAGAAGATGAATGTCATGAATAGTGTCTCCCAAGTCTGAAATATGGGACTCCATAAATAAACCTGCAATGTCTATCAAGTAGTCATCTGAACTAGCTATATCTGGAAGACAATGTGTATCCTGCTGTACTGAATCACAAGAAGCCATGAATGTAGCAACACAAGTATCTTCAGATGCAACAGTAGATGAGGATGTGATCTCAATAGGAGGAGGAGAAGCAAGAAGAGAAGTCTCTTTGTCAACTAGACATTCAAGACATTTATTATCCTCAAGCTCCTCTAAAGTATCATCATCATAGGGTATATTATCAACATCATCAAGGGGAATTAAACAATCTGCAACAAGATCATCCAGGAATGGAGAGATATGATGGTCTCCAAAAATCTCCCAAATCTTGGTCCAAAGTGTGTGTGGGAACTCAATATGTGAGATCTCCACATAAATATCAATATATGTACCAATTAATCCTATAATGTGATCATTATTATTACCCCAAACTAATTGCTTCCAAGGTGTGTCTAGTTCAGGTATGAGCCCATAAAGGTATGGCAAGAGCTTAAGCCACCTGAGATGTGTCAGCATTCCATTCTTCCAAGACTCATAATTATCCTTATTCAACATTACCACATAAGGATGAATAGAAAAACCCATGATACCTCCTCAAATGGTCAACACAAAAGAATCAACTACAAGATTACCCCCCAAAATTCACTCAATCATGACCCCCCCAGAAAAAATTTAATGGTGGCACTTTATAAATTAGTGCGTTTACAATGCTGGAGTTGTTTTCCAGAGTTTTTCAAGTGTCCAAAATGGACTCAAATACTAAAAGTACAATCAAATCTCAAAATGAGAACCTCAAAATAGCACCAATGTATAGTGATAAGAAAAAAATATTAACTTTCAAAACAAGAATCACCTCAATCCGAGGTCATATGTGAAAGTTATAGCCGTTTGAAGTTCCAAAAACAAGAATTGTCCTTCAAATCTGCTGATAAAACTGATTTTTTGGAGAATCCGGATCACTTGAGAAAAAATGGATCACACCCTTGCAAATCTTGTGAAATTCTACCCCAAATATAAAAAAAATGCTCTGAAAAAAGAGCCCGTATGACTGAATTATGGCCCTCCAAAGATTGACTGCAAAAACAAAAATGCAATTGGAGAGGGGGTCTGCTGAAATGTTCTGATTTAGTTTCTGCAAAATATGTAACTTTTATGTAGAAACTAGCAACGACCCAGATGGTTTTTTTCTACTGCAAACAAAACCCAGATGGCGGATTTTCTTTAAAATATATAGAAAATGTGGATCTAGTGTAAAAAAAATTCCTTTAACAACATGAAACGACCCTAACAACCAAAAAATGACATGAAAAGGTAGAATCAGCTACTTAAGACAAGCAAAGGCATGTGGCAACCTGCAATACTGATTAAAACACTCACAAATCTCTCAAATTTGAGAAGGGGCTTGCAGATCTGACGCTCTGATACCATGTAAGAGTTGTTGATACAAGAGATAAAATGTTGGAATATAGTGCAATAACAAAATGATGTTATTATCACACACTAAATGATACAATATGCCTCAACTCTCCCTTGAATTGACTGAGTTAATATGAACTCATCTGCACTTGATTTGGACTAGATAGGAGGGAGAGGTGAGTGTAGAATATGGGCAAATAATTCCAAGAGGGGAAATAACTCCCAAATAACCAAATTAGGTGGGAGTTATGCCTACTTGGAAAATGCCAAAACATGGCATAACCTACTTAGAAAGAGACAGATGAGTGGTTTTGTGAGGTGGCATATAAGGCCAAAAGAGGGTGTGAAACTCAACCACCCAAGTGTGAGTGGGAGCAACACATGTAATCGATGGATTACACCACGTGTCCTCACATGAACCACATCTCCTATAACCTAAGGTATGCTTAATAATGTGTAGGAAAAATAATATTAAAAAAACCTGCACTAACACAAGCATCTAATTGTTCCAGTTTTGCAGGGAACGAAGCTATCTGTTGAAGACTGTCCAAAATCTTCTACTAAGATAGAAGACATGACCAGTGCCTTATGCTAGTGTAGTTGGTAGTTTAATGTATGCAATGGTCTATACAAGGCCAGACATTTCCCAAGCAGTGGGAGTACTTATTCGTTTATGGAAAATCCTGGAAGGACACATTGGGATGTTGTGAAAAGAGTGTTTAGATATCTGAAGGGCACTTCAGAATATGCTTTGTGTTACCATGGCAGCTTTGGTTGAATCATAGAGGACTCTCAGCATTCGAGGCTATGTGGATTCTGATTGGGTAGGGGACATTGACAACAGAAGATCCACTAGTGGATATATTTTCATGATGAATGGTGGTGCAGTTAGTTGGATGAGTAAGTGGTAGGCTATAGTCACTTTGTCCACTACAGAGGCAGAATACATGGCAGCAACACATGCTTGTAAAGAAGTAATCTGGTTAAAACATTTGTGTTCTAACATTGGGTTTGATGCAAGGCAAATTACAATTTACTGTGATTCAGAGTGCTATTTGTTTGGCAAAAAATCCTACTTTCCATGACAGGACGAAACATATAGATGTGCAGTATCATTTTGTACGAGATATGGTGGAGAATGGAAAGGTCTCTTTAGAAAAAGTGGATACTTTGGAGAATGTTGCAGATGCATTGATGAAGCTAGTGAGCACAGACAAGTTCAGGTGGTGTGCCAGTTCGATGGGCCTCAGTGCCCATGAATTTCAACAGTTTTGTTGTGCTTTGGAGGTGTCAGTAAGATCTTCGTCAAGTGGGAGATTGTTGGAAAACGTACCTCAAGCTTACTGACATGAAACTCCTGAAAGACCAAAGTCGATGAGACCCTCTGGAAGTCTTACCGACTAGCAGCTGTGTTCTAAACATTTGAAGTCTCAGGTCGCTGAGACTTTCTGTCTTGCTAACGGGAGTCATCGACAAGACATGTTTATCACTGTGAGTTTTTCCATCTCACTCCGCCCAGACATACTTCTTGCCGACGGGTTAGTTCCTAGTGGTTATCGGGGAGACTCATGGCGACAGAAATCATCGGGGAGAGGCATGAACATTCAGAATGACTCATTCTGATAGAGTATGTCTCGCTGAGGTTTCACACATTAGCGACGGTGATCATCGGGGAGACTCTTGGTTGACAGGTTTGCATTCGGTAAGAACTCTTGCCAAAGGATGTGGTCTCGCCGATAGGTTGGTGCATTCGATATGACCTCTTAGTGATAGCGTTTCTCTCTTTGACTATTTTGTGCTTGGTATGATGTCTTAGCGATGGTCTTGCCGATAGAGCTACATGAGTTGAACATCGGTGTGAAGTCTTAGCGATATTGTTTGTCTCACCGACGAATGTGGGGACCAATTGGAATTCCGGGAGGCTCATTGGGAATATTATAGATTCCATTTTGATTCTCTGGAATTGCACAAGCGGTGAACATGTGTCATGGTAGGGACCACAAGGAATTATTGACAGATTGGTACATTCGGTATGATCTCCTACCGATGGTTGTAGTCTCGCTGACGGATATGATATGAGTTCTTGCCGGTAACAACAATCAGGCATTGTGGCATCGGGGAGACACGGCCTAGTGTCTCACCGACATGTGACATAGTTTGAACGCCTTCACCGAATGACTATCCTACATGGTTTGTTTTCGACCAATCAGAGAAGCGGAATGTAAACCGTTAGCAGTTGGACTGTTGCGACCGTTCCTGTGAGGGAGATGGATAGATTGTGAGAGAATGGATTACTCTTGGGAAATGGGGAATGACAAAAAAATAGAGTGTGAGATAATGAAGTGTTGCTCGATTGAACACAGATTGATCTAAGTAAATTCTTTGGATGTTTCAGAGAGTTATTTTGTACAAGATTGATCAGTAAATGTGCTACTATAAATTGACATCAGAAAGTGAAGTTTGTACTTTGTATGTAATTTTGTTTACTGTAATACAAAGAGGCTTTTCTTGGTGTGGTGGGTTTTTCTCACATAAGGGTTTTCCCATGTAAATATGGTGTCCAAATTGTGTATGTTCATTTCTTTTTTCTGTTATTCTTTTAAAGTGTATCTTAATTGAACCATAATTGTAAAATTTAAAGTCCTATCTGCATTCTTCCCTGAGGTTTTGACATTAGGAGAGTTTGTTCCACACCTAATCTTTCTTTACACCTATGGTACTCACCTAAACTACTGATTTTATAGAGGGAAAGAGTAAAAATATAACATAAACTGAAATAATTTATCTCTATGGTGATGAACCTAACTGTTAATTAACCTGATTTGTGAACAACTTACATACACAAACTAATCAAATGATAAAGCTCAACTCACACAACTCAACTTCATATGCTTCTTGCATAATTATTTCATAAGAAGATCTTTGAGATTCCAAACTCCTACAGGGAAGGATTACTCTCACAACTAGAAGCATTCACAAATTTTAATACAACTTATGACCTGCAATATGCATATATTTCTGCAAAAGGTGTTAACTTTGAGATAAAAATTACAAGGAATTATAAAACATTCACAAGTAATTTCATTAATCAAACATATGCACACAATTGAACAAAAGAAATGAGAAGGTGAAATACTTAGCTTTATTGTTTATCCACGGTATCCATTGTTCTACAAGCCAAAATACTGAGTTACAAAAGTCTATAAAAATCTGCCAAAGGGCTTCAAAAGTCGCTAAGTCTAGAAAACTGCAAAAGAAGAACTGATCATAATGAGTTACAAATGGGAATATATTATCTTCCAAGTAGCTCCACCAAAAGAGGCTCTAGAAGCTCCATAACTCGCAAGTCCTCAAAAAGCCCAAAATATAGCATCCATATCTACTCCAAAAGACATCAATATGCATGAAAAAGTCTTGTTTGACCAAATCAAACATAAAGGCACAAGAAAATAATGCCTAGATACCCTCCTTGTGTCTCAAAACTAAAATATCATGCCTATGTTTGCTCCAAGTGTTTGCAAACTGTTTCAACTTCCTCCAACTTCTTTGAATTGTCATCAACACAAGCATATCTTTTCATTTCTCCTCCTAAGATTTAGTCATACGCATACACATGCTCCATTTTTTAATTTAAAGGAAAATAATGATTTAAAATAAGTGATTTATAAAGTATCACTTATCTTTAATCATTTACAATATAAAACAAATGCTAAAAAATAAGAGACTTTACACCTCCATGTATTGGTATGAACATAGACAAAAAGCTTGTTAAGTCACAAAATGAAAAAATGCCTAAGTCTTTGAAAAGAAAAAACCTACGATGGCATTAGTTGCCATGATATTATTTTACAAAATATGGAAAAAGTCATATTCCATTGATATCCTTTAGGTTTTCATACAAAACCTAAAACAAAAACAAGGTAAAGAAATACTATTTCATTATCTTCGAAGCTTCAAGAGAAAACTACGCCGCCACCATTGGGAAAACCCTAGCTGAGCTTTTGCTTAGAGATCTCTTATGTATATTGATACAATTTTTGCAGATTCTTGACAAAGGTAAGCATAAATTATTACATAACTGAAATTTTTCTTCCATTTGAAAGCATTTTTGAAAAGTAAAGGCTGTGGCCTGTTTGCATTTTCTAATACATCTCCATTGTTTGGTTCATTTTTTTTAATGTGTCTTTCTGCTTGGCTACTATGAGATCTTCTATTTTGGACCTAAGGATGCATCTTTTGTAGTTTTTGAAGAATAAAGGTATCTAACTGGGTAAGCAAACCCTTTTGTTGCTTTACTACATAAAGATATGAGGAGAACATATTTCATTTTTTTGTGCCTTCCTTTTTGTATGTATTTCTCACAAGGATTTTCCTATAGAAAGGGGGCTTTATTCAAAATTTGTAGCAAATCATGGGTTTCATTTAACTATGGTTGTCCTCAGCCTTTCTTTGCATTATGCTCTGTGTGTCAGGCCATGGCCACCGAATCTGTACTTTCTATAGAACTCTTTATTTAATGGTTGCCATTGAATTTTATCCCTTTGTTCTTGTTATTACCTCTTCTGGGTCACCATGGAATTTTTATCTGAGTTTGGGTTATCTCTCTATTTTTTTTGAAAATGAAGGGACTCATTATAAAAATGAAATATGTTTCTCATTTGAGAGGGTTTTCCTGTAGCTTTCATGGCACAAATAATTCTGTTACTCTGTATTGTGAACCAAACATACATTTTCCTTGAAGAAAAATGCCTCCATTTCAAAGCTCTCATGCTTTGTTGCACAATCTACTTCAAACAAGACAATCAATTAATGTATGCTTCATTGATGTATATCTTATCAAAACTATTTGAAGACTGTTGATTTTCAACACATAATTAACATTTTGCAGACTTCCCTTAACTTAAGATGATGGCTTAGCTTGCTTTTGAAAAGTAATGCCACTATACTCCTAAAATCATGATTCTCCTCCAGGTTAAAGCCGAGGGTTTCACTTTGAACTAATCTCTTCATGTATTTGCTTCATGGATCCTTAAAGGCTTGTTGTTCTCTTCATTTTGAATTTGCACAATAAATAGTATTGTTGTTTTTGAAACTTAAATAGATGGCATTTCATAAAATGACATTCTTTGAAGTTTTCATTTTGTTCACATCTTGTAATCACATCATGTAATCATTGCATATTAACATTCCAACTTCTTAGCATTCTATAGCAGTTTCTTTCATATTTCACATGCCTTATTTATGCTGTCATAAAATATTCATAGGCTTGCTCCTTCTTGATATAGTTAAAGAATCTTTAAAATGCCATGATCTTCTTAATGACCACCATTGTGAACTTGACAAAGTTAACTTAGATTGCAACTATGGGTTCATGACTTGAACACCACAAAATTCACTTCATGTTGTTGTTTTATAACAATACTTTTGAATGATTATGTTGTTATATGCTCTCTTCACTGCTTAATGAGGAGGTATCTGTCATTGTCATATTATAATTGTAGTCTACATTTCAAAAGTTGTTGTAAATTCTTGACATGATAATCTGTGTTGAAAACACTTAAGTGTATCCGAAAGGTTATGCATAAATTATGAGCTGGGCTCAACCCTTGTGGGAGCCAAATTTCCACCACTCATTTGAACTAAACAAAATAAAGACATGATTACACCTGTAGCTACACATGAAGCAAACAAGTTAGAAAAAACATGTATGTTTTAGGTGTGCTTGATGACTTCAATGTTTTCTCTGAGACATCTAGGATATGAATGTTTGTTTAATGCAGATTGATATTGATTTATATGTGCATAGGTAAGTGATCATGTATGGTGTGTAACCCTTCATTGCTTAGAGCACTGCTCTAACACATTGCTTTGACTTAATGTAGGAAACAGGAGTACAGGAGCTAGGAAGGACAAGTCAACTCAGGCAGCGGTTGGATAAGAAGACACAACAGAACTAGTCATTCTTAGGCAATGACTGGTTACCCTCCCTACATGCACATTCTTTCCCTTCATTCACTTATTCGTGTATATGTCTATCTTGATTTGCATTGAATAAGCAAAAGTTAAACTCGTGGCTTGTGTGAGTCAATGAAGATTTCTACATTCAATAAAGATTACCTTCTCAGAAGAGATTTGTAAAATCTTTCTTATGTTTCATGCATCTATATAAATGCAATGATTTAATTTTTTGTAATCTTTTAAGTTATTTCATTTATACACATGAATGCAAAGTAGGAGCTATAGAAAATGTACCATCTTCTTTTAAATATCAATGGGCTTTACCTCTTTGAGCCATAGGTGAAAATATGGTAACATTTTTGGCAACATTTGCTGGATGTTTGCCTGCTAAACATGTAAACCAATAGCCTAGACTTTCCCATTGGGTATGGAGTCACTTTGCAAACTCAGAGGAAGACCTAAAACAACTTGCTCAAACTCACTTGAGACTATTCAGAATATGAGGACACTTATTGAAAATAGGGAAAAATGCTAAAATGAAACTACCTATTGTGCTAGAACAACACTTAGGGAATGAAACTTGCAGCTAAACTATAGTGCAACAACAGTTTATTGAAAGCATAAACCTAACCTAGCATTTACATAGGTAAATCATACCTCAAAACAATGTTTGAGGTGAATCCCATTGACTAGGATATGCAAGATTTCTCCATCCATATTTGATAACTAGAATGCATTGTGCTCCTTGCATTCTGTGATGATAAACGGGCTAGTCCAAAAATGATCAAACTTTGTGTGCTTTCACGGCCCACTCTTCAACACATCCCATTTGAGAACAACATCACCTTCTTTAAAAACTCTAGGTGTAGCTTTCTTATCAAAGGTTATCTTTGTTTGGAGTTGATGATACTCCAAAGACTTCATTGCCTTATCTCTTGTCTCTTCAAGCTCCATTAGTTGAGAATATCTAACAGACATTGGGTCTTGTTCTTCAAACATCTCCAATTGATGTGCAATGTCAAGAGCTGGTAGCTCTACAGATAAAGTCAGTCTTGCCTCTTTTCCATAAACTAGAACATATGGTGAATTACCAATTGACCTCTTAGGGGTTATTCTATCTGTCCATAAAGCAGATTTCAATTTAGTGTGCCAAACTCTATGATTTTCTTCCATGGTTCTTTTAATAATTCTGATAATATTTTTATTTGTACTTTCAACCAAACCATTACCCTGTGGGTAATAATTTGAAGAGGTATTTAGATGGATTCCATGTTTGATAGCCCAGTCTATAACTCTTAATCCCACAAATGCAAGAGCATTATCTAAAACGATGGAGTCAGGAACTCCAAACCTAGTTACTATGTCTTCATTAAAGTTTAAAACTGAAAACTCATTACCTTCTTTCAAAGCTACCACTTTTGTCCAATGTGTAAAATAGTCAGTGGTTGTAAGTACCCACTTGTGACTAGCACTGAAGGGTGGATTTATTGGCCCAATAAAGTCAATGCCCCGTCTCATGAAGGGTTGCTCAACCTAAATTGGTTGTAGAGGCATAGCTAGCAGCCTCTCCTTTCCTACAAAAAGAGCACATTTTGCACATTCGTTTTCCCAGGCATGGGAATCCTTAAATAAGCTAGGCCAGTAATAGCCGATTCTCATAATTTTCTAGGTTGTCATTCTTGGAGCAAAGTGACCTCCTGAAGTTCCATCATGGAATTCATGAAGCACTTTTTTTATTTGATCAATGTTAATACACCTTAATCAAACACCATTTAAGTCTTTCCTGAAAAGAATATTATCAATGAGTACATTTGGAATTGACTGTAACCTAAAGTATCTTCTTTTAGCTCTATCCAAACTTGGTGGACATTCACCAATTTGTAGAAAATGGGTCATATCTTGAACCCAACTTGCTACTAATGTAGGTGAAGCATTCTGAGGCTCATTATCATTGACTAAAACAGTCTCTGGTTCTATATTCTATGTATCTTCAAGGGTTGAGGCAAGCTGCTCACACAATCCTCAACCTCTAACAAGATTTGTAGTTTTAATGTCAACATCAAACTCCATAACTCTTGTGATCCACCCTACTCTTTTCTCACTCAGTTCTTTACTTAATAGAAATTCTTTCACACTAGGATGCATAACCATAACATGTATCTTATTGTTGGAGATTAGAGGCTTAAATTTCTTTAGACTCCTAATCACAACGAGAACATGCTTTTCAACAAATGTATATTTATGTTCATAATTAGCAAGACCTTGACTGAAAAAGGCTATTGGGTGCTCTAAATCATCATTATTCTTTTGAACCAACATAGTCGAAGTGGAACTAATGCTACCAAAAGCATATAGAATGAAGTTTTTTGTGAAATTTGGATTTATCAGTGTTGGGGTTGATGCTAAAGCTTCTTTGATTGCTTCAAAATTGTTCTTGGCTTCTCTAGTCCAACTGAAAATTGTATTCTTCTTAACCATAACAATCAAAGGTTGCAACAAATTTGCAACATTAGGTATGAATCTTCCCAAAAAGTTGATTCTACCTAAAAAGCTCTACAATCCTTTCTTGTGATTGGGTAATGGCAGTTTAAGTATGGCCTTGACTCTTTCAAGTTCAATAGTAATTCCTTCCTTTGACACTATGTGTCCTAATAGTTTACCTTCATGAACATCAAATATACTCTTTTTTTGGATTGAGAGAAATACCATACTCTCTGCATTTCTCAAAAACTTGCTTGAGATGTGACAAGTGTTCATCTGCATTTTTGGAATATACTATTATGTCATCTAGATAAACAAGCAAAAATTTCTAAATTAAACTCTGAAATGCCATATCCATGGCTCTTTGAAAAGTGGCACCAGCATTAGATAAGCCAAAAGGCATTCTCTTGGAGGCCATAGTGCCCCACTTTGTTGTAAATGTTGTTTTATATTGGTCCTCTTCCTTGACTAAAATCTGGTTATAACCAGAATAACCATCCAGAAGAGAAAATCTTTTTGAACCAGCAACAGCTTGAAGAATCTATTCCATGGAGGGTAAGGGGTAATGATCTTTTAAAGATGCTCTATTAAGATATCTAAAATCTACACATAATATTATCTCCTCATTCTTCTTTCTAACCAAAACAAGGTTAGAAACCCATGATGTGTGTTTAATTGGAAATACAATACCCCCCTCAACTAACTTGATCAGCTTTTTGATCATTAAAGGTTAAAGCTTGGGGTTCAAAGGTCTCTACTTTTTCCTAACAAGCTTGGAATTAGGTTCTAACTCAATTGTGTGTTGTACAATATGAGGGTCAAAACCCTTTAAATCAAAATATTGCCAAGCAAAAACATCATGAAACTCTTGGCATAAAGCAATAAAAGCTTTTCTATCTTCAACTGAACAGATTTTACCTAACTTAAGAAGCTTACCTTTAAAGATTTCAATTTCTCCATAATGGTCTTCTTTCACTTGAATGTTGACTTTACTCTTCTTAAGCTAGTCATCAGTATTGAAAATAGACTCCAAGGTAACCAAACTTTTGGGTAATTTGTTTGTCCTCAGCTGTATGACTTGATCATCATGTTGTTGTTTAAGCTTCTCTTGATTCACTACAGAAAATTGATCCTCTTGGAGTAAGAAAGATAAAATTTGCTCATCACTATCAAATACCTGCTAGTTGATGTTGTTATTAGGAATTGATGGCCTAACTACAACTTTGACATACTGTTGTATTTTCTTCTTTTTGATATCATTTGGGATATCAAACTGTGCTCCAATTCTCGTTGTTTGTCAGCATGTTTATTTGGATTTCTTAGGATAGAAATCAGGTTGAATGCATCAAATTCCTCTATTATATCCCACACTGTTTCTGTAGGACTTCAATGCATCATTTTTAGCATGACTCAAGCCTCTAACTTGATTGACGATCAGTTCACTATCTTGATAGACCTTCAGGGATTTTATTCTTCTTTTTCTTGCCCATTCAAGACCTTGAATAAGTCCCTCATACTCAACAGTGTTATTAGAGCACGCAAAAGCAAAATGGAAAGCTGAAAAATACTTATCACCTTGTGGAGAAACAAGCATTGCACCTCCACCAACTCCATTCTTACTTCTAGAACCATCAAAATACATCTCCCAAAGTTCATTTTGTTGTTCTAGCAATTGATTTGTACTCTTTTCAAGGTTTGGAACCTTTGTGTCAAGTTCATGAAGCACATAATTTCCCATACCAGCATCTTGAATGAGATCATCAGGACTATCCATTACATTTTCTACTGCCCATTCATGCAATAGCACATCAGGAACACTTTCAACTTGCAGCTCTTGAGTAGTAGCAAGCTCACTGTTAGTAAAAATGACACAATTTGTGTCTACAACAATAGGAACAACATTAATTACACTTGGATTATATGGCTCAATGTGATCCTTGGCCAACTTTTCAGATTTAATAGTAACCTTGTTTCCATATCTCATTCTAAACATTATATGTGACCAATCAGCCGATACATAACCTCCTATTTTAGCAGTAAAGTCTCTTGAGAGACACAGGGCAAAGAAAGGAGGTAAATCAATAACACATATGTCTTGGGGAACTAAAAATTTTGGACAAGCATGAAGTGTAAGGCTCAAGCCTTTGATAACACCTAAAGTATTAATTGAAGTTCCATCTAACTGAACCACTCCTTTCTCTAAAGGTTGATATTTCAACCCAAGTTTATATGCTACTTGCTTGGGCATTACGGAACTGCTAGCCCCACTATCCACCATACAGTTGTGCACTAATTTGTCACCAATGATTAAAGATACATAAAATGAAGGTGGTTTAACATCCTTACCCATTTCCTTACTTGGTTGTTGGTTGTCTTGAGGGATATTAGTAAACACAACCCTACCTTAACCTACTGATGGTTCTTCAGACTCCTTCAAATTAGACAAAGCGGACTGCAATATATCTTTTTGACCTAGGATAGCCAAAGAATCCCACATAGAAATAGACACACTCATCTTTTTCATGTTCTCAATAATATTAAAAGTTGCAATCGAAGTTACCTTCTGATGGGTTTTTACACCAGCATGATCTGCTTGCAAGTGTGGTTGCTCCCTGGTAGCTCCTTGTGGATTCCTTTGCAGAATGCGAGGTCCTTGCAATGTAGATGGTTCTACAAGTGTTGTTTTGCCTTTATCAACTACTTCTTAAACTTCAAAGGCTCTTTCCTTTGCTCTGGTATTTGCTGCAGCTAAAGAATCATCAACATTAACACCACATAATTCTTCTCCTTGCCAGTTCAGTAGAGTAGTGTCACTTGTAAGCTACTCATGTTGCTATGGAGCTCCATCATTAGGTATATTTTGTTGTGAGCTTGAAGCACTTTGCACCATTAGCACCTGGTTTATAACTCCATTAAAGCATGTGGCCTGATTATGTGGTTGGTTGCATGGATAGCACCACTCATAATCATCAGCAAGATTATTCTGAATAGGGACAAGGTCCCAAGTTGCACTAATAGGTGCTGGATTATATGCCTAAAAAGGTCTTGGATTCACATTCTATCTTGGACCTTGGTAATTACCTTGGTATTGCTTCCTATTGCCTTGGTACTACTATTGTTGACCTTGAAAAGGCTGATTTGCAGGTTTTTTATATGGCTTTTGCTTCTCTAAATTCACCAGCTTATTCCCAAAAGTTTGTAAAATATTCTCAATCTTTTGTTGACTCTCTTTAATTTCTCACAACTCCTATGATTGAACTGGGACTGTAGGTTCTTTTTTACTAGCATATGGTAATGCTGGAACAACAGGCAATGGTACAAAAGGTGGTATCTGAAGTGGCATACTAGGCTGTATTTTTGGAAAAATAGGCATTGGTGGCCTAGGAGCAATCTTTCCTGCTTGAATCAAACAATTTTTTGCTCTAATTGTTGTCTCATATGCATATGGTAAAGACACTCCTCCCATTGATTGTATCATAACAACTATATCACTGTTAAGAGCCTTCAAATAATACAAAAATACATATTCTGGAGGAGGCCTCACTGTTGCAGGAATTATGTCCCAGGTCCTCTGGAACCGAAAGTTGAAGTCATTCATTTGCTCCTGAGGAGCTCTCTTTATAGTAGTCAGCTACTCCAATAAGGACTAGTTATCAGATCTATCCTGAAACTGTTTGTGCAATTTATCTCCTAACTCATCCCAAGTTGCAATGGTGCCAACTCCTAGACTTCTAAACCACTTCAAAGCCCTTCCTTTGAATGATGCAACAAGTAGCTTTATAGCTACGTCTTCTTGAGTTATGTGGTGAACACCACACAAAGAAGCAACATCCCTTATATGCTCAATGGGTGTTCTTTGATCCTCCCCAGTGAAAATTGGCAATCTTTTAAGCGCAACAACTGGGATATCATTTTGTTGTGCGAGATTTAATGGACCGCCTCCATTAAATGGCACAAAGAGTTGGTTTCTAGTAGCCATTAGAGGTGGCTGTGATGGATTTTCTTGAGTTTGAACAAAATAAATTTGAACAACAGAACTTGAAAACACAAGAATAACACCTAATGAAGCAACAAATGTGAAATGTTTTGGGTTGCTTGAAGATGATCTTGCTATTCTAAAAATTGGTGATGTTGAATGAGTATCACTCTCTCTTTCTGATGGTCTACCTCTTCTCCTTGGTGGTGAGAAGAAGAACTCTTTCCTAACACCAGGTGGTGTTAACTAAACTCTTTTTGATGGAGGAGTTATCTTTGTTGTCCTACCTCTTCTTCTAGGTGGTAACAACTGTAAATACTCAAATTCTTTGGAACTCCTAGTTTGTATTCTTCTCATGTGTTGTAACAACACTGATTTCACTGCTCTTTCAGCTCAATGGAGTCACCAGATATGCTAAAATAACCTCTAAAAGGTCAGAAAATCACTAGTTGCACATCCAACCAATGAAAAGCATTGAGGGACGTGTCCCACTGGGCATGCCAAAATTGTTAACACTTAAATCTGCACCCTGTTGAATTCAGAATTCAATGATCTAGTGAAACATGGGAATGATCCCACCTTGAATGAGACCATACCTCTAGAGAAGGCCGACTTCCTATGGTACTCACCTAAACTACTGATTTTGTAGAGGGAAAGAGTAAAAAGATAACATAAACTGAAATAATTTATCTCTATGGTGATGCACCTAACTATTAATTAACCTGATTTGTGAACAACTTACATACACAAACTAATCAAATGATAAAGCTCAACTCACACAACTCAACTTCATATGCTTCTTGCATAAGTATTTCATAAGAAGATCTTTGAGATGCCAAACTCATAGAGGGAAGGATTACTCTCACAACTAGAAGCATTCACAAATTTTGATACAAATTATGACCTGCAATATTCATATATTTCTACAAAAGGTGCTAAATTTGAGACAAAAATTACAAGGAATTAGAAAACACTCACAAGTAATTTCATTAATCAAACATATGCACACAATTGAACAAAAGAAATGAGAAGGTAAAATACTTAGCTTTATTGTTTATCCATGGTATCCACTTTTATACAAGCCAAAATATTGAGTTACAAAAGTCTGCAAATATCTGCCAAAGGACTTCAAAAGTCACTAAGTCTAGAAAACTGCATAAGAAGAACTGATCATAATGAGTTACAAATAGGAATATATTATCTTCCAAGTAGCTCCACCAAAAGAGGCTCTAGAAGCTCCATAACTCGTAATTCTTCAAAAAGCCCAAACTATAGCATCCATATCTACTCCAAAAGACATCAATATGCATGAAAAAGTCTTGTTTGACCAAATCAAACATAAAGGCACAAGAAAATAATGCCTAGATACCCTCCTTGTGTCTCAAAACTGAAATATCATGCCTATGTTTGCTCCAAGTGTTTGCAAATTGTTTCAACTCCCTCCAACTTCTTTGAATTGTCATCAACACAAGCATATCTTTTCATTTCTCCTCTTAAAATTTAGTCATACGCATACACATGCTCCATTTTTGCATTTAAAGGAAAATAATGATTTAAAATAAGTGATTTATAAAGTATCGCTTATATTTAATCATTTGCAATATAAAACAAATGCTAAAAATAAGAGACTTTACACCTCCATGTATTGGCATGAACATAGACAAAAAGCTTGTTAAGTCACAAAATGAAAAAATGCCTAAGTCTTTGAAAAGCAAAAACCTATGATGGCATTAGTTGTCATGATGTTATTTTATAAAATATGACAAAAGTCATATTCCATCGGTATCCTTTAGGTTTTCATACAAAACCTAAAATGAAAACAAGGAACAGAAATGTTGTTTCATTATCTTCGAAGCTTCAAGAGGAAACTACGTTGCCACCATTGGGAAAACCCTAGCCGAGCTTTGCTTGGAGATCTCTTTTGTATATTGATACCAGTTTTGCAGATTCTTGACAAAGGTAAGTAGAAATTATTACAGAACTGAAATTTTTCTTCCATTTGAAAGCATTTTTGAAAAGTAAAGGTCGTGGCCTTTTTGCATTTTCTGATACATCTCCATTGTTTGGTTCATATTTTTTTAATGTGTCTTTTTTTCCTGGCTACTATGAGATCTTCTATTTTGGACCTGAGGATGCATCTTTTGTAGTTTTTGAAGAATAAAGGGCTCTGATTGGGTAAGCAAACCCTTTTGTTGTTTTACTTCATAAAGATATGAAGATAACATATTTCATTTTTCTATGCTTTACTTTTTGTATGTATTTCTCACAAGGATTTTCCTATAGAAAGGGAGCTTTACTCAAAATTTGTAGCAAATCATGGGTTTCATTTAAATATGGTTGTCCTCGACCTTTCTTTGAATTATGCTCTATGCATTAGGCCATGGCCATCAAATATGTACTTTCTATAGATCTCTTTATTTAATGGCCGCCATTGAATTTTATCCCTCTGTTCTTGTTATTACCTCTTTTGGGTCGCCATGGAATTTGTATCTGAGTCTAGGTTATCTCTCTTTTTTTTTTGAAAACGAAGGGACTCATTATAAAAATGAAATATGTTTCTCATCTGAGAGGGTTTTCCTGTAGCTTTCATGGCACAAATAATTTTGCTACTCTGTACTGTGAACCAAACATACATTTTCCTTGAAGAAAAATGCCTTCATTTCAAAGCTCCCATGCTTTGTTGCACAATCTACTTCAAACAAGATAATCAATTAATGTATGCTTCGTTGATGTATATCTTATCAAAACTGTCTGAAGACTATTGATTTTCAACACATAATTAACATTTTGCAAACTGCCCTTAACTTAAGATGATGACTTAGCTTGCTTTTGAAAAGTAATGCCACTATACTCCTGAAATTATGATTCTCCTCCAGGTTAAAGCCGAGGGTTTCACTTTGAACTAAGCTCTTCATGTATTTGCTTCGTGGATCCTTAAAGACTTGTTGTTCTCTTCATTCTAAATTTGCACAATAAATAGTATTGATGTTTCTGAAACTTAAACAAATGACATTTCATAAAATGACATTCTCTGAAGTTTTCATTTTTTTCACATCTTGTAATCACATCATGTAATCATTGCATATTAACATGGCAACTTCTTAGCATTCTGTAGCAGTTTCTTTCATATTTCACATGCCTTATTTATGTTGTCATAAAATATTCACATGCTTGCTCCTTCTTGATATACTTAAAAATTCTTTAAAATGCCATGATCTTCTTAATGACCACCATTGTGAACTCTTGACAGAGTTAACTTAGATTGCAGCTATGGGTTCATGACTTGAACACCACAAAATTCACTTCATGTTGTTGTTTTATAATAGTACTTTTGAATGATTATGTTGTTTTATGCTCTCTTCACTACTTAATGAGGAGGTATCTGTCATTGTCATATTATAATTGCAGTCTACATTTCAAAAGTTGATGTTGTAAATTCTTGACATGATAATCTGTGTTGAAAACACTTAAGTGTATCCAAAAAGTTATGCATAAATTATGAGCTGGGTTCAACCCTTGTGGGAGCTAAATTTCCACCACTCATTTGAATTGAACAAAATAAAGACATGATTACACCTGTAGCTGCACATGAAGCAAACAAGTTAGAAAAAAACATGTATGTTTTAGGTGTGCTTGATGACTTCAATGTTTTCTATGAGACATCTAGGATATGAATGTTTGTTTAATGCAGATTGATATTGATTTATATGTGCATAGGTAAGTGATCATGTATGGTGTGTAACCCTTCATTGCTTAGAGCACTGCTCTAACACATTGCTTTGACTTAATGCAGGAAACAGGAGTACAGGAGATAGGAAGGACAAGTCAACTCAGGCAGCGGTTGGATAAGAAGACATAACAGAACCAGTCATTCTTAGGCAATGACTGGTTACCCTCCCTACATGCACATTCTTTCCCTTCATTCACTTATTCATGTATATGTCTATCTTGATTTGCATTGAATAAGCAAAAGTTAAACTAACGGCTTGTGTGAGTCAATGAATATTTCTACATTCAATAAAGATTACCTTCTCATAAGAGATTTGTAAAATCTTTCTTATGTTTCATGCATCTATATAAATGCAATGATTTAAATTTTTGTAATCTTTTAAGTTATTTCATTTATACACATGAATGCAATGTAGGAGAGATAGAAATTGTACCATCTTCTTTTAAATATCAATGGGATCTACCTCTTTGAGCCATAGGTGAAAATCTAGTAACACTAATATCACCACAAAAGAGACACTAACATAGATTGAGAATGCCACACTCTCACTAACAAGGTCACACTTCCTAGGAGATGTATGCTATCATCACTAAAAAGGGACTGTTCCCTATGCAAACAATGAGCGAGGGACTATATGCCCCCCTTAAAATGTTAGTGTACTTGCTACACTAATGTTTTAAGGATATAGAAAGGGATCCCTTGCTAGAAGGAATGCACCTAGCATAAGGCTATCTAACCCCTTTCCCCCGAGTGTAGGGACAAAGATGAGCCAAGATAAATGATTGAATGTTGCTCCTTGCAAGATGAAATATGATCGCATAACGCCAAATTTATACCCCCATGCATGGTAGCGAGCATATTGTGATACTACAACTACCACATGGCAAGGGACTACAACTACCACATGGCAAGGGGCAACAACTAAGCTATTTGTCTCTTGTATGATTAAGTGAAGGTCTTTTTGATGTTTTCATTATTTTTGAAGGATAATAGAAAAGACCTTTTGTTGTTTCTCATGTGTTAATCTCTACGAGGACACATATTCCTTGTTATTTTAAACCACATCCTTTTCTATTATAGCAAAATTGTTTCAAAAGTTCATAACCTCTTCCATAGATGGCTTCCATTTCTTTCAAAGAAGGTGGGTTTTCATAGTCACTTTCATGATAAGTGGATTTGTAATTTATGTTTTCTTCCTTGCTAGAAGTTGTGGAATCAGATGCTTTTGATGATTCAGTGATAGGTTGTGTTGATACCATTACGACTTCTTTCTCTTTTCTTGGTTTTGATTTTATAATCTTGTATTCCCCCATGAATTTAGGTATGAAATCTAATGATCCCCAATTATCATCTAAAAACTTTGTCACATATGAAAGACACTCATCTTTGTCTTCAACTTCTAAAGGTTCTACTTTTGAAGTCGGTATCAATCTTCTAAAAGGACTCTCTATTCCTATTTCAGTTTGTAATCAATTTTCAGATTTTAGATAAACTTTTATCATGTAAACCTTATTTTTGTAAGTGGATTTCATTAAACGACGACGCATTGAAGGCACTCCTTTTATATCATGAATATGTGGTCTACCTAAGAGAAGATTATATAAAAAGTCCTGGGGCATGACATGGATGGGTGTAGACACTTAAAAATGTCCTGAATGGTATTGAACACTTAAAATTTGATATATTAACATCATTTCATCCTAAAATCCATCTTTTTTTTGCCTATTTGATTAAATTAGCCTAGTTATTTAATTAAATGCCTCATTTTTCACCTATTAATCCAATTGAGCTAATTGGGTTAATTCACCCCTTCTCACACTAACATTCATCTTGTTTAGTTAAATAATGCAAATTATTTAATTTAAACCCTAGGTCCTCTTATTTAATTAAATAACCCTGAACTATTTAATTAAATATCATTTTGCATTCTCCTTTTCATTAAATAAACTAGTAATTTAATGAATATCCTATTATTCTTCATCTTGCACATTTAAAATATAGTTTTGATTAAATAAATTGCTAATTATCCTCACCTTCCCACTTGCAAGGGAATATTCCTCCTTTGCACATTCCTCCAAAAGAGAATATTCCTATGGAATATCCTCTTTTTTGGATTCATTCCTCCAAAATATCTCTTAACCTCTTCCTAATTTTGAGGAAGTGTGTTTGTTGAAAGCTAATTTGGACTATTGATTAAATTAATTGATCCTTGTGAACTTTCAACCTTGACCATGGATTGGAATCCACAATTCATGTTTCATCCTCCTTTCATTGTTGACCATTGATTGATCTTTTCAATCTAAGCTCTTGATTTCTCACTTGCTCTCCTATAAATAGATCACTATTTGGAGACAAATGGATCCATATTTTGATAGAAAAGTCATGTTGTTGAAACTCGCACTTAGCTTGCATCCATATTGAGCACTTTTATTTAGCATATTAGATTAATTTCATCCATTTAGCTTAAGCATCCATTAATGGCTTCCATGGTAACTTAGATTGCATCTATTTTAGCATATTTTGGAATCTATGGCTCACATCTTTGAATGTTGTTTACATTTAGCATAGATTGCATCCTCTTTGTCAATTATCTTAGGATTTAACATTTTAAATCTAGTTTTGCACCATGCTTCACACACATCTCATCGGTTTCATTAGTTTTCTTCAATAAAACTGATTGGAACAAAGCTCATATCATCCAAACTTATTTCAACAAAATGGGATTGGGAAAGGGTTGAATTCCACACTCAAAGTAGCACCAATCCCCCTAACGGGATGAGGTTTGCTGAGTTTAATTAGGATTCGTTGTGCAATTTGAGCTTTATTTCAAGTTTTAATGGCTTCCTAGTTTAACTTTCCAAAAGTTTCATTGGGAATGTAACTTGATTTAGCTAATTACATTGTTTTAAATTGCTTATTATAATCATGTTTAGCTTAGTTAAGATTTACATCCACAATGGAATTTTGTAACACAACAGGACCAACTTTAACAGGTATATTATTACACCAAGCAATTGTCTTCCCAGATTATCAAAACTTTTGGTAGACAAAGCATCGAGTTGGATTAAGGTTTTGTTCACACCAATTTTGTCCAAAAGGTTAATGATACAAATATTAAGCTTTGAACCATTTCCAATAAGGTACATCTAATACCAATCTTGTTAATAACAATCATTATCATCAAAGCATCATTTGTTTTTGTGTTTCCAAATGGAGTAACTCACTTTGATGAAAGACAATGTCCATACTAAGTGAATTCATACTCTCAAGTAAAATTGCCACATCATTTGGTTACGCACTAGGAGGAAAAACAAATTTTTGCAAAGCATTTTGAAGCATGCCATGATAGACATGAATCAATTCCCACAAACAAATCTTGGCAAGAGTAGCACAAAGTTGTTCTACAAGATCATACTCCTTACCACTATTTTGAGGAATGTTAGGTGTGGTTGGGAGGTATGGCTGAGGTAATGGGATGGATGTTGGTGTTTGTTTTGCTTGATTATTGTTTGAGGTAATTTGGTTGTTGCAACACATGATTACTAGTGAGTTGTTTTGCAAATTTTAGGATATGGCCATGAGGTTTAGGAGGTCCTATAATGAAAGGTGATTTAGGAGATCCAATAATTAAAGGACCTTTAGGGGGTCCAATAATTAAAGTAGTCTTAGGAGGTCTAATAATTAAAGGAGATATAATGGCCAATTGTGCATTCATAACCTCAACAGAGTTGACTACTTGTTGATGATCTTCTATCGAGGGGGGATCTAATGTCACCTTAGCATCTTCATCTATGCAATCCCTCTTGCTAATTTTTGAAAGAAATATATCAATGATGTCATTCTCTTGTCCTACAACATCTTCCCAGGTAGGAAAGGTATTGGGAGAGAAACAAACAATATTTTCATGACGCAAGCAATGATTAGATCCTCTAATGCCAAGATACCTTCTTCACAAGTAGGAGAGATATCGAGAGAAGAACACACATGAGTGTCATGATTGTCAAAAATTGTATTCTCTTTCACCAAGATAAGCTCACACATAGGAGAGATAATGGGAGAGGGACCAATGAAAAATAACAAAAGAGGGGAAATAAACTCATTGTGATGTGCTTGTGACAAAAAAATCCTTAAAATGCTTAACAAGATCTAACAATAGAACATGAATTATGATAGCAACAACAGGTCTTTGCAATGAGAACATGATATTATGCCCTATAGATTAAGCTAGAAATGATTTTAACAAAATAAATAGTTACAAGACTGGTACTAAAAAAATGATTGCAAATCTAGGTAGGGACCAGAGACAAGATTTTGCAGTATGAATTTGAGCTCAAAATGGCTGGACAAAGTTGCCCAGGGTGTTTATTTCCTGCATATTTTATGGAAAATTTTAAAATTTGGATATGTTTAATACTATTTAAGGTTCTCAGGTCTACGTGCATACAAGTTTGACAATGAATTATTTTCCAAAATTTACCCAATTTATGATTATGCAGTTCAAAGTGTAAGTGTGCAACAATTTGCAAAAATCTAAAGCAATGAATGACAATTGTAAATGTAATTTCTAGATCTAAGAGGCAATAATTAACTAATTATAATATGAAAATGATGATGTTGATGCAATTTTGAAACAAAACAATGTTTTTTTCACTTTTTGAGTTATATGAAAGATGCCTAAATGGATGCAATGAACAATTTCAGTTTTTATTTCAAATTTAAATGACCTAATGTAGATTTTTGAATGCAATTTGAATGTAGATCTAATCTAAGATAATTGAAATTAACCTTATTGCAACCTATGATGCAACACTATATGCAAAATTTTGAATTTTTATGCCTTTTATGATGCAAAAATGAATGCCTAAATGAACAATGCAAAACAATGCCATGCAAAACTTAGATCTAGGATAAATTGCCTCAAATTTTAGAAGGTATATAATGTTAACATGTCGGGTTCACCAAAATGAAACATAGAAAAAGTGAAACCCTAAGATTTCTATTTAGGGTTTAGGTGCTTTTTCTAAATGTTTCATTAGAGATTTGAAGGTAGCAAGGGTTGGATGGATTTGGACAAGATAAATGATTGATTTACAACTTGAAAGGTGAGTTAACTAGCCCTTGACCAAACCTAAGATGAATATAGGGATTAAATGCAATGATCTAACTAGGCTAATGATGCAATTTGTTTTGATGCAAATATAAAAAAACATAGAAAGTCACAAACAAATTCAGACAACTAAAATGGATAGAGTAGGAAATTGTGCACCTGTGATTCAAATCTGGCATTGATTTTGGAGGACTAATTCACCCTTGGGTGTATGTGTCCTTGTAGATATATTCCAGATTTGTTTTCGTAGTCCTCTAGTGCTAGATCAAAGATTTTCATTTTCGTCTGCAAATTTGTCAGATCACTATCAAATATTTCTACAAGTGAGTTTTCGTGAGTTGTCAAGATGTAGGGTTTTGATTTCAACAATGGATAATTGGTCTTCAAACTTCTTCCAATATCCTCCAAACCTAAAACCTACACATTCAAAGAGAGAGGAAGTGTTACATGCCATTTAGGGGCTTGCCTTAGTCAAACCTCGTGTTAGTGTTTCCACTTCCATAATGGCAATGTCAATGATAAATAGATAAATGTTAAGAAGGAATGATGAATCTAAAAAGTGTTGCAACTCACCACCCTTCAACGACTTCCTTGAAGGACTGAAGTCATACAAATCTCTTCAAGGTTTGGATCTTGCTTGCTTGATTTGCTTGAATTGCTTGGAGACCTACAAAGGTATTAGCCTTCACAAATAATGATAATATGAGCATGCATAAACTCACATATGATTTGACATGATACTTGGATCTTGAATTGTTGCAATGAATCACTGGAAATCTACTCTTGACTTGCTAGATTATTGCTTGATCACCAAATTTGCTAATAATTTCTAGATGTCTCTCAAATGATGCAATAACTAGGTATTTATATGCAATTATTCTAATTTCTCGCAAATTAAATCTCGATAGCCGACTTTGGAAAATTGAATTGCAAATAATAAAGTGTCGACATGAACATATTTGAATCTGGAGCCAAAATAGGGGGACTAGTTCACCATAGGGCGTATGTGTCCCAACCCTATTTTTCAAAAAATTAGGTGTCGGGGGTAAAGTATTAGATGAATGCATTTTTTTTCTACTTGTAATTTATCAGTAATTATTAAAAATAGGCCATGGAATGCATAATTTAGGAAATTAGGTGCTCAATTAGGTCCAATAATTTAAGGGGGAGCAAAATATAGTGTGAACTTGTCAAGAGTGACAATTTATGATGCTACACCTTGTAATATGTGGGAAACTGGTAATGTATGGGCCTCCTCTTTGTGGTGTCATGTCATCTCCACAAGATAAATCACAACCTCCACAACTTAGCAATATTCAACTATGAATGGGCAATGGACAATGACACACTAGCTTGTAATGAGACATCGACCTTCTTCAAAGTAATTTTACCTTATTTGGGTTCCAGTTTTTGACCCGTGAATGAGGAGTTACGCCTTGTTCTTTAATAATTATGACCTTAATTGATAAAGAATAGACAAGTTGCAACTTGCAATGAGTATCACCAACCTGCTAATCACCGGGTCTTGATATTATGATGTGTACTCTGAGCACAAAGGAGATGATATTGCATAGGTTGAGCATAGAACAAATCCACAAGTTTATAACAGTGGATTCTTAAGCCTTTCTACCATTGGCAAGGATAAGAGAAATGTTGGGCAAGGGTGTGCCATCCTTTTGTGACACTTTCTTTTTTGAAATTTACATTGTTCTACCTCGAGATCTATTGGTGAATGAATCCAACACAAACATCAAAGGTGAATGAATCTTTATGAAATGATGATGCTTCTCTCGGCTTCCAAGATCTCACCTCTATGGATTCTTGAATCAGATCTTTAAGATGCCTATATTAGCCTTAATAACACCTATTCGCCTCTATAAAACACCTTTTAGACTCTCCATCGACCTGCTTGAGAATAACATAATTGACCTTTTTAAACTACTCTAATTTACGTAAGATGAACTGGTAGATCACTCTGTACAATGAATCCCTCTAATCAACTTCCTTTGCAAACAATGGATAAGCCTCACATCACAAAGAACTCCTTATGAATGCAAAGATATTTCAATAAAAATAACTCAGATTAAAAAAATTAAACTCTTGACTAGGCTTAGTATAAGATTTGAGGAAGGGTTTTGCTAGCATAGCTCTGATAACATATTATGATTTCCAATATCATAAAGCAAAAACCAAGAAACTTCCACAAAATACATGCACACAATAAGCCAAATTGATATTATCAAAGAGTTGATACAAGAGATGATTCAAATGTACATAAAAGTCTTGCATATATAGGCAAGATGGTGAATGTAGGCAAAGTCAAACACAATGACTAACTACCCTTCCAATGATAGAACACTTGTTAGCTCACTCGACAAGTGTTCCAGTGAGTGGAAAGTGTGCATGCAAGTGGTGTCTCACAAAGTGAGGACACATGTCTCAATCATAAGAGGTGAGACAAAACTCTAGAAGTCCCTAAGTGGAGACTTAAGAAATGTGAATAGGACTCTCCTAGGTAGGTTAATAGCTAACTAGTTTGATAAAGTCACTATTTACACCAATAGTGTATGCATAGATTTGGTGTTTATAATGACTTGAACCATAAGAAGCAAGCTATGCATGATTCGTGTGTTGTGTGATGGCAACACAGGGGCAATGAGGATAACAAAAGGGGATGTAAAGGAGTGGGGAGGATAGGGAATTAGTTTATATTTGGTCAATAAGGCAATGACTATGGTTTTTAAACTATTACTTGGGTAGGCAAAAGGGAAATGAATTTCTATGGCTTCTTATGGGGGAGAATAAGGGATTGGATGGGATATTCTATGAAAGGGAAATGATCTTTATAAGATTTCATAAGTTAGATGGCATAAAAGGGATTTCAAATATTTTGGACTTTAGAATTTTAACTTAAGTTGCCCTGCTTTGCAATGAAGCCCTTGCAAATAATTTATGAGTGGAAATAGTGATTTGTATACTAAGTTCTCTAATGTAAGTGTTCCTTGAGCATTGCCAATAAAAGAAGGGCCAAAACTAGGCTTTTACTAGGTTTCAAGGTAAATTATAGCTAAAAATGTTGTAAGAATTAGGGTAGGAATGAGTGGGAAAGTTACTTTTTCAAATTTGAACAAGGATATTAGCACCCACCACAAAAGGGTGTCCTTAAGGAGTTAGAATATATGTTTTTCATGGCTAAGTGATGGGGTGTTTCTGAGGCTAGATCTTGGTACATTATCCTTTTGTGACAAAGAAAAAGTTTAAAAACAAGTGAAATGGTCCTAAAATATGTTCAAGAGAATGTACACCAAATTGAGTGCAAAAATGTAAGGTGAGGATTATAAAGTAGGCAACTTTTGACTTTATAATTTTTAAAAGTTGTTAAATTGGTACCTTAGGATCTTTACTATAGAAGAATTAATCTTTCCCCAACAAACTCTCCCAAGGTTTTTCTAAACACCACTAGTTAAATACAAACATATCACACACATCAAGATGAATTAAAAAATATATATCAAAGTTTAATGGAGACCATATTTACCCACCAAAATTCATAACCATGGGTTTGAATTAGATCTATGATTGTACATATCTCTTTCATAGTAAAATTTTTTTCTAAAATAACCAATAATTAATTTCTAAATTCAAAATTATTTGTCTCACTACACCCAGTGTCCCTATATATACATAAATAAATCAAGTACAAACATTTTTCACTAAATATTTTATCAATCAAATTCTCACTAATAACATTTATGTATTTATTTTCTATAAATACTTAATGCATACTCCTAAATAATTTCTAATACAACTTAAAATGTCTAAATTAATTATTTTATCAATTACTTTATTTATTGAATTAACCCTAGATATTTATACGACGGATGGGTTTATTTGCTTGGACAATTGGCCCTTCTCCGACCACCAAGTTTGGAGACGATTCATCTTACAGTTGAAACATATTCCCAAACCTTTAATGCGGCGATCACTTACGTAATTGTTAAATTTTAGACACAACGATTCGTAATGCGATGATGGCTCGTTGACGTGGATGTTGTTTATTTGGTTTCTACCATCTCAGAAACGAAGATCTGCTATTCAGAAAAAACAGAGGTTTAAGGATCGAACTCCAAGAGTGATGAACTCCGATATTCAACAATGGTGAAGAAACGCAAGAGGAGATTGGTTTTCTGCAAATCTGTAATGCTGAATCGTTGGCTTTTTTCAGCAGTCGCCACCAAATTCAGCACAACATCCAGGCACAAATACTGCATGGTATGTACATTTAAGTCCCTCCCTTCACAGTTTCAAATCAGAAAGAACGCCGGGAATGAAGAAAAAATCTCACATATTGGGGATGAAGAGAGCA
The DNA here is from genome assembly GCA_007258455.2 of Sequoia sempervirens. Lineage (NCBI taxonomy): Eukaryota > Viridiplantae > Streptophyta > Pinopsida > Cupressales > Cupressaceae > Sequoia > Sequoia sempervirens. The sequence goes on from VDFB02105785.1 coordinate 237,383,892, forward strand.
ATGAAGGAGAACAGGTTGTAGACGATATGTGCAAAACCCTAAAAGAGAAATCTCCGGGTTTAGCCCGAGAAACCATTTTTATCCATATCGTTTCATTGAATCCTTCCTTAGCGTTAAGAGTATTGGCTAGAATCTCAGAAAATCCCAGGCTTGCACTGCGCTTATTTGGGCGGACACAGAAAAAGCCCGGGTCCAAACCCACAGCCTCAGTTTACTTTACCCTCTTTCGAATCTTGAGCAAAGTGGAGCTTGATCGTTCTATGAATTGTGATACGGAGGGGATTGTTATTGATAGGACTCAAAGCTACCATGATGTTTTGGAGTCCCTGATTAATAAGGAGTCTAGTTCTGAACTGCTTGGTTTGGTGATTTGGATTTTTACAAAGCAAGGTTTGATTGAAGAGAGTGTTAAGGTTATTAACAGAATGATCAGTGCTGGGATTATGCCCAGTGAGAGGACCTGCTATAGGGTTCTTAATGCGCTGCGTGATTCCAAGCAGGTAGAGCGGGCCTGGGAAATTTATGACAAGATGCTCAAGTGTGGCATTCAGCCAAGTGTTGTGACCTGTAATACAATGCTGGATGCTTTTTGTAAAGGTGGGAATTTAAGTGAAGCTCAGTCTTTACTGGATGATATGCAAGGGAGGGGCGTTTTCCCCACTGTTACGACTTACAATATACTTATTTATGGGTTGTGCAAGATGGGCAATATTCTGGAAGCTAGAAAACTGTTTGATGAAAAATTGAAGAGATATCTGGTTCCGGATGTTGTTTCTTACAATGTGATAATTTATGGATACTGCAAGGAAGGTAATATGACAGAGGCGTTGAAGTTGCGTGATGAGATGCGTAGTCGGAGGATTGCGCCAACAGCTATAACATACAACACGCTGATTGATGGGTTTTGTGGGAAGGGATATATGGAAGAGGCTGATAAACTAAAGCTCGAAATGATTGACATTGGCTTGTGTCCTGATCGGTTTACATATACTAGTCTGATAAGTGGATATTGTAGGAAACATGATGCTATGGTTGCAGAGCAGCTTTTTAAAGAAATGGTTGACAGAGGTTTGATTCCAGATTGTTTCACTTATACTGCTTTTATTGATGGAATGTGTAAGACGGGCAATATTAAGGAAGCTTTTGAGCTTCGCGATGAAATGGTTGTGAGAGGCCTTGCACCAAATGTGGTTACTTACAATGTTTTAATTGATGGCCTTTGCAAAACAGGCGATATTAAGGGGGCGTATGTGCTCTTAAGTGAGATGGAGAGCAACGGCCTGGTTCCTGATAAAGTGACTTTTACTGAACTCATTGATGCACACCGAAAAACAGGCAATCTTCGAAGAGCTAGGGAGCTCTTTAGTGAAATGCGAGAGAGAGGTTTGGATCCATCCATTGTCACTTACAGCACTCTTATTCATGGCCAGGGCAAAGAAGGTAAAATGAAAGTAGCTTTTAAGCTTTTCTTTGAAATGATTAAAAAAGGATTGGTACCTAACGTTGTTACTTATAATGCTTTAATACATGGTCTCTGCAAGGAGGGAGAAATCAAACAGGCATATAGTCTTTTTAATGAGATGCAGGAGAAAGGAATAACTCCAAATAAATACACATATACTTCACTTATTACTGCAAATTGTAAGAGAGGTTATTTGCAGAAGGCTAAAAAGCTATACAAGGAAATGAATGAAAAAGGTATCCAACCAGATGATTATACTCACAGTGCATTGGTAAAAGGATTCTGTAATGACGACAAGTCCTGGGAAAGAAGGGGTTTCCCTAATAAAACTCCTGCAAAGGATACAGTCAATGAGGATGGCATAAAGGAAATATCAACAAGCAGTTAGAGCAGAATCAGTGGCATTGAGGTGGCGTTTTAATCTGTAGCAGTTTGTCATCTGATCATGCTTCACCTTCTGGTTAAAATTAATGATCTGGAGTTCTTTTGCTAAGTTGATTCTGACACAACTGGTGGCTTCCTAAACACCCCGCTTTGTCTCTTTTTCATGGCAAATTGAAGGCCCCTCTGTTTGCTTCATACGATGCTATATCAACAACTAAAAATTGGTGAAGGTTAGTATGCTATGCCTTTATATAGGATGCATTATTTCCTATTGGGCATTTTGACGATTGACATGAAATGGTTTTTGAAATTAAATAGCTTGTTGAGATTTGATATCAAGCAAGGATCCCCTCCCTATCTTACATCTACATTTATACACAAGGTGACAGAAGAAATCCATGCTCGTTTAGCCTATAAAATTGTCTCGTAATATCATCCAAATTTCCATGTATTTATACAGAGTTATAATTTGATGCCTATTATTTCTGAATTAAGGTGTTCTTTTAGGGATCAATTTCAAATGCCAGCTAAACAGAAATTTTTTATTCATTAAATTAGAAGTTTTATGTATATGTGGTGATTTAGTTTTTATTGAGTGCTTCCAAGGTCACTGTACAAGAATTTCTTAGTCCCAAATTGGATGTGAAAAGAGATTGTCAATCATTTTTTGTAGTCTTCCATAGATGTGGGGGTCTTGGTGTGGGGATGGAGAAGCCATTCAATCGGGTATGTAAGTAAATGAGGGTGTGTCTATATTATATATAAGCATAGCCACCAAAGGACTTGGGTATACTGGAGTTTCTTGGTGACTAAATCCTTTTTCTACCTTCAATTTGCACAAATTTGTACCTTTGGGTCTGTTTTGTATAAGCTTCAACCTTCAGGCAAACATAGGCTATACTGTGAATGCATTGTGCCTCAAGTTTGTGAAGATATACTGGAGGAACTAGAAATATAAAAGACACAAATGAAGCACACATCATGGTTGATTAGTTATTATTTATTTATCTGCATTAATGAAGTTGAAGAGTAGTTCTACTTTTTATTGTAATCTGTATCCTTCTTGCTAGAAGAATCTCCTCCCCATCTTTATTTTTAAGATTGATTGAAAGCGAATGATCTGAAGATGACTTTTTAGGAAAGAATTAATTAACAATCTGATTTGTTATAATAGCAAGTAGTGGTGCTTCCATGCCATCCTGTAATTAGAATTTGACAACAGTAATGAGGCACATAAATATGGGATACTAGAATGTGATGAGCTCAACTGGCTCTTCTCTATCTCTGATGCTAGAATGAACTGTTTTTGTGTTTTGAAAGTGTTTTTGAAGATTTTTATGCAAATTTTGGGAAGTGCGCCAAGCATAAAAGAGTGCTAAAACTTAATTTAAAGCAATAATAAGGAAACTGCCATTGCATTTAGTATCAAACAACTGCTACAGATAGATTTCAAACCATAAACATACCCGTAAACCTCCAGATTAATTAAATAAGACAGATCTGTACATGCCAGGCAGGAAATGCTGGAAATGTGAAAATGCAGCGTCCATCTCTAAATTTGGATTTCTCCGACTCAAAAACTATACCCAAGGCCTAGGAAGATCAAGGCGTCCAAGAAGGAAACAGGGAAGGAGCCAAAGGAGAGGCGTTTTTGCCTATTGCTTCACACGTCCTTGCCAAAAGAAACACGCCTTTCAAGATGAAGGTACGGCTACTGCAGGAAATGTATGGCCATGATGATAAGCTGACAAACAGAGGAAAGATGGCACCAGAAGATCAAACCCCTTTCCTTTATTGAAATCTGATGAAATACTGATCATAGAAACTTTGGTGAAGATCAAATGGACTTCTGAAATGAAGCCCTCCCTGTGTGCAAAGATTCAGCTGGTCTTTCACAGCTTCAAGTTTGCCAATCACTGAAGATTTCTTGTTCTCCAATGGAAGAAATCACTATAACCCTTGTCTCAGACAAAATCACAGAGGAGCCAAAATGAAAGCAAATGTCAAATAATCATATGAATGAGTTCAAATTTCTTCCTTTTTGCTTATATTCCCAAAAAGCACGACTCCCAAGGAAAGTATGATTTTGGGCACCTAAATACATTTAAAATGTATTTAAATCATTTTCAATAGTTGCATCAAAATACTTTGGGCGCACTTTTTCACTTAATTGATTTAAAACTCACTTTAATATATTAAAGTGATTTGACTTTATTATAAAGTTAAAACATAACTTTATAATATTTTCCTTTATTAAATATCATTTAAATCACTCAAAAATTGATAACTCCCTCAATACTCAGTGTTTTAGCGTGTCATCAGAAGTTGGCAAACACTGAACTGCAAGGGCTTGCACTGAGCCCAACATTGAACTAAAGGGGTGGAAATGACAATATCCACCATCATCTGCCGTTGAGATCCCCTATCCACACATGTTAGCCTACGAGGATCCAAATAATAGGCTAACTATCATCAAACAAGATCACGCTAAAAAGGGGGACATTACAGTCCCCCCCTTCCTGAAATTGCTTGTCCTCAAGCAATCTCAACAACAACGAATACGCCACTCCATTAGGATCCCAAGGGAAGTGTTGTGTAATGTCCCTCATGCCACCAACCAACTCCTGTAACACCAACATCTGAACAACTGACGAATCATGCTGAACTATATCAACTCCAACATCAGGTGTCGCAAGAGTGAAAGCCTCAAGAGGAAGCAACTCAGAATGCTGACCAAGTTTGCTTCCCATGTCTGCGCAATGTGAGCTATCATACAAATTGTCTAAAACGTGCGCAATTGAACTGTGCATCCGAAACAAATCATGTACATGAGGATTGAAAGTGAAACTGTGAACACTCCTTACCATGTCCACCCTATGAAACTCCTCAACGAGCCCTATCTGAAATCCCGATGCATTGAAAGAATCCCAGATACTATGATCAATGCTCACCCCTAAATCAGGGTCAGGAGTAGAATTAGCTACCTTGAAAAGCGGATTATCACAAGACAATGTAGCATCTGCCTCAAAAAGAGGATTGTTCACAAACTGAACCTCATATATGTGCTGATCCCAATCAAACACCTCGGACCCCATGGAGCAAGAAGAAAAATCATACTCCTCATGAAACATCTCATGCTCCTTCTCCTCTAAAATCTCCTGCTCTATCTTCCCACTTTCCTCACTGACGAGAGCGATAGAACGCAAGCTCCCATCTGCACTATCAGCTTGCTGGTCTATTAAATCAGTCATGTCCTCACCCTTATAAAACCACTGCATATGTCTATTTTGACCTTTAGGCTTAAGGGAACAATCGTGGTCTAGATTATAAGGACCCTTGCAATAAAAACACAGCTTCCTCCTACTCAAATCATTGATTGTTTCCCTATCCAAAGGGGCTGCAAATTTCTTCTTTTCATCAACATTGTGTGATTTCTTTAAATCTGATTTGCTGTCATTATAGGATGAAGATGGTTCTAAATTTGAGTTGAACTTACTACGTGAAGTTGTAAGTTCCATGCTACGAGCTTTCCTCATAGCCTCCTGCAAGGTAGGGGGATCAAAAGCTTTGATCCAACCCTTCATAGGCTCATATAGCCCCTCTACAAAAAGCATGATCAATCTCCTCTCTGATATTCCGGTTACCATGACCAAGAGCTTCTGAAACTCACCAATATAGGACTCTAAACTGCCCATCTGCTTCGGCTGAGCGAGATCTCTGAAGTATAACTCAGGATCCCGTTTGTCAAATCTCTCAACCAACCTATTTGTGAACTCCTGATAAGTAGTGATCTGGTCATGCTGTAATGTAACCATGGCATGGTGCCACCAGTCATGGGCTACGCCATCCAAGTGTAGAGTAGCGAACCTTATGGCATCCTCTTCTGCCATTGGACGTAATGTCAAGAAGGTATCTAGTTTGCTCACCCAAGCTCGAGTTGTGACTATGCCACTGCCATCAAAGTTGGTCAAAGTGAGTTTGTTTGTTGCCTATTTTAGATCATGGTTCCTGTTTCTAGGCCTCCTGTTTGTTCTGTTCTTGCCATGCTCTCTCTTCTAGCTCACAAATCTGTCAAAGTTAAGGTGATCCTTAACTCTCTGGGGCAAAGCATCCCACTCATCATGTAGTGTCATGATGTTATCAACAAAATTCACATCACCTCCCTCCTCAGCCACGTCCTCCTCATCAAGATCATTTTTGACAAACGTTGGGCGAGTAGGCCTGTCATAGGTGCGTGCTGGAGTAACTATCTTCCGTGGGGTTCCATGTACACTACCTTCCTGTTCTTGATCATGATTCTGTCTCCTAGGAATGGTCAAGTGATGAACTGTTGTACTAAGTTGCTGCAGTACGTTAGCAACTTGTTCTGGTCTAGCTATGAATCCCCTCAGAATATCTCTGGCTTCTCTATCCTCGTCATTAAGAGGATTCCTATTTAGCGCAGCTGCATCCCTATCTGCCATGTTTTCTAAAGGAATTTCTTCAAAAAAATTATCAAATGGAAACTCCTCAAATGGATTTCTCTGAATACAAGGTCTCTTGCGTGAGTAATACTTGTTATATCTACCTTGATAAGGCCGCATAAGTATATATAACCCTCCAGGCTGGCAGGATTACAGCTCTGATACCACTGTGATGAGCCCAACTGGTTCTTCTCTATCTCTGATGCTAGAATGAACTGTTTTTGTGTTTTGAAAGTGTTTTTGATTGTTTTTGAAGATTTTTATGCAAATTTTGGGAAGTGCGCCAAGCATAAAAGAGTGCTAAATCTTAATTTAAAGCAATAATAAGGAAATTGCCATTGCATTTAGTATCAAACAACTACTATAGATATATTTCAAACAATAAACATACCTGTAAACGTCCAAATTAATTAAATAAGACAAATCTGTACATGCTAGGCAGGAAATGCTGGAAATGTGAAAATGCAACGTCCATCTCTAAATCTGGATTTCTCCAACTTAGAAATTGTACCCAACGCCTAGGAAGATCAAGGCGTCCAAGAAGGAAACAGGGAAGGAGCCAAAGGAGAGGCGTTTTTGCCTCTTGCTTCACACGTCCTTGCCAGAAGAAACACACATTTCAAGATGAAGATACGGCTATTGCATGAAATGTACGACCATGATGATAAGCTGACAAATAGAGGAAAGATGGCGCTAGAAGATCAAACCCTTTTCCTTTATTGAAATTTGATGAAATACTAATCATAGAAACTCTGGTGAAGATCAAATGGACTTATGAAATGAGGCCCTCCCTGTGTGCAAAGATTCAGTTGGTCTTTCATAGCTTCAAGTCTGCCAATCACTGAAGATTTCTCGTTCTCCAATGGAAGAAATCACTATAACCCTTGTCTCAAACAAAATCATAGAGGAGCCAAAATGGAAGCAAATGTCAAATAATCATATGAATGAGTTTGAATTTCTTCCTTTTTGCTTATATTCCCAAAAAGCACGACTCCCAAGGAAAGTACGTTTTTTGGCACTTAAATACATTTAAAATGTAGTTAAATCATTTTCAATAGTCGCATCAAAATACTTTGGGTGCACTTTTTCACTTAAGTGATTTAAAACTCACTTTAATATATTGAAGTGATTTGACTTTATTATAAAGTTAAAACATAACTTTATAATATTCTTCTTTATTAAATATCACTTAAATCACTCAAAAATTGATAACTCCCTCAATACTCAGTGTTTTAGCGTGCCGTCAGAAGCTGGCAAACACTGAATTGCAAGGGCCTGCACTGAGGCCAACACTGAATTGGAGGGGTGGAAACGACAATATCCACCATTATCTGCCACTGAGATCCCCTATCCACACATGTTAGCCTACAAGGATCCAAATAATAGGCTAATCATCATCAAACAAGATCATGCTAAAAAGGGGGACATTACACAGAAGTTATTTCTGGTTTGTATTTTGAAATCTATATTTTAAGATTGCTTTTCTTTTTTTAATATTAGCATATGTAAGTTTTATTATACTATTATTATCTTCATTTTCTTGTGTTTATCTGAAATTTAACAAGCTGACAGCTTAATTAGCTAGCATAGGGGATGGCTAGTAAATAAGATAAATTTTTTCAATATGACAAAGGAAATATCTGTGAAAATGGCAGTTCAAAATGTATTTAATTGGTGAGCACTTCAGAGTGATTCTCTGTGATTTCTCTATGTTGTTCAGACGTGCTAAGTATTGGAGCTCTTTGGGAAATACTAATAGCTGTTGCAGCAATGTCTCTTTGCTCCAATTCCTAGTATCAGGATGTTTTTACAATATAAATGAACGAACCAGAAGTTATCTTGGGAGAGTTGTCCATCCTTACCGACCACTTAAAATTCTTCAGTATTACATAACAGGCAACATCCAGTGAAACTTTTGTTGTATTGCAGCTTTGTTGAACAATCGTGGGTGGCCTTTTGGTGATTTCCTAGAGGTATTTGAAAAGAGTTGCCTCACTTGTTATACAAAATGATAATAAGAGGCTGATATTTTAAGCATAATTATGAATTCATGAGCCGGTTTTTCAATTTCTTGCATAGATACTACTTCTGGTTGAAGATGGCAAAGTTATCAGCCCCAAAACCTTAAAAAAAATATTTTTATAATTTTTTTGGGTCCAACAAGCATTGACTATCACATTAGTCCTGATAGCCTTGCATTAGCTTGTTCTTTTGAGTTTTGCATGTTGAGGACGGGTTTGCTAATTCTTTGTCATGGTTTTACATTTTGCTCAATCCCTAAGCAGCTATATCAAGGTTAGACACCAGAAGTTTTCTAATTTCTTGTAATATTTCCTTAGTGTTTACTTGGTGACATGTGTTCTGGTTGAACTTTTGTATGTATGTCTCAAAAATGCAAGAATATCTATAACAAAATATTTTTGGAATGAATGTTCTCGTCTCTGTAATGTAGGGCTCATCTCTCTCTCTTTCTTTCTCTCTCTCTCTCACACACACACACACACACACACTGATTCACTCACTTTCTCATACCTTAACTATAGCAAGATGATTGACAAGTATTTGATAATTTTGATGCATTATTTTCTACTCTAATGAGGTTGTGTTCTAGGAAGTAGGGCTCTTCTAGTCCCTCTCGCCTTTGGCTATATTCAGTTTATTGACAAGTATTTGATAATTTTGATGTATTATATTTACTCGAATGAGATTATGTTCTGTGATTTAGGGCTTATCTAGTTTCTCTGTCTGTCTGTCTGTCTGTCTGTCTGTCTCTGTCTCCATCACACATGGCTATATTTAGATGATTGACAAGTATTTGATAATATTGATGTATTGTTTTCTACTCTAATGAGGTTGTGTTGTAGGAAGGTACATGGCAGCCCTGATTGCTGATAAGAATATCAGCATGGTTTCTTTTTTTTCAAAGGGAAAATAAAAGATTTGTATAAATATTGGGTCAAACCCTCCAAATAATGGAGAACTATATTCTGAAGCATAATGTTAGTTGGCAGAGAAGTAGTTCAACTGTCCCCAGATTTAATAAAGCTGTTCTTCATAGGCCAGGAAAAAAAATGCCTCAGCCTCTAAAGCAACAGATATTAACATGCAAACCCATAACACTAGAATATGAGCCTATAACCAGAGCTTATATTCTGTTGTTCAGGAATGACACTAACCTTATTGAAATAGCTATATATAATAAATGGTGTATAAAAAGAGGACATTGGAAAAGAGACAAAAACATTGAAAAAAACTAAGACTTGATAGTTGCTGGTCGAGTTCAGCTGCTCCAACATTTGGATATGATTCCTGATTGCACTGACTCTCTTGAGAGTTATGGTCATCATTCTCACTAATTGCTTCCACCATGACTGTAAGTAACAGGTCCATTTGCTGAATCAAGAAGTCTATCATCTGCTTCAAGTTGTTTATGACCAATCATTCATATCTCCATTATCTTCGTTGAATTCCTGAATGGTAGACCAAGTTTTGTAAGTTGCTACAGAAGAGAAGTCCAAAAGCTTGGACAATATCAGAAGCTATCCGACATACTTAAGTGAGACCTGGTTGCCTGCCTATCAGTGTACCCCATATACATAAGGTTGCTGGCTGAGGTGCCTTGTCTGACATGCTCTGCTTGGTTGCTCCTGTCTTTCTTCACCATCTTCCATTTTAATCGTTAATGTGCTCTTTTCAAAATTATGCCAAGTTGAAACGTAAAATGCCCATCATATATTTTCTGTAGGTTTTGGGAAATTTGCATTAAAGAAATGGGATTAAAATTATAATAAAGAAGGCCTCAAGTAAAGTTAAAATATAAAATAAAAATGTCTCTTATAATTAAAGTTTATTTTAAATCCTCTCAAATGTCAATCGAGGGTCGTGAAGGAAATTTGAAGAATTATGTTTTTTGGAGGGAAACTCTATTTAAGAGAGGCCAATCAAGGAGGAGGAGGCATATTGATCAACCATTCTATTTCAGATTTCTACTCCTTGTTGGAGCATTGAACTTTGGTTCAATTAACTTGAGGATGAAAATCCTCTAGGTCTGGGATTAGAGGATGAAAACTCACAATTCCTTGGAGTGATTTCATATAGGAGTCACCATTTGGCTGAATGGTTGAAATTTTAGATTGATATTAATATTACATTTGTGCTGAAGGGGTGCTGGGACTGCTGGAGTAATTCTGCATTCTTTTGGGTAGAAATTTATCAAGTTTGTGGCTGCGATCTGCACAAATAAGGAGTGTGCTAACAATTAGCTACCAACCACCATATAAATCACTGCCTTTTGAGCATGATAATGGTTTCCTTATGATTGCTGGTTCCTATTGATACATTATATCATAGGTGCAGCAGTGAAAAGGGTTTCATATAGCTAGTCATTAGGTTCCACATATATAAATTGCACCATTATATATAGGGTAGCACTAACTCAGATAAAAAGTAGATCCATATTGTAAAATCAGCTCTTGTACTGCTGTTATAACAGCGATCTAAGTTTGGATTATGGTGTGCTGTCCTTTAAAGTCATTGTCACAGCCAAGACATTGATCATTGTGGCGACTTCATTAGGTATCAAGGATTGTAAGATCTATTATTATTGAGGTTTCAGGACTGCAGGGATGAACATAAGTCCATATTGTATGCTTCATAACAACTCTGTGTTACTGTTCAATTGACAGTATTTTTAGTGGCTTTGAATCTCTTATCCACCTCTTTGTCCTTTGGAACACAAAAGGTGTTCTTTCTCTAATTTCAACTGCCTCTTTCTCAGCCGAATTGATAGGTGGGAGAGGTTGCATTTGGATTGAAGAAACAAAAACTGGATCCACTAAGTCACAACCATCATCCTTGATACCTTCAGTGCCCCATTGCAGATTGATTTTTTCAATTTGATCTGTTGTCATTCTCATCCAATCTCTCTTCTTGATTTCATATTTATCAAAAAAATCCTCCTAGAGATCCTCCACATGCGGGACATGATTGTATGTTAGTCTCAAATATAAGTCGTCTCTGACATAATTTTTACTCAAAAGGCATTCTTGTTACATAAAAATGCATGCTTATTTTTGATGCAAAGCTCTATATTTTGTACATCTGAATAGGATTTGTGAGTGTAGTAGCTTAGGCTCATAGGAAAGGGGCATCCTGCTTTCTTCCTATTCTTAACATTTTTTGCCCATCGCAGCCATTTGCCTACATACTTCAATAAGAATGAGGTAGTCATTCACATAATGAGACAGCTTGTAAGGAGAGCCTTCAAATCCACCTATCCTCAAGTATGAAAACATTGGATATTGAATGAAAAAGTTGCCATATTTTGTGATCAATTGTGTTGCTTTAGGAGAGATCTTGAGTCACATATCTCCTGATTCTCTCATTCAACATATTGAAAGCATCATGGATTCCCCTGAAATCTTAATTGCCAATATCCAGCTGAAGTTGTGGATAATAATCATAAATCTGCATTGTATTATCATACACTCTCCAAGGCTGCAAACAAGGCTACACTTTTGTACTTGCTGTAGCATAAAAATGGTATGAGGACATGTAAAAGTACCGATTTTTCTAAAAGTCCACTAGCTGATCATGCAAATGGTCACTTATTATTTCTCTCCAATCGATGAACCAGGAGGCATGTCAATTTATAATTATGAACTGACACATCTAGTACTTACAAGTTCTAGTGTCTAGACTTCCTACTATCCTATTGAATAAGATGATTATGTCAGAGATCTCCACAAAATGTACTATTTGGAAATTCTTTGGGATCTGGGAATTCTCTTTTTTGGTCACTTTCAGCCAATGCTTAGCAATGTTGGTTAGGAAAGTGTCTCTTTTCTTGAAAATAGTGGCTACCTATCGCAACACTCATATCGACAAATTCATTTCTCAGAGGCAACCTTAGAATAATGTTGAGATTTGGATAGTTTAACCTGGCAATCACCTTTTCATCAATAGTTCTTAACTCTCTAATTTCAAGTTTATAGTGCTTCACATAGGCAAGCACCAAATCTTTACATTTGATTGTGGTTGGAAAACCCCCAATTGGGCTAGTCCACTTGAGAAAACTCTCTTTGCCATAGGCGTTCTAGGATTTTAAATCTTCCAGATTAATGATCCCAAGTTGACTGCCCTCTACCTCTGCTAGTGAATTATGAAGAATTGAAGCATGCTTCTGTAATGTCCCCTTTTCCTAGGCCGTGGTCAGACACAGCGGTTAGTCTACCAACTAGTCACCGTAGGTTAACAGGGTGTCCAGGGGACCCCTTTGAGGGTGATCTTTGGTTCTTCAGTAGGCCTTTTGATGTTTATTTCAGCACTCTTTAGCTCAGTGTCCCAATTTATTTGTGGTGTGCCTTCCGGAGGCCATTCTAGACACTTTGACACACACACTTACTATTTTTAGTAAGTCACATGGATGTGTTGCTCATACTTCCTATTTATAGTAAGTCATGGGTATGGTTAGTTGGCGGAGTTACTACTTTTGACATGATGGCGTAATTATATCCTAGAGTTATTTTGGTTAATATTGGTCCTATGCATTTAATATTAATAACGTCAAATAATAAAGTTAAATTATTTAATTTAACTTTATGCGTTATTAAAATATATTAAAAGGGGACTTTATATTTAAAAGGATATAAGTGATTTTAACGTGCACTTTATAATATAAAGTTAAGTGCCATTTTAAAAGGGAGATATAAGTGACTTTTTAAAGGGATGTTATTTATTAAGTTGTGCATCAAAATTAAAAGAATGAAAGGTGGGAAATGAAAGTAAATTAAATGAAATGAAAATCAAATGCAAATTGAGCATGGGAATATAAAAGGGCAATGAAAGCTCATTTTGCACATTTATTATTGAGAAAATTATTTGTAAAGGGTTTTTGTAGGAGATTGAAGAGTCTGGAAACAATTGGTTTTTGAGGACGAAACCCCTCAGGAAGAATAGCTCAGTACAAGAGCGAAAGATCTCCCAAGCTAGCTTGCAGACAATTCCATTGCAGGGATTGTGCTTGTGCTTCAATTGATTTACAAGAAGAGATCCAATTTATAGGTTTGATAGTTTATTCAGAGTTTGATGAATAAAATAATTGTATGTCCAGATTGATTATTGCACCGAAGTTATTTGAATAATTCAATACTGTTGGTAAATGTGGAGAGCTCCTCTGGATTGGGACGTAGGGTTTGATGATTATATTGTGTTGGGCGACTACCATTGAAATAAATACATTTCTGTTGAAGTTTGGTTTCCTTTCAGTTGGGATGTGAGGGCAGAAAGATCTATTGTTGCACTTGTGGGAGTTGGGCGATTGCAGTTGTAATCATACCCGGTCTTGTGTGTGGGACTGATTGATCCTTCACTGCTCTAACACTTTTGTGACCTCTATCCTACCTTGTGAAGGCGGTTTCCTATCTGCTGTAGGCGTGACTTCCAGCTAGGCAAGCCGTGAGGGTTTACACAAGGGCGTGGGTCAATCTTCAAACAAATACCCATTTCCTGGAGGCGTGGACAGTTAGGGGGCAGAAGTGTGAGTATATTGTTGGAGGCATGGTAATAATGGCTGATGAATGAAGTGCAGATTGGACGTGCTTTACCTGCAATTATAGTTGCTACACCAATCATCACCATCTTCTATGTGTAGAACCCTCATATCACTGAAGTTTAATGAGCTGGTATTTTAAATACTTTGCACTATATTGTAAATTCTGAAAATGTATTGCTGCTGTTGCTAATAATCAGAAATATCAGTATTGAGGGTTTGTGTCTCATTTGGAGAATATTGAATGAGTTTACGTACTGGGGAAAAAGTAATATATTAACTTGTTCATTTGCTGGTTTGATATTTATGATTTGCAACCCCAAACTATCAAACAAATGTTGTTTCCAGTTTGCATACAAACTGTTTGACAAAATGTCCTATCTGTCAAACTGAAAATTAATCAAGCCAAATTGCAAGTCAAATCTTAGATCGGGGTGGGGCATTACAGTGGTATCAAAGCGTAGTTTTCCTACCATCCTGTTGGGTGAATCAGAAATATTCATAGTATGACAATGGGTTACCACAGGGGTGAAGAACAAATCAGGGAAGGTTATGAACAGGAAGCCATCCAACTCTTTGAGGAGTACCAGAGCATGCCAGATAGGTTTGAAACATAGGTTTCTTTTAATGAATTTCTGAACTTAGTTGTTATCTTGAGACTTGGAGAGATTGGTTTGGTAAAGTACATTAAGAGGATGTTTGAGGAAAAAACTTTATTTGAAGGTGCAAAATTCAGTCATGGGAAGGATGTTGCAACAGGCAACAAGATCAGTTTTCAGTATGATACACCCCATGGTTCATTGCCTATTGATGGGCACAGTGTGAGCAGGTATGATGGAACCTTCAAATCAGTTAATGATGACGGTTCTACATTTAATCTCAATGATGAGGTTATAGGTGGTGTTTGGTTTGAGCCTCAAGCCAAGCCTATTCTCGTTTCTCATTTCTGTGGTAGGAAGTATAACTAAAGTAATTCCACATGAAACATTGCATGCAACTCGAGATAGGATGGCAAGTTGAGCTCAAGTGCATTATCATCCACCTTCTTGGTGATGTTGTATGGATTGTATCACAATGGCTTGATTTTCTATTTTGCCCCAAAGCCTTTCTATTTGATGGTGCAACCACATCTTGTCTCCTTCCTAGAATTGATGAGATGATTCTCATCAAGCCGTTGCTTATACTTTTCACTTTCTTTGCAAGGTCTCATGAACATGTTGAATGTTTCAAGTCCTCACAATTGTTCTGGTATCCTTATCCAATTCCTTTTTTGCATGTGATGATGCCTCATCTAACATGACTGATAGTATTGCATAGTTGGAACCCAAGGCAAACTTGGAATGGACTTGGAGCCTTGAAGAACTTGATTATAGCTATGTTGGACATAGAGCAAGCTCCTATACCATGTGCGAGGACACTTTGAAAGATGTATTCAAAGAATGTGCACAATAATGCAATTAACAAACTATATTAACCCATCTATTTGTGAATGTAATGTTGTGGATTTTGTCAATTTTGTCTCCCTCATACATCATAATGAAGACCAAAAGTGCCTAAGAAACCTACTATCCATATTTGATAGAATGATTTGGGATATGCCAATAGTGTGTCTTATCTCCCACCTTAGTTAAAAAGCATTAACACCCACCTTCATGGTAATGATGTATGTGCCATACCCCAAAGGCCCGAGTTTCCAATTTGGGCCTTGAAGCCTTTCTTTTTTGAAAGTGCAACCATACCTTGCCTCTCACCTAGTACCAATGAGGGAGATGTTGATTTGTGTAGTTGCTTTTACTTATTCTTTACAAGATTTTATGAACCTATTGTTGTGAAATGGTGGAAAAAGGGGGAGATCTTAGAGTTCACCAAAATGGGACACCTCAAACACACCTTTTCCCTAATTTCATTAGAAAAAAAGATCTCCCAAGGATAGGATTGACTTTCAACCTTGAGGTGAGTCAACCCTATTAGGAAGGTCTGCTATTTTCTTATGACAAAAATGATTGATTGGCTGTTTTGGGAGATAAATTTAAATGCATTACCAAACTCAATTCTATGACCTAACACTTGAAATGTAGATTATTATGATAACAAAAACGAAAACAACAAGTTACAGGCAGAGCTGAGAAGGGCACGGTGGTATGTACTTGGCACCAAAAGTGGGTTTTGAACACTGTTGAAGGATAGATTCGCCCTAGGGCAAATGGGTCTCTGCACAGGGGTCTAAAACTTGATTTTGCAGTCCTCAGATCTTGGATCTAAGCTTTTAATTTCTCTAGGTTTGATTGTTGGAAATTCGGAAATAAAATTTGTAGGTGAGTTTTTCGTAGCTTGACAACAATGTTGACAACTTTGCAAAATCACTCTTTTGATTAATTTCAGTCCTCCTTCACCTGTAAATCTGCACATACAAAGAGAGAAGAAAAATGTTTGTTCTTGGGTGAATAGGGGTTTGCCTTAGTCAAACCCCATGGTGGTAATTAAACCTTGATGATAAAACAATGATAAATGGAAGGAATTGATGAATGAACAATGCTATGTCACAACTCACCAAACCCTTAATGGCTGCCCTTAGAGGATTGAAGTCTAACACATCACTCCAAGGAGCTTGATCTTGCATGAACTGGCTTGATTGATTGTTTGAATGCTTGAAACCTACATCACAATGTTAGCTCCAAAACATGACATGAAGATGCATATACTTTGACATGATGATATGATCTTGGTTGCTGCTATAGATGACTGATAAATCTGCTCTTCAATGCTCTTGACAATAATATTTGCTCTTGTAAAATTTGCCTTAGATAATGTTGCTTAGATTTGAATTGATAAAAAGACCTTGTATTTATAGGTGTTTATTGAATTTCTCGAAAATTAGATTCCACAAGCCGACATTTGAAACTTGAATTTGAATCATTAAAATGCTGCCAAAAACATATTAAAAATTGGGTCCTAGCACTTAAGGGGGACTAGGACCTAAATCTAGGACACAATTTCCAAGGCGTTTAAATTAATGTTAGCAATTGTTTAATATAGGTTTCCCTTTCAGAAAATGGGAATAATAAGGCTTTGGAATGCATAATCTAGGTAATTAGAAGCTTAATTAAGTCCAATTAATTAAGGGGATGCAAACATAGTGTGAAAAATGTAAAGGAGTACATTTTTCTACATTGCATTTAGCCCCCACTTTAGTGAGAGAATTAGCCCACCTTCAAACTCACACTAAAGTAGACAAATAAGTCAAGAGAGGTCTAATTGTACAATTGTTGGAAAGATAAGATAACAAGGATCAAGGAGGATGATCAAGCCTCTAGGATCTAAGATCCCATGGCAAACCAACAAAGGCACAAAGAGACATAAGTATGCAGCAGGGACACAAGATACAACATCATACAATGTCAAAATTAATGCAAAGATGAAGGGGTGGATCAAGCTTCGACTGTTTGTCCAAAAGGAATAGATCAAGCCTAGGTTGTTTGTCCAAGAATACGGTCACGAGGGCTAGTGCAGTCCGATATACACTAGGTGTGTATCCATACAAAGGTGGCAAATGGGCAAGTCATGCCAGGTCTATAGGCTCCCATACGTCAACCATACCAAAAGTTATAGTCCCTGATAACTTTGATAAGGTGCCATATTGAATGGTCATAGGTTTCACAAGGCTAGCAAGTTGCATTATGCTAAACACTCATGAAATAATGGCACCACTAGCAAACAAGTTGTATTATGCTTGGTGGCCAAGAATTAGTTTATGATAGTCAAAGGGGTTTTGCTTAGTTCATGAAAGGTCTCACTTTAGGGAACATTACACTTGATATCACCATCAAGAGATGACTAGCCGAGGGATAAAATATATGCACCTTACGGAATGCAGGCCATAACATTACCACTAAGAGGAATGTCTTATGGCAAGAAAGGTCGCACTCTTGAAGGACATCAATTCCAATGCCACCATCAAGAAGGCACATCACATGAATTGAGAAGACCACACTTTGAATAAAGGTCATGTCATTAAGCAAGCAATAAGAGAGGATAATGCCCCCCCACTTTAAAGAAATTGCTAAACACCATGCTGGGAGCAATTACTTTAAAGTAGAGAATGATAAATGCCAATGCATGAGAGCTTATTTGGAAAGCCCTATGCCAAACATTTGTTTCCGAATAGAGCTACATCATGGAAAGGAGGTTTCCCCCCATATGCAATCCTAAGATAACACATAAGGGATCCACGAATTTGGGGTTAGCGCATGTCTTTGCTATAGTGATATAATAGAGCTCGAAGCCGTCATCATTCCCCAACTACCTCGTAGAACAACGAACACAAAGGAGGAATGACACATAGAGAGCGAAAACAAAGGAGAAGCCTTTTGGGTCAACATGGAAGAGACCTAAATGCCTAAAAATTTTGCATCGTCCCCAAAAGGAAAACACAAGACAAATGAAAAGATAATGGTTGTGATAGATAGAAGAATGAAGATACAAATAGAAGAATGTCACAATAGATTCACTTCCTTTGTATCCTTGTGCTGACGGAGTGACAAGGATCATCCAAAGTAGACTCACAAACATGAAGACATGCCAAGCAACACAATACGAGGGATCACATTATGCACATGCAATCACACAAAGAACATAGAAAAACATAAAGCTAGTATGACACATGCGAGCCAACCTAAAGCAAGTTGTTCGCATCCCAATCTTGTTCATCATATATAGAAGGCGGATAACTAGCCAAACGGGTAACAATGACTGTCGTACTAGGACCATCACTAGGTTCAACAAGTGGTGATGCACTCTTGTTAGGAGGATCATCACGGTTGTTCTCATCTAAGTTCATGGAAGAGGAAAACAATAAATTTAGCTCATTATGCACTTCCTCATCAATCTTAACAATCTCATCACCATCATCCAAGTTAATCACAGTAGAAGATCTAATGACAATGTCCATAAAAGTTTCATGTTGTTGTTGTGGAGAATCATCATGCTTTGTTTGAGTTAGATTTTGATCTTGTTTTGCTGGTTTATTCTCTTCTTTTAACTTATGAGCAATAGCATGACGTCTACGCCTATGCTCTTTAGCATTTCGGTTTCTTTTTGCACGATTTTCAATTTTTAATGGTGTAGGAGCGAGTTTATCAACCATAGGTTTCTTTTCTTCCTGCAAGGGAGGAACGGAAGGAACCATTGAGGGTTGGGAAATCGTTCTCTTTAGGTTTATAAACTTGTTTGATCTTAGGAGGAACAACAGGATTTGTATGGTTATCTCTTGGTCTCTTATAGGAATAGGCGGAGGAATCATGGTTGATTTGTCTTGGTTACTTGGAAGAGCTTTTGATTCAATCATGGTTTCATCAATGATAGGAAGCTCAATCATGGGTTGAGAGATATTGCTAAGGGATAATTTTGCTATGTGCTTTGCCTTGAACTTTTGGTAGGATTTGAAAAAGAAGTCCTCACAAGGCTTAATAGGTTCCATAGGTTTGGGCCAAAAGAAATCCAATGCGAAATTCCCATGAAAAGACAAAGGATTAAAGCCGCTATGATGCACAGTGAAAAATTCATTACCAAATGGAAATTTTAAGCATTTATGCATTACCAATGGGACGAAATCCATGGAGCGTAGCCATGGATAGCCTAGCTTCACACTGAATGTGTTTTGATCCATGCTTTCGATTGTTCATAAGAATCTTGATAAAGTTCATGCACAAACAAGAATTCCTCGGTGATCACATTCTTTACACACAGGGGATCAATTAATATCCCATTGGTAGGCTTGCCATTGATTCTTCTGGCTATGTAAAGAGGACCATTGGGTGCATGCTAATTATGTCATTTTGTAAGAAAGCAATGTCAAGAGACATTTTGGTTTGGCCCTTACGAGGTTGAATGTCAATGAGGCTGACCATATTTTCTATGTCCCCATAATCACTCATGTTATCATTAGTCATGTCTTGCATATTGTCAACATTCATCACATCATTCTTGGTGTCACTAGCTTTAACAAATGAGATGTTATGATTTGGCATTGGATTGGTAAAGATTTGCAAATTTTGGTTGGGTGGGGCAACAGATTTATTTCCTTGATCATTAACACCACCAATCTAGATGTGATTAGAATCAATGAGGTCTTGCACAATGTTTTTAAGATGCATACATTGTTTTGTATCGTGTCCATTTTGTCGGTGATAATGGCAAAAGACATTGGATTATAGTTTGAAGGTAAGGCTTAGTGGTATCAAGGGTTCTAATGAGAGGTAAGGTAATTAGGTTCTTACCCAAGAGTTGTAACATGATGGAATGACGGGTGTCAGGGAACAGAGTAAATTGTCTCTTCTTATCTCTAAATTGATATGGATTTGTTGTTTTTATAGCAGCCACTTGAGATTCAACATGTTGGTTTGTTTGAGGCGGATTTATTTGTATAAAGCCCTTATTTTGTTTCTTGAATGGTTGGAAGTTATTATGAGGCACGGATTTGGATTTTTTAGGACGGTTGGAGGACGGTTGGAGGAAGTTCACTTCACAATGACTAATCGAAATCTAATAGTCATGGAGAGCTGTGCACAAGTGAGTGAAGGAAAGGAATCTCATCATCCCAAGCTTATCTTGAATATTGGTTTGTAAGTTATGTAATGTCCCCACTTTAGTTAGTATCAGTTGTAGATGGGTTAGCCTATTACTTGGACCCTCGTAGGCTAATATGTTTGGATAGAGGGTCTCAGTGGCAGTTAATGGAGGTTATTGTCATTTCCATTTCTTCAGTTCAGTATTGGGTTCAGTTCCAGGCCTTTGCAGATCAGTGTTTGGCTTAGTTTGAGGGACTTACTATTTATAGTAAGTCAATCTGGCAGTGATGCTATTTTTAGTCAGGGCACCTAGACATATGGGGTTTTTACAATGTTGACCCCAGCTTCAGACGACATGTCAAAATACTGAATATTGAGGGAGATATTAATATTTAAGTGGTTAAGTTATATTTAATTAATGAAGGGGATATTATGAAGTTATATTTTTAACTTTATAAAAGTGAGCCACTTAAATTTAATAGAGTGAGATTATAATAATTTTGTTAGATGGTATGCCCAAGTTGATAAATTAATTAAAAAGGGGTATCAAACATTAAAATACATTTTAAATGTATTAAAATGATCTCATCGGAAATCGTGCCTCTTGGAGAGAATATAAGAAGAAAAAGGGCAAGTCGACCTCATTCGTTCATGAGCATTTGACATTGACCACTTTTGGCTTCTTTGAAGTTTGTGCTTGAGACAAGGGTTTCAACATATTACCACCATTGGAGAATGGAAATTCTTCAGTGTTCTGCAATCTTGAAGCTCTGAAAGACCGGCTGAGTCATTGCTTTAGAGAGGGCTTCTTTCTGGAGTCCATTTGTGCTTTCATCAGAGTTATTTATAGTTTATTTCTTGTTTTTCAATAAGGAAGGGGCATATTGGTTTGAGACGCCTTCATACATCAATTACAGACACCAGAATAACAAGCCGTGCCTTCTCTATCCACTGGCCGTACTTCTTCACAGTAGCACATGTTGCATCTGGCTGGGGCGTGAGAGTTGGAGGCTGAAACACCTTCATTTTGTGGCTTATGTTGGCTCTACCTTGGACGCCTTGCTTCATTAGGGCATTTGATCCAGTTTCTAGTGTGGAAAAATTAGTATCTGGAGTTGGGCGATTTGATTTGTCAGTTTTATGTATTGCCTGGCTTGTTCCAGAAGTTTCTTATTTAATAAAGCTGAGGACCTCTAGGTATGTTTGTTGAATAAGACTTGTAGCAATTGCCAGTTACGTAATAAAATTGCAGCTACTCCATAGTTACCTGTTTATTCAGTTTTAGTATTATTTCTTGCTTGGCAACTTCTTTATTATTTGTCAAAAATCCATCAAAACAAGCGAAAACACAAAAACAATACATTTTTAGCATCAAGGGCAGAGTTAGAACCAACATGGTTCTTCACAAGTTATCAATGAACATTCTTTGAAGATTGGCATCAGGAATCTTAATGTTGATTTGTGAGTAGAGCAATTGATAATGTGCTATGAAATCAGTGACCTTTTCATCTTTGTTTTGTTTACATTGCATTAAATTTGGTAAGGCCATCTTGGGACCAATGTGCACTTGGAAATGGTTAAGGAAGGCATCAACAAGCTCATTAAATGAGCAAATTGAATTATTCGATGAGAAGCAAATCCATTCCAAGGCTGTGTCTTTCAAGTATCTAGGAAAAAGCTTAGCCATGAGCTTGTCTTCAAAAAAGAAGTCACTACATAAGGCTATATATGCTGAGACATGGTTACTAGGATCTCCTTTACCACTGTATTTCTCAAATCTAGGAATCTCTATGCCTCCTGGCATTTGTGCTTTCAATATCTTCAATGACAATGGATTTCGTTTGACATATTGTGAAGGTTGGCCATTTTGATTTCGGTTTAATGTGGAAATTTGTTGTTGGAGGGATGACACATTTTGCAAAAGTTGGTTAAGGACGGAATCATTGGTTGTATTTTGGGATGGAGGTGAATATGGTGAAGGTGTATATGTATTGGGAGGACAAGTGAATTGTAAGTTTGTGAGAGGTGATGGGTTAGGAGATATGATGTTTGAATTCACAAAGCTAAAAGGATTCCCAGTGGACATACCCAAAGTTGGATTGATGTTGCTAGTTGGTTGTCTTGTAGTAGTAACAGTTGAATGAGTAAATGTAGGAATAGAAGCCACAGTTGTAGGGGGAGGAATTTGATTTCCACCTTGACTTTGAGTGTACCCCAAAGTTTGAGCACAACTAGCCATTGTAGGAACATGATCATCAATAGTATGAGCTAGGCTACACACAATTTCTATTCCCAATTCATTATCAAGCATTTTCCTCATGTTATCAATGACAAGAACTACAGTACCAACAATATATTCATCACTCACAAGCTTTAAAGTTTTTTTAAGGTTTTATCCATTTTTTACAAGTTTTCTTGAGGAACATGAGCAACAATGGTTTCAACATCAATGGGATTAGAGGTCATAGGACATGTTATTTTAGGTATGGATTTCAACATGGGTTGACTAGTGTCAACATTATGAGTGAACGAGTTAGAAAGCCCAAGATCCATGGTGGATGTATCGGCACGGGATGCCATGAGTCTCAAACTACGTCTCATTGAAGTATTAGCAATAGGACACCAAGTTGTAATACTTATACAAGTTTCACCAAACCAAAAGTGTAAACAAATGTAGCAAATGCCCAAAAATAGGACACACCATGCAAGCATGTGAAAAGATATTGCAAAAAATGATAATTTACTGATTTTAAAATGCAAATTTTTATTTTGAACAATGCACTTATTTTGACCAATTGATGTGAATGCAAAGACCTACAGAAAACTGCAATTTCAAAAATTGAAATTGAGATCTGCAGACAACAAGATATAAAGCAAATATAAACAATTTTATGCCCAAAAATTTGGAAATGGACTTGTACAAGGACAAATTCGCCCTAGGGCGAATGGGTCTTTGCACATGGGTTGAAAAAATTAAAGTCTGAGTTTTTGAGTTGATGTTTAATGTCTCTGTTTCAGGTTGCAAATAGATTCTTTCAGGTATAGATTTCCAGAATTTTATGATTAGATGCAAATGCAATTTGATGGAAAACAACAAGCAAAATGACAATTTTTTAGATGCATTTTTGTTTGAATTTTCTGATGTAAATGATTGAAAAACCCTAATTTGCAGACTATTATGTAAAAGAATGCAATATGTATGCAATATTTTTAGATTTTTTTTTTTTTTTTTTGTGATTTTAAAGTATGCAAAATGCAATTTTAAAACCCTATATGAAATGCAAACTAATGCAATTTTGAAACCCTAAATGAAATGCAATGCAAACTAATGCAAATCCCAGATCTAGGGTTTGAAGGACTATCAAATTAGAAAGCTCATAGTGTAAGAATGTCAGGTTCACCAAAATGAAATGGTGGAAAAAGGGGGAGATCTTAGGTTTCACCAAAATGGGACACCTCAAACACACCTTTTCCCTAATTTCATTAGAAAAGGAAATCTCCCAAGGATAGGATTGACTTTCAACCTTGAGGTGAGTCAACCCTATTACGAAGGTCTGCTATTTTCTTATGACAAAAATGACTGTTTGGTTGTTTTTGGAGATAAATTTAAATGCATTAACAAACTCAATTGTACGACCTAACACTTGAAATGTAGATTATTATGATAACAAAAACGGAAACAAGTTACAGGATATCTGAGAAGGGTAGGGTGGTATGTACCTAGCACCAAAAGTGGGTTTTGAACACTGCCGAAGGACAGATTCGCCCTAGGGCGAATGGGTCTCTGTACAAGGGTCCAAAATCTGATTTTGTAGTCCTTAGATCCTAGATCTAAACTTTTGATTTCTCCAAGTTTGATTGTCGGAAAGCAGGAAATAAAATTTGTAGGTGAGTTTCCGTAGCTTGACAACAATGTTGACAACTTTGCAAAATTGCTCTTTTGATTAATTCTAGTCCTTCTTCACTTGTAAATCTGCACATACATAGAGAAGAAAAATGTTTGTTCTTGGGTGAATAGGGGTTTGCTTTAGTCAAACCTCATGTTGGTGATTAAACCTTGATGATAAAACAATGATAAATGGAAGGAATTGATGAATGAACAATGCTATTTCACAACTCACCAAACCCTTAATGGCTGCTCTTAAAGGATTGAAGTCTAACACATCACTCCAAGGAGCTTGATCTTGCATGAATTGGCTTGATTGATTGCTTGAATGCTTGAAACCTACATCGCAATGTTAGCTCCAAAACATGACATGAAGATGCATATACTTTGACATGATGATATGATCTCGATTGTTGTTGTAGGTGACTAATAAATCTGCTCTTCAATGCTCTTGACAATAATATTTGCTCTTGTGAAAGTTGCCTTAGATAATGTTGCTTAGATTTGAATTGATAAAAAGACCTTGTATTTATAGGTGTTTGTCTAATTTCTCGAAAATTAGATTCCATAAGCCAACATTTGAAACTTGAATTTGAATCATTAAAATGCCGCCAAAAAATATTAAAAATTGGGTCCTTAAAGGGTCCTAGGACCTAAATCCAGGACACAATTTCTAAGGTGTTTAAATTAATGTTAGCAATTGTTTAATATAGGTTTCTCTTTCGGAAAACGGGAATAATAAGGCTTTGTAATGCATAATTTAGGTAATTAGAAGCTTAATTAAATCCAATTAATTAAGGGGATGGAAACATAGTGTGAAAATGTAAAAGAGTACATTTTTCTACACTACATGTTGAATATGTCAAATCCTATCAACAAATTTGGTATCCCTATCCAATTCCTTTTTTGCATGGGGTGATGCCTCATCTGACATGATAGATATTGCTACATTGATGGGTGCCAATAGCTGCAAGTTGAGATAAACTTCAAATGAATATGTCCCATAGAGCCATTAGGAGTTTGATTGTAGTTGTGTTGGACATAAGGCAAGCTCTTGCTGCACAAATTTGAAAGATACAATTAGAGAATTTGCAAGATCATGAAACTAACAACTTCCATTTGCCCATCTATATGTGGATGGAATGTTGTGGATTTTGTTAATGTTGTGTCCAACAAAGACCAAAAATGATTGAGAAATCTACTATCCATGTTTGATACGATGGTCTAAGGTAGGCTAAAATCACTAGGGATAGACTACTAGGGTTTCTTAAGATTCAATAGGATGTGTACATGCCCTATTTTTGATTTTTTGGCTTTACAATTGTATAGGTTGTGCAAGATCTATTGTTTACAAAAACATCATTGTGTAATCTGGCTAGTAGAAGTACTTTTGTAAAACTACCATGGTGTGCTTTGTTCCAAAGTGACTTGCTTCTTGACTATAGCGAGCCTCCGAAATCATCTTCTAACACTCCTTAGTAAGAACACAAATGTGTCCATGTGGCATATGAGTCCTTTATTAGGTGTTATTCAAGAACCTGTTGTGAAGTTGCTAAACTCTTGTACATGTCAAAAAGGTTAGGGTCTCTGAGATACAGTTGGGGCCATTGTGATGTCTTGTGCCTACAAGATTCTAGAACCATTGTCAAGGTTGTAATTGGAGGCTAGCTCATCAATAACTCTATTTGTACTACCTTTCTTGTATTGAATGTTGAGGTGGAACTACTGAAGATAAGTAAACCACCTTTGATGCTAGTTATTTTGTGGGTTGGTTTGAGTTTCCATGAATTGTACAGGCTTGTGATTTGTGTAGATGTTAGTCCCCTTTCCTAGAATATAATGCTTCCATTGCTTGCAATCTTGGACAATAGCGTAGTGGTCTTTGTTGTACGTTGGATACTTGTGTAATGTGTTAGAATAGGTCTTTATGGTAGGCAACATGATGCTCATGTTGAGTGAGAATTGCTCCCAATGCATATTTTGAGGCATTTGTCTCAATCTCAAAAGACTAGTAGATTAGGCGAAATAGGAACCGGTGTTATTCTTTTGTCCATATGTGGCTCCCCCTTTTGTTGCTTGGCTCAAGAGGTCAATCAATGTGAGAGAATTTGAGCACAAGCCTTCTCTAGAAGTTGGCTAGGCCTAGGAAGCTCTTGATTTTGTGAGGTATCTTAATTCGACTTATTTTTCGTTCACTTGAATCTTCCTTGGGTTGACGTTGATGCCATATTTGTTGATAAGGTAATCAAGGTTGGATTTTGATCATTTCACAAGAGCACTTCTCAAGATGGGTGTAGAACTAATTTTGGGGTAGGGTTGAAAGAACTTGTTCATCATGTTGTATTTGATCTTCCCAAGTCTTATTGAAGACGAGGATGCCATCTAAGTCATAGTTTAGAAGCACTTGGCAAACCTAAGTTTTGACTCTAACTTAGGGTTTGACAAAAACTTGGCATATTAAAAAAATACATAAACTTGTAATGAACTTTAAAAAATGCAAAACAATGAATTTAGAAAACTCATAGGTAATTTTGCCTTCTTTTTAGACCAAAAAAGGGGTACAATGCACATCATTGTGTCCTATTGATTATAAATTGCAAATCCATCTATTTAAAAATTTATCATCTAGCTAAACTTCTTAGTGGCTGCATGAGTGCCCATGAACTAGATTGTAAAGATTCCTCTTGAGGAACAATGTCATCCTTAACTATGTCATGATCATCCACCGAAGCCCCTCATGACACTTACAACTCTTCTTGCACCTACACTTCTACATGATCTGCCCATTCTGTTGCTTCCTTTCAATGTCAATGATCTCATCCATGAGAACATGGGCTTCGCATCCTTGGCAATCCAATCCAAAAATGGATTGATGTCATCCAAGTCGATCACTTTGTGAGTCTCCTTTCCCTCTATCTTTTTGACACGAAGATGGAGGTTGTATTGTACAAAAACAAGGCCATTCAAGAGCTTTTGGATCAACTTGTTGGGCTTCTTCATAGTGTGCTACAAGGTTAAAATGCAAATGGGAAGATTTTGTGTTTTTGCACTATAATCTTCCCACCACAAATCTGCAAGGAGAACATTTATAACTTTGTATGTATTAGTATACTACAATTGCATTTATTAAATCCAGGAAATATTTTTTTAACCTTGTTTTAATGCAATTCTGCATCAAATGCATAGAGCTGAAGAAGACAACCTGCCTTTTATAGCCTTGTAAATCTACAACTTGTCCATAATTATGTCTCTAAAGGCTTCATCGGGCATCATCCTTTTATACATCTGTTGATGTCATCCATGTAATGCTACTTTTCTCCCAATGTTAATTAAGTATTTGCAACATATTTAAATAGTTAATACTATAGTTTAATATAATTTACAATCAAAATAGATGTAAAAAACAATGTACACTATACATTTAATAATTTATAATAACTCTAAAATAAAGAATTAACATAATAAATTAAATAAGTTAATAACACAACCACATGATTCAATCGGATTAATGTCATAATCATAATATGCTCAATATCTTTTTTTTTTTTTGATTCATAAGATAAAGTATTAAATTAAAATATCAAAATATTACAGAGTGTCCAACATGGCAGGGAATGCAGAACACCACCCAAACAGACCAACTAGCCAAAAAGTCCAGTAACGACTACGCAGGGTCAATTATCACAGGGGTTACAAAATGTGGGAAACCATATACTAAAATTCCCATTGACCCAAGACCATAGACTAAAACTAACCCATGTCGAAAATTTACAGATTACAGTATTTAATTACCAGCACTAGCCTAACCCAGAAAGCCATTGGCAGCAGCAAATGCACGAAAGTCCTTGATACCGCAGCGGTCGAAGGAGTGAGAGAGTTTGACTTTGAACACTTGCAACAGATAGTCCGTGCCCACTGCCGCAACCTGTTTGTGCTCTACCAGAGCCATCCCCATCAAGTCAAAGATGAAGGGATAGTATTTCACCACTTCACCCTGCTTGTAGAAGGTGGGAATGTCACAAGGCCTCGACATACCCATACCTGGGATGGCAATGGTGAGAACTTCTTCCAAACCCACCAGCTGATCCACATAGAAGAGCTGCTTCACCGGAGCCTCGGTGTCCTTTTCCATCCTAATCTCCAACAAAATGGCCAAGAATCTGGAGGTGATATGTGTCCCTACCTGCTTGGTTTCGCAATTCCTGATGAAACCTTTGCCCAAAACCATTTTCACTGCAGCGAGAATTAGTGGGTCATATTTCTTCAACAACCGCTTGAGATGCTGGTTTGAGACCACACCATGAAAAGCCATCTCCCTTAACGTGCTATCTAGTTGGATAGGAGTGTCTGCACCAATATTTGTCAATGTCTCTGCAAACATCTTGACAACAAACTTAGATTGTTCACCCATTGCAATCGCGATCACAAACCCACGCCAATGCCTTGCAGGAGCTCAAAAGATAGTTGTGTGGGAAGCAGATCGCCCAACATTCGTGTTATGAAACTGCAATAGAGGCGGGGATCATGTCACGATATAATGAAGATGGCAAGTGTAAACGCCTGCCATGCCAAGAGCCAGCTTGTCCAACTCATGAAAGCCACCAACTTGCACGATTTAGTCCTTTCCCCAAGTCCCTAGGACGGGAATGAGGTGACGACGCAATCTTCCAGATTGTGGGCTTTGTAAATTGCGTTAAACCTTCATCATTATGTTGCCAACGATATCTTGTGTGTTATTGATGAAACCAACTTCCACCCTGGCACCTCAACGTCATCTTGTGAAGCCCATGTCAAGCCGTGTGGTAGAGACTTAATTTAGGTGGCAGTGCTCCCCGACCCGCCCACACCACTTGTGTGGGAAGAGCGCTCTCCCATCCACCCACAATATGCTCAATATCTTTTAATGTCAATGGTTTTCAATACTTATTTGAATCACAACACTTGGAAAGGTCACTCTCACCTTAGGAAGATTTCAGTGGTATTGGCTCTTGCTATGTCACAATTTGAAAGACTTGTGTAAAAACACAGTATGTGTCTACTCGCACAAAGCCCTAGCCAAAACGATCTTGGGTGTGCTTTGTACCCAGAGTAAGACACACTTTGCGTGCCCCTTATCCAATGCCCATAGCCCACCAACCACTTTATTCTTCCTTGTGTGATCTCCATGCCCATTTCCAAGTCTCATATAAATGCTTTATATAAGCCTTAAGGGTGGTTTTTCAAACCATCACACCGTTTTACAATGGTTGTCTTTACTAATTATTAAATAAATATTAAATACATTTATTACTCCCCTTTTAAAGGACTTTATGTAAATATTCTTTATTTATCTCCACTTTAACCAAAGGATCATATTATCCCTTATTTTTCTATCTCCTTTTAATGCTTTCATAATTTTATTTTCACTTTGGGGGAAAAGTTCCATAACAATCCATAAGCTCCTCATCAGCCCTAAAGAAATTTGATAAGAAAGACTTCGATTTCAAGTAATATGCCGTAACATGAAGGAGTTGGTAAAGTTGCTTCTTCCACCTTTGAACAATTATGTTCCAAATGGGTTCACATTTTCTTTTGTTGGATGCATAGTAATGTTGGATGGCCTCCTTGGACTTTTCAATGTCCTCATGTAGATAACCCACGAGATGGTCTTCACTATCCTTTCCCCTTTGGTGTTCTTTGAGTAAGTAGAGTGATGTAGGGAGCATTCTAGGGCTCAAACAATTTTGCATCACTGAAAAGGAATTTCCTTTCTATTGTGTTTTTGAAGTGTGCATTTAGTGTTTAGGTTTGCGGTTTTGTGTGTGTTTGGAAGCACAAAGAGTCTACTGCAGTAATGTGAAGGCTAGTAGTTGAGACAGTTGTGCTGCTTGGAACTCAAGTTGAAGTAGAACCTTGTCTTGGGAAAGAGTATGAACCCTTGCGAAACTGCACTGTAGAGTGTGTAAATTAGGTGTGGCATGTTGTTGTGTAAGCTTGGTGAAGTAATGTAGAATTTAGTCTATGCCTTGGAATGTGGATATGTGAAGATTTTGTTTGAAGGCCAATAGGTGGATAACAACAAACAGCTTCTTGATGGTTATGTTAGATTGTGCAAATTTCCAGGGGCATTCTAGAAACAGTTGGAGTGTTAACAAGCATGCAAAGGAACGAAAGCATCATAGGATTTTGGAGCTTCGGAATGAAATATGTGGCACAGGAGAGACCTTTCAATTCCCACACTTGTGGAAAGATCAAAGATCATTGTGTCAGGATTGAAGTGAATTGAATCCTAAAAAGAGTTGTGAAAGTCATAGTTATAACTTATAGTCATAGGCATAATTGGGCTTACAACAAAGGGATAGATTGTATTGCAGAGTCTGCAAATAGGTTGAGCATTGCTGGTCGGGTAGCATAGATTAGTTAGGTTCCATACATTTTGGAGTGGCCCTAAGGGCTTGTAATTCTTTTGCATATTTTAGAGATTGTTTTGTCCAGGTTTTTTGTTGTTCTTCCTTATTTAGTGCTTTTGTTACATAACTCTAGGAAACTATTAGTCAGCTGTTCATTTGACTTGCTTGTAGATTACATCAAGTGGTATCAGAGTTGGAACTGAGTCCTCTGTGTGAGAGTTAGTGAACTCCATAACAAAGTACATTCCTGTGTTGCATTGCAAGTGGATCAGAGAAGCTATGGCCCACAAAGGAAGAAGAGGAGTAGCTGGAAGCCTATGCTTGGCAAACCTTACTAATATGATCAAAGCCCTTCAGGCAAGTTTTGATTTCAGGGAGACTACACACAGAAGAGGAGAGGTCATGATAGAAGACATTAGTGAGGATGAGAGGGAAGATGTTGCTGTGCAAGAAGCCGTAGACAGTGGACACTGATTTTGATGAAGAAATCACCGCAGAAGATAGGTTTGTAAGAGCCATAATGAGAGCTAAAAGCAAATTGAGGTCTGACCTACTAACTTATTCAGGAAATTTGAATTCGGGAGAGTTGATAAACCGGATATTAAAGTTGGAGAAATATTGAGTTTGAAGCAATTGATGACCCCCATTGAGTCAAGTATGCAAGCACAAAGATGAAGGGACATGTTGTGTTGTTATGGGACTTTGTGCAAAGTGAGCACATCAAGAGCGATAAGGGAGATCTATGATTGGGACCATATAGTCAAGAAGTTCTAGGTTAAAATTATCCTGCTAAACTACACAATGGACTTATTCAAGGTCCAAAATTTGCACCAAAAGGAAAGATGATAGAAGACATTAGTGAGGATGAGAGGGAAGATGTTACTGTGCAAGAAGCCGTGAACAGTGGACACTGATTTTGATGAAGAAATCGCTGCAGAAGATAGGTTTGTAAGAGTCATAATGAGAGCTGAAAGCAAATTGAGGTCTGATCTACTAACTTGTTCAAGAATTTTGAATTCAGGAGAGTTGATAAACCAGATATTAAAGTTGGAGAAATATTGAGTTTGAAGCAATTGATGACCCCCATTGAGTCAAGTATGCAAGCACAAAGATGAAGGGACACGTTGTGTTGTTATGGGACTTTGTGCAAAGTGAGCACATCAAGAGCGATAAGGGAGATCTATGATTGGGACCATATAGTCAAGAAGTTCTAGGTTAAAATTATCCTGCTAAACTACACAATGGACTTATTCAAGGTCCAAAATTTGCACCAAAAGGAAAGATGATAGAAGACATTAGTGAGGATGAGAGGGAAGATGCTGCTGTGCAAGAAGCCGTGAACAGTGGACACTGATTTTGATGAACAAATCACTGCAGAAGATAGGTTTGTAAGAGCCATAATGAGAGCTGAAAGCAAATTGAGGTCTGACCTACTAACTTGTTCAAGAATTTTGAATTCAGGAGAGTTGATAAACCAGATATTGAAGTTGGAGAAATATTGAGTTTGGAGCAATTGATGACCCCCATTGAGTCAAGTATGCAAGCACAAAGATGAACATATTGTGTTGTTATGGGACTTTCTATTAAGTGAGCACATCAAGAGCGATAAGGAGATCTATAATTGGGACCATGTAGTCAAGAAGTTCTAGTTTAAGTGTTGGTGTGAATGGGGTAATTTCCTAACTAGTTATTAGTGAGGACCTATTCACATTATTATAAGTTTACTTAGGAGTTAAGTTTCCTAGTTGTCTTTTCTAGAATTTAGTTATAATGGGGCCATGTCTCATTATTTACTTTTAGTTATCTAGGCATTTAATAATTCTCTCATGCATTTAATATTTGCACTGAGGTTGTTATGACTTAGTTATCTCATGTGATAGGATTAAGACACTCGTCATGATCTTGTCTAATCCTGTCTCTCTCCTTGCCTATATAAGCAAGGCTTCATATGTACATTTCATTCATCCAAAGCTCAGTTGATTGTTGTGTAAGTCCAATATATCATTGCAAAGTTGAGTATTACATATTGGCCACATCTTGCATCCATTGTTGCAATTTCATGTTTTTGCTTTTCCCTCTTGTGGAAGGTTGTTGGTGGTTTTTGCAGATGATCTTGGAGGCTTGAGTCCTTGAGTGACTCAAATGTGTTGTATGAGCTATATCTCAGCTCCTACATTAAGATTATCCTGCTAAACTACACAATGGACTTATTCAAGGTCCAAAATTTGCACCAAAAGGAAACATTCGTAAAAGAGTATATGAAAGAGTCTATTGAATCAACACCCAGGTTGATCTCATAGAGGACAACACAGAAAATGTCTCTGGGTATATCAATGGGTTGTCCATCTCAATTCAAGATGATTTATGTTTGCTATGAGTGCCTTTGGTTAAAGAAGCCTATCAGCTTGTCCTTAGAGCAGAGAAGTTCTGTAGAAACATATTGCAAGAGGTAAGGGTAGGGACAGAAAGAGCAATTAGGGAACAAAAAGACAAACAGAAACACAAAAGTTAAAGGAGAGTGCAACAAGGAGTTTTACATAGAGCTCCAAGGGAGAGAAGACTTCAAGCTACAAAAGAAGAAGAGGGGAAAGAGATGGTGGCTTCAGAGGAATTGCTTCATATGTGGACAAATAGGTCATAGGGCACTTGAATGTCTGAAGCCAAATGAGAGCGAGGTTGTTTGAAGAAGAGTGTGCATGTTCACAACTTGAAAAGGAGAATGAAGAATAAAGTGCATGGAGAAAACTTGATGATGCACAAAGTTCTACTCGAGCTAGCCAAAGAAGAAATGAACCATGTTTAGGAAGAGCATCTTTTGCACCAAGCACAAGCTAGGTGGTAAGTGTTGCAAATTGATAATTGATGGAGGCAGCACAAACAACTCAGCATCAATTGAGATGGTTTAGAAATTTGTTTTAAAACATGTCACACACCCCATGACATATGAAGTCTCTTGGTTGTATAAGGCACAACTCATTGTGACATATAAGACTGAATTACACATTGGAGGGCACACAAACAAGGTACGATGTAATGTGATCCCAATGGATGTATGGGTCAATTCTGTTGCTGATTTGTGGATAATGATTTTCAATATCTTACCAAGATTTCATACATCATATTGGTTTAAGTTTAAGTTATTTATGTTTCTCTATTTCAACTTCCTCTGTTGGATGCTGCTTGGTGTATCAATCAACCCTGGCACTGATCTTTACATTTCCAATAGAGAAGGATTCTAAAGTGCACACATTATAGCACATCTAGTGTTAGAGATCTCAAAGTTGATGATCAAGAATTGCTAGTTGGTTTTGTCATTATCTCCTCATTCACTAAGATCCCCATCAGCAAAGCTAGTGAGATGACAAGGAAAATCACAGAAGGGCACCGCTAGATTGGTTGAAATTCATCTCAGGTCAACCTTTGCTGTCGATGCAATTTATGAACAGACACGGGGTTTTCCTATGGTTTCACCTGTCATACCTAGTAGCATACTTATTTACGGAATATTTTGAGAAGGCCATTGAGTCTTATCTCCCTTAAGGCTAAAACGAAATGGTGGAAAATATTTCACTGATACAAATGTAAATTGGACACATGGGAGTGACAGTGTGACCCCGTAAGAATATGTCAGATTAGATAAGATTCACAATGGAGATGGAGAATAACAGTTACCAGTTACCTACCTTTCTTCTATGTTCTTAAAAGGTGTGATGGATTGACCATTTGAAACTTAATGACATGCATACTTATACTTGCAAGCTGATTCCCCTCACTGCCCATCACAAAAAGATGTTCTCTAAACTCTAGCTGGTAGCTTGAGGTTTTTGAAGAATGAACATATCGAGCAAGAAAAGAGACATTTGAGCTTCTAAAAAGGAATGACTACACAGACTGGAAAATCTAGATGTTTCAGAAGGCTAGTAGTTTTTTGTCCCATACATCTGGAGGTCAACAAACATGATTACCAAAATCTTGAAGAGGAACTACAGTAGAGCAACCTTCTTCCACACACCTTAAAAACAAGTTTGAAATCACATCAGAAACAGTTTATTACAACACAAAACAATGATGTTTATCTAGTTCTTTTTTCCTGTTATAGCCTGGACATTGGTGAAACAAGTAGATCTATTCAATTGAGGACTCATGAAGTGGTTCAGATATAGACTCAGCCAGGGTGGTAAATCACTTTAAAGAGTCCAAGGCTATCCATTTTGCCACATTTTTTCTTTGAGCAAGTTTAATGTATTTCTATGTAATAGCTAATGTGTGATGCATTTGCAAGGTTGTAAAATGTGATTCTTTTACATTGATAAGTTGTATATATGTGTGGTACTATGAAACCTAGAAAACTCATACCTTTACCCCTTGATACTTGTCACTCTTATTGGAAGTGCATCACCATCTGAAGGGGCATATGGAAACATTTCCACACCTACTTCAGAGGATGACATTTCCTTGTGTCCGTCTCCTGGAAGTGTTATTGAAAATCAGCAAGCTTCTTACATAATTTTCTTGCATATGGCATGTAGGTTAAATTGATTTTTTCCTCAAGTGCTAATAACTGGTTGACAAGCATTAAAAAGCTGAAGAAAAGGAGAAAAGAAAAACAGTATTAAGTATGTATTTTTCTATTTTTTTATGAAATTTTACGAGATTTTGTGCAGAAAAATTTCCAATCAAATGCTAAAGTGGTACTAGAAACTAGAAAGAATAGAAAAACTGAGGTGGTTTATTATGTCTGGGCATGGAAGTTTTATTAATTGATTGAAATGAGGAAGAGGGGTACAACATGGCAGTAGCTTGTACTAGGCTATATATATATAGCACCTATGTTGGGGCATGGAAGTTTTATTAATTGATTGAAATGAGGAAGAGGGGTACAACATGGCAGTAGCTTGTACTGTGTAAGAGACCAGGTGTCTCTCAACCCGACCGCTGACTGAGAATGCAAGTTTTTTGTTTGTTTTGATTTTTTTGTGGTTTTTTGCTAATAAAGAGAATGGTGTGATTTTGAAAGAAAAATGCTTGGAAAAATTCAAATAAAATACTACGGATTTAAATATGAAGGAATTCAATTGATAGACATTTTTTTGTGGTTTTTTGCTAATAAAGAGAATGGTGCGATTTTGAAAGAAAAATGCGTGGAAAAATTCAAATAAAATACTACGGATTTAAATATGAAGGAATTCAATTGATAGATTGATGCCGAATAATTTATTGTTCTTCCAAATTGATTACAACTGTGATTAATCAACATGCATAGAAAAAGGCAATGACATTTATTCAGAAAACCTGGTTATTGCAGCCGTCAAAAAATGGTGAAGATTAGGTACGGCCAGCCTCAACAGAACATTCTCCAACCTCGTAATTGATGCAAACTAACCCAGAGACCAAGGCATCCCAACAGGTGAAGGAAGAAGACAAAAAAGCAAGGCGTCCGGGCTTGTAGAAGAAGTACGGCCTTTCAGCTGTGTGATACGGCCTCCAACCAGCAATAATGGAATTCGTACAACCTTGAAAATTGTGCCAGATGAACTAAACCAGCTGCTCAAAGATATCACTTTTCCCTGAACAAATATTGAATCAAGCCCTGAAGAATCACTTCACAATAAACTTTGTAATAACTTCTGAATGAAGCTATTCAACTGACAGGCAATAAATCAACTGATATTTCACAGCCCCTGAACTGCAATACACTGAAGATGGCTCGTTCTCCAATGCAGTA
This sequence comes from Sequoia sempervirens, assembly GCA_007258455.2. Classification (NCBI taxonomy): domain Eukaryota; kingdom Viridiplantae; phylum Streptophyta; class Pinopsida; order Cupressales; family Cupressaceae; genus Sequoia; species Sequoia sempervirens. The sequence continues at coordinate 237,420,316 of VDFB02105785.1, forward strand.
GAAAACTAAAACCCTTGGCTTCATTCTCTGTAGAAGATAATGGCTAAAATCGATTCTCATATGCATAATAATGAATTTCTTCCAAAGAAACCATATATCTCCTCAAGCAAGTCAATTTCCTTCAAAAAGCATCATTTAAATAAACTTTGAATTTCACTTTTAATTTTCCAATAGTTTGGACGCCCATTTAATTATAATAATTAATTGAAATATGGCCCCTTCTTCATGATGGTCGACCCCTTCATTAAGTCACTTAAGTTATAACATAAATTTACATTATAACTTTATAATATAAACTTCAATTAAATTAATATTTATTTCGGTAAATAAATATTAATATCTCCCTCAATATAAGTCCAAATGACAAGCCGTCTAAAGCTGGATGATAAGTGATTGAATCTGCATATGACCAGACCATATTGCTAAAAATAGCAGGGGTGCTCCACTGAGTGTCTCCACTTACTAAAAATAGTAAGTCAAACAAATGATGTCCAAAAAACCCCGAACGAAAGCCAACTGAATAATTCTGACAACTAAAGCCAAGCCAAGCCATGCCTCCATAAGACCCTCTATCCTCCATATTAGCCTGCGAGGGCCACATAATAGGCTAATCTCAAGTACTGAGAGATGTCAACTGGAAGGGGACATTACAGTCTGCCCCTCCTGAAATTGCTTGTCCTCAAGCAATCTCAACTCAAGATGCTGCAAAATCTCCTCACGCTCCCACGTATCATCCTCCACTGGTAAATCTCTCCACTTCACTAGATATTCCCTGATGGTCCTCCTGCGTAGCTGTCTCTCCCTATACTCCAGGATAGGCTCAGGTACTAAAATCAACTTTCTCTCATCATCTAAGGGAGGCAATACTGCTGAAGGTACCACACGATGTCCTAACGTCTTCTTGAGGCATGACACATGAAAAACATTGTGGACCTTACTATCTGCTGGAAGCTCTAGCTCATAAGCCATCTCTCCAACACGCCTGGAAATCCTGAAAGGACCATAGTATCGTGGCTTGAGCTTCTCTAATCCACTCTTCCTGAGAGTAGACTGTCGGTAGGGCTGCAGCATGAGATATACCATGTCTCCCACCTCAAAAGATCTCTCGGTCCTCTTTTGATCTGCATACTGCTTTTGCTGATTTTGTGCCTTAGCAATATTCTCCTTAAGAGCCTTCATAATGTCCTGACTCTCCTGCAATAAGTCTCCAGCGCTAGGTACTCTACTGTCACTCAGTAGCAAATCAAGAAAATTAGGTGCCTCATACCCATACAACGCCATGAATGGGGACATCTGAATAGTCATGTGGTAAGTGGTATTGTAACAATACTCACATAAGTATATCCACTTAACCCACGCCTTTTGCTGCCCTGCTATGTAATTCCGAGGTAGCCTTCAACCCATTTGTTCACTATCTCCGTCTGACCATCGGTCTGCGGGTGGTAACTGGTGCTCGATGTAAGCTCGGTTCCACAAAGTCTGAACACCTCTTGCCAGAAATGACTCAGGAACCGACTATCCCTGTCTCTAACTATGCTTCGAGGCAACCCATGTAATCTGAAAACCTCACGAAAAAATACCTCTGCTACCTGTGTAGCTGTGTAAATAGTGATCGGAAAGAGGTGGGCATACTTTGTCAGCCGATCCACAACTACATATATGCAATCATGTCCTTGGGCTTTAGGCAAACCCGTAATAAAATCCATCGATAGGCATTCCCACTTCATATTAGGAATCAGAAGTGGCTGCAACAACCCTGCCGGATATGTGTTCTCCTGGTTGTTCTGCTGACAAACAGGGCACTCTCACACATACTAAAGAACATCTGTCTTAAGACCCTTCCATGTAAATCTCTCCCGAACCCGTCTGTATGTCTTAAAGTACCCGGGATGCCCTGTTGTAGGTACATCATGGAAAGCTCGCAGAATGGTGTTCTTCATCTCTGACCCTGGGATCAAGAAAATCCTGTTCTTGTAAATGATCAAGTCATTTACAGGTGTGTACATGGTGTCCACAATAGATCCCTCAACAATACCAGATGCCCATGTATCCTTGGCATACTCTGCCACAATCAGGTGCCTCCAATCCTTTGCAATCTGTACCATAGAACTCAGATGAGGCCGGTGTGAAAGAGCGTCAGCAACAACATTCTGTGTACCTTTGACATAGGTGATGTCAAAGTCATATGCCTGTAACTTACCCACTTTTGTTGACGGTCATTCAAATCTCGTTGTCTTAGGAAATGTCTCAAGCTATTATGATCAGTTTTAATACAAAACTTACTGCCCACTAAATATTGCCTGAATTTGGCCAAGGCATGCATTATGGCCAGCATTTTCTTGTCATATATACTGTAAACCCTCTCTGGTCCTCTGAGCTTCCTGCCCTCATAAGCAATCGGGTGCTTGTCCTGCATAAACACCGCTCCAATGCCCTCATTAGAAGCATCACACTGAAGCTCAAAAGGTTTCGTAAAATCTGGCAGTGCCAACACTGGACATGTAGTCATAAGCTCCTTGAACCTCACAAAACACTCCTGTGCCTCAGGAGTCCAAATGAATGCACCTTTTTTCAGCAAATCCGTCATAGGTGCTGCATGGCGTGAATATCCACTGACAAATCTGCGATAGAAACCACATAACCCAAGAAATCCTCACAGTTGTGTAAGGTTCTTAGGAGTAGGCCAATCTATGATAGCACGGATCTTCTCAGGATCCATCCGCACCCCCTCTGCGTTGATAATATGGCCTAAGTATAACAACTCAATCATCCCCAAATCACACTTGGATTCCTTGGCATACAAGGACTCCCTATCCAAAATGCTGAGTACTGTATCCAAATGAGCCAAGTGCTCCTGCCATGTCCTGCTATAGACCAATATATCATCAAAGAAGACAAGTACATATCTCCTCAAATGTAAGTGGAAGACCCTGTTCATCGTGGACTGGAATGTCGCTAGAGCATTGGTTAGCCCAAATGGCATAACCACAAACTCAAAATGTCCACAATGACAGCGAAAAGCGGTCTTCTCAACATCCTGCTCACGAACTCTAATCTGATGATATCCCGATCTCAGGTCTATTTTTGAGAACATGCACCATGGAGCTCATCAATAAGCTCATCTATACAGGGTATGGGATGTCTGTTCTTAATAGTCCTCTTATTTAGGAACCTATAATCTATGCACATACGAAGGGTACCATCTTTCTTCTTCACTAGAACAACCGAAGAAGCAAATGGCGATTTACTTGGCCGAATGTGACCCATAGCAAGCAGCTCCTTGATAGTCTTCTCTATCTCATCCTTAAGCCGCTTTGGGTGCGGGTAAGGAGTAATCATGACGGGCTTGGCGCCCTCCTCAAGCTCTATGATGTGCTCAATACCCCTGTCTGGAGGTCTTCCTGGTGGGATGTCACTGAAAACCTTCCCATGCTTAACTCTCAACTACTGAATGTCAGGATGATACTCGGTCTTATGCTGTCCCTCCTGTGTAGGCATCAAAGTACACTCGGCAGCCCACTCAACCATGTCATGACGCATAAGTCTCTCCATCTGTCGGAAGGAAATAGTCTTGATGTTACTGTCTCGGATGGCCTTCAATAAATGAGTCTTCCCATCCAACTCGAACCGGATCTCCATGTCTTTAAGGCGAAGTATAACTTCCTCAAGAGAATGAAGTCACTTCATGCCCAAGACTATCTCAATATCACCCATATTTACCACATAATAATCAACCTTGAATTCATAATTATTTAGGCGCAAAGGAAGATCCTTAATCGTACGGTCACACTTGAGAGTGTAACCATCAGCCACCTTAACTCGAATGCCCTCAAACTCTTCGGTTATGAGCCCATGCTTCTCCACAAATCTGGCATCAATAAAATTATGGGTGGCACCTGTGTCTAAAAGGGTGATAACCTTTTGACCAGCCAAAACTCCACGCAGTTTGAAAGATCCTTCCTGCTGTATGCTAGACAACTGTGCCTCCTGGAACTAGATCTCTGACTCTGCCTCCACCTTAGGCTCTGAAGCCTCTGACTCTGACTCCTCAGAACTCTCCTGCTGTCTGGAATTTTCAGATTCCAAATCCTCATAATAAGCCCACATAACCCTATTGGCCTTACCCTTAGGCCACAAAGGACAATCATGGCTAGCATCATAGGGACCCTTGCAGTAGAAGCAAAGCTTCTTCCTGTATCATTAAGAGTCTCACGATCCAAGGGTGCTGCTGATTTTCCCTTTGAATCACTCTTAAAATCAGATTTCTCTCTATTTTTATTGAATCCCTTGTTGTCCTTAAATGAAGAAGTACCCCTGGAATTGAACTTGCTAGATGGAGCTGCAAGTTCCATGCTGCGTGCCTTCTTCATCGCTTCCTGTAGTGAAAGAGGATCAAATGCTTTGATCCAACCTCTCAATGGCTCCAACAATCCCTCCACGAAGAGCACAACTAGACGCCTCTCTGATATGTTGGGAACCATCACGGACAACCGCTGGAAGTCTCCTATGTAGGCCTCCAAGCTACCAACCTGTCTCAACTGGGCCAAATCTTTGAAGTAAGTCTTAGGATCCTTCTTGTCGAACCGTCCCACCAATCTGTCCACGAACTCCTGGTAAGTGGTGATACGGTAATGCTGAAGTGTCACCATCCCATGATGCCACTAGTCATAAGTTGCACCCTCAAGATGCAAAGTAGCATATCTAATAGCATCCTCCTCAGCCATGGGATGCAATGTAAGGAAGGTATCCAGTTTACTGATCCAAGCCTGTGCTATAACCTTACTGCTGCCGTCAAACATAGCTAAAGTGAGCTTGTTCATGGCGTGCTTCAGGTCACTATTTTGATGTCTAGGTCTCCTATCCTGCCTGTTCTTGTAATGCTCTCTCCTCTGTGTGAGAAACCTGTCAAAAGTAAGTCTCTCTCTGACCTTTGGGGTCAATAACTCCCACTCATCATTCGCTGCCATAAGAGTATCAGCGAACACTCCCTCAGGCTCCTCATCTACAATAGCCCCATCAGGCTCCTATCTCACAAAAGTAGGGTGGGTAGGCCTATCTGCTGTCCGTGAAACAGTCCTGGGTATCCTCTGTGAGCCTGCATCACTCCTGTCCTCGTCACGACGTGGTGACGGTCTCCTAGGTGGACCCATCCTCTGTATAACCGTGGTCAACTGCTGTAATACATCAACTACCTGCTGCTGACCTGTCCATAAATCTCTAAGAGTCTGTCTAACTTCTGCATCTTCCTTCCGAGGATCTCGAGGAATCTCTGTTCTGTCACCCATGCCTATATCTACCTGTATAGACGATCCAGAAGAAGAACCAGACTGAACCCCTATCAAACCTGTAGCCGTCTCACCTGCCGGAATAAGTGGTGGCTGCCAAGTTATCCTATTTTCCCTCTGATAATATCTCTTTTCTCTCACTCTGGTGCATGAACAAAACGGTTTTCAAACCCCACAAGGATGGCAGGAAACCGCTCTGATACCATTGTAAGAGACCAAGTGTCTCTCAACCTGATCGCCGACTGAGAATGCAAGTTTTTTTGTTTGTTTTGTTTGTTTTTGATTTTTTTGTGGTTTTTTGCTAATAAAGAGAATGGTGCGATTTTGAAAGAAAAATGCTTGGAAAAATTCAAATAAAATACTACGGATTTAAATATGAAGGAATTCAATTGATAGACTAATGCCGAATAATTTATTGTTCTTCCAAATTGATTACAATTGTGATTAATCAACATGCATAGAAAAAGGCAATGACATTTATTCAGAAAACCTGGTTATTGCAGCCGTCAAAAAATGGTGAAGATTAGGTACGGCCAGCCTCAACAGAACCTTCTCCAGCCTCATAATTGATGCAAACTAACCCAGAGACCAAGGCATCCCAATAGGTGAAGGAAGAAGACAAAAAAGCAAGGCGTCCAGGCTTGTAGAAGAAGTACGGCCTTTCAGCTGTGTGATATGGCCTCCAACCAGCAATAATGGAATCCGTACAACCTTGAAAATCGTGCCAGATGAAGAACTAAACCAGCCGCTCAAAGATATCACTTTTCCCTGAACAAATATTGAATCAAACCCTGAAGAATCACTTCACAATAAACTTTGTAATAACTTCTGAATGAAGCTATTCAATTGACAGGCAATAAATCAGCTGATATTTCATAGCCTCTGAACTGCAATACACTAAAGATGGCTCGTTCTCCAATGCAGTAGAAAACTAAAACTGTTGGCTTCGTTCTCTATAGAAGATAATGGCTAAAATCGATTCTCATATGCATAATGATGAATTTCTTCCAAAGAAACCTTATATCTCCTCAAACAAGTCGATTTCCTTCAAAAAGCATTATTTAAATAAACTTTGAATTTCACTTTTAATTTTCCAATAGTTTGGACGCCCATTTAATTATAATAATTAATTGAAATATGGCCCCTTCTTCATGATGGTCGACCCCTTCATTAAGTCACCTAAGTTATAACATAAATTTACATTATAACTTTATAATATAAACTTCAATTAAATTAATATTTATTTTGGCAAATAAATATTAATATCTCCCTCAATATAAGTCCAAATAACAAGCCGTCTGAAGCCGGATGATAAGTGACTGAATCTGCATATGACCAGACCATACTGCTAAAAATAGCAGGGGTGCTCCACTGAGTGTCTCCACTTACTAAAAATAGTAAGTCAAGCAAATGATGTCCAAAAAACCCCGAACGAAAGCCAACTGAATAATTCTGATAACTGAAGCCAAGCCATGCCTCCAAAAGACCCTCTATCCTCCATATTAGCCTACGGGGGCCACATAATAGGCTAATCTCAAGTATTGAGAGATGTCAACTAGAAGGGGACATTACATATTGGGCTATATATATAGCACCTATGTTGCTGATTCAGGTTCAGGTTTAGTATCGCTATGTTGGGCCATACAATATATAAAATATATGAAAATAATATAAATCTAAATATACTAATGATAAATTTAATATATATTTTTAAAATAAGAAACATAAAATATATTAATATAAAATATATAAACATAAAATAATATATCTATATTGAAGGGAATTACTGTTACAGAAATGCCAGCCTTCAGAGGCTACAAGCCATCAGTGGCAAAATATGAACATTTGAGTAACAGAGACTGCTCTGTATCCAGAGATTACAAAGGATTCAAAAATGACAAATAGCTATGGTAATTTCCCATAAAAAGTATCAAGGAAAAGATAAAGAACCACAGAAGAACCATATGGAGAGCAGTACCTGTTCTGTTTTCTGTTGTATTTGCTGCATAGAGGCTTAAGTATGGTTGCCATTCGAGAATATATTTATGTGCTCTAACAGCTTATATCAAGTGGCATCATCATTGAATGAGTAGTAGAACCTGGAGCCTAATGTGCAAACTGGGAAAGATTGATTCAAGCAGCATGTATAGGATACGAATTCAGTGTATGGTGGAAAAATGTGTCGTAAATATTGCTCAGAACTCGTATGTTCAAAACAAGTTTGTGCCTAGACAGAACACTCTTGTGGACATTTATGAGAAGAAAACTTACAGAGCTTAATTGCAATTAAGAAAAAAAAACATTAATGAGAAGAAAATTGGCAGAGCTTAATAGTTATAAATGCCATTTCTTTTCCGTCCTAATTTTCTAAAAATCTGTTTTTTTTAAAGATTTTTTTTGAAGGTTTTACCAGGGTTCTCCCTGGGACTTTGGATTTATCCCAGAGATGTACCTGGGATGAACCCTGGGCATACCCAGAAGGGACCTGACCTGGGAACTGTACCTAGACTGGTTCAATACAGGTACACTCCCAGAAATCAGACATATCTGGAATGAGCCCATAGTCTTGGGTACCCAGGGCGCACCCAGGAGCAACCTGACCTGTGACCTGTGACCTGTACCCATGACTGGTTCAGTACAGGTACATCCCCAGAAATGGGTGAACCCAGTAACATAGTATAGCACTAACTCTAAAATTCTGAATATATACCTGGGCATACCCAGAAGGGACCTGAACTGGGAACTGTACCTAGACTGGTTCAATACAGGTACGCTCCCAGAAATCAGACATATCTGGTATGAACCCATAGTCTTGGGTACCCAGGAGCGACCTGATCTGGGACCTGTCCCCAGACTGGTTCAGTACAGGTACATCCCCAGTAATGGGTGAACCCAGTAACATAGTATAGCACTAACTCTAAAATTCTGAATATATTTATTTTTTTGTAGATTATATATTTATAATTTTCTGTAATTCTATATATATATATAATTATAATAATAATTTTTGTAGATTATATATTTATAATTTTCTGTTTAAACATGACATTTCAATTTCAATCCCCATCACCTGCTGCCAAGACGCCTTTCATCTTTAGGTGACCATATCATATGGTTGCTTTGAAACACCATTCAATGCCGGATTTGAAATTTCAAGATATTTTTTGTTTTAGAAGCATTTACCTGCTGCAGTAGATTCCTTATCATAATGGTACTATTAAATAATTGGATGTGGAAGCATTTTGAACAGATAGGATAAAAACACCTAAAATATTATGAAATTTTGCTGGACAAATTTATTGATTAAGGTCAAACTCCGAGATTTTCAACCTTATTTTAATATCTAGGTGCTGGCAGGATTTTCCTTGAATTATGACGGCCTTTTATGTCATGAGGATCAGCTCTAAAATAAAGTCTTAGAGTTGAAGATTTCTTACTTTTTAATGGTTTATAACAATTTTTAAATTGCTTTTTTTGCAGGCCATACATGGAGGACCAAACATCACCAATGTGCTCATATTGACTATTGGAAATTTGGCATGGGTTTTGCTCACATCAACTTTTCAATCACATGGCAAAACAATCAAATCTCTTTCTGGGCTACAAAATGATCATCTTTAGAATTGCAAGTGGATCTGTAAAAACTGGGTCAAATCTGTACATCATATTTTCTTACAAAGGACTTGATTTGAGTGAATTTTCATTTCTCATGGAAGTCAACTATAAATGCTGGGATGCTAATCTTATCAAATTTTTTGGGTATCAAAGGAGCGGAAGATTTTTTTAAATTGGTACTTCGGATCCAAAGGTAACGAGATACCACACCTAAAGGTATAAAGTGATATCTGCTCCAGGGAAAAGCTGTACAGTGGTCATTTCTAAGGTAATGTTGCTGATCATATATGATGTTCAGGTCACTTTGATTTAAAGATATCAAATAGATTCTTTAAAATGTCGGAACATTTTTTAAAGTAATCAAAAATTTGCAATTCATGATTCTTTGGTGTTATGTTCTGTCTCGTGGCTGATGGACAGAGGATCTATTTTTCACTAAAGGCATTTCTTTTTATGTCCTCCAGCACTTTTTCCATCATTTGTGATGGAACTTTGAAACCTTCATTCTTGCCATGCTATCATGACAGTGTTAAATATTCCTTACATAAAAGTTTGATTATAGAAGAAAATAGCATTCTTAATAAAAAGTGATGGCTTAACAGAAGAGAAGAAATTTTAAATATAGAAAAGTGGTCCTTGAAGGCAAAAAGGAAAAACAATGGACGCTCCCTGGCTTAGAGGCTGATGAGCTGTATGATAATCTGGAACTCTTATAACTTTCTCCATGTTTAATGGGAATGCCAATGTCAAAAGATAAATATCCCTTCTTGTGACATATTGGTGCAACAAACCGAGGCGGCTTAGCCTTCCTTTGGGATAGAGTATATGCCTTTGGCATCATTTGTAAGCTTTGAATAGAGCAAAGATGCTTTGAACAGCATATCCAAGATTCGCTCGAAGACTAGAAAATGCAATTGACTTTTCCGTTATATTATTATTGTCATGTAAGTCATGCAGGTGCAAATATAGGTGCTAATTATCTTTGTTGGTTATGCTTCGTGTAACACTAGATATTCTTGAATTTGTTTTGAAATGGTTGTAGCCTCTATACCTAATTTTGTAACCTGGTTTTTGCACTGGACTTTTCTTCAATGTGCCTTAAAGTCGTGTAGTTATTTGTGTGCACTCAACATGCAAGCATCTGCAAATACTACTAGATAAGAATCTAACACACTCTCTGAGATGTATTAACTCTGTTTCGTAATAATTAAATTTGAATTTCAGGATTGAGTATCTTAAGACTCATCGATGTTTTATTGCAGTTCTATGACAAATGCTAATTTCTCTTAATGTAGACCTATTTAGATCTATAGGTATGTGTTGGCATGTGGGTTTTTATACATGTTGACCTTCCAAACTCAACGGTTTGGTTTTTGAGCTTTCAAATCAGTATAGAATGTGCCATCCAAACTCAACGGTTTGGTTTTTGAATCTTGAAAGTTATGATTTAGCAATCTTCTATTGGGATTTCTTTGACAAATGCTAATTTCTCTTAATGTAGACCTATTGAGATCTATAGGTATGTTTTGGCATGTGGGTGTTTATACATGTCGACCTTCCAAACTCACCGGTTTGGTTTTTAAGCATTCAAATCAGTGTAGAATGTGCCATCTTTGAATCTTGAAAGGTATGAATCATTTTTCTCATAAGTGTATGATTGCAGTCAATCTCAGATTCTTGATTTGCTGCATTTTTTCCAAATAAAGAGTTTTCACATGGTTTGTAATTTCTTATGGTTTCTTACAGGTGTACTGTCAAATGAGCGATGCAACCTGCTACATCGACATTGAAATCAATGAGCTGCTGTTTTTTGCTCAAAAGTGGGTTTTTTTTTTCAGATTCTCTGGTGTGCAGATGTATGGATAGTAAGTCACGATTTGCCTTGCTTTCATTTATCTTTAACGTGAATGCTAACTGGGAGTATATCACTTACAGGTAAGGCTTTTTGAGAAGATGTCTTACAAAATTCTCATGTATTGCAATGAGATTCTTGTCATGTTGTCGACCCAGTCTTGCAGGGCATTCTCCACTTCTGAGGCTGACTTGCTATGTTTCCGTGTCTTTGGGATGGGGGTACACATTTCTGGCAATGTCTATCCAGCAATCTGGATGTACTTTTTACCAAAATAATTATTAAGTAAAATTTGAAAGCATTGTGTATTGTATTTAACAATTTACAATTATTTTGGTAAAAAGTGCATCCAGTATGCTGGATAAGCATTAACCACATTTTCTGGGACAATTTTTTCCCTGGATTTCGAAACGGTATGAGACCGGTAATCATATATGATTTAAATTACAATTAAAATTTAGACAACTTTTCATTTTTCTAATTAAATAGTTAAACACCATTAAGCAGTCTAAAGAGCTAAAATCCCAAAACTGTAATATTTGACATTGAACATTGAACAGTCAACACGACTTAAATATTGATCATTGAAAATTGAAATCGAAAATTGAGGGAAATGTGGACATGAGTACAAAATTGCAGATGTGAATAATTGATTGTTATGTTACCAATGCATCATGAAAATATTTTAGGATACATTTTTTTTTCAATAACATCAGTAACATAGGTAAATTTAAATAATTAATTTTTTTGGCTTTAAATGCCAAACAATGGACAATAAACATTCAACGTTATTCATTGAAAATTGAAATTGAAAGTTGAGGGACGCATCAAAAACACATAATATTGTAAATGTGAATATTTGATTATTATATTGTCAAATATCATGAAAATAATTGTTTGAAATTGTTTCCCCTTTGTTTGGTAACTTTTTAAACTTTTATTTTTTTGGTTTCTGCTTTAAAAAAGAACATTGATGGGTGATTGTAGGCCGTACTCAGTAATTACCCAGCAAATTGGGGCGTCTCGTCTGTGTCACAGCGATTCAAGAAAAATGTTATAAAAAAGGGTCATAGGGATTGTCATTACATCATAGAAACATTTAGGCTGATCCAGATGGAAGGAGACACATCATCATGGAACAATGGCTTTTTGTGGAGAAACAAGGGTTTCATACTATTAGTGACTTATTTTGACAACACCATTATGCGGCCTTGCCAGCTCAATAACCCAAGAATGGTGAAAAACAAAATGAAAACATTTGACATTCTTGGAATAAATGAAATTTGCAATGCATGTCTAAATTTCTATATATTCAGCTTGCTAAAATAAATTAAGATTTTGTAATTAAGAAAATAGACATTTAAAATGGCATGAAAACGTGATCAAGAGAATAGACATGTGAAATGACATGAAAATGTGAGGACATTCCATATCGATGATTACCGAGTTATTTAGGCAGCTCTTCTGAAATCCCTATATAAAACTCACTGTTGCAACATCCAATCATGTTAATAATTTGAAAACAAATTGTTTCCCTACAAGATAATAACTAGTAGGAATATCTATTTGGTTTAAGCCCTTTTGGGAAGGTTATTTTGACATTATTTGGATAAATGAATTTAGCTTGCTAAAATAAATTAACATTTTGTAATCGGTTTTCCTTGTTTAATAAGTCAGTCCTTTTTTATGTTATTAACTTCCAACTTTACCTGTAAAATCGTAGAATGGCGGAGAACGCAAAGGAAGAGGCTGATGAACCTATGTCAAAGACAACAGTTAGTCACAATAAGGGGTCTGAAGGGGTGGTAGGCAAGCAGAATGACATTGCCTTTCAACCACTGGTAAGGGTGGATGTTTCTTCATTTGTGAACTGGGATGCAAAGCATTTGGAACAGAGGGCGGTTATTGGCAGGTTTTTGGGACAATGGTTCTCGAGAAAACAAATTGGTGAATGGATTCTGGAAAATTGGCAGTTGGATCCAATTGTGAATTTCTTGCCAAAAAGCTTCTTTGTGGTGGTGTTCAAAAACAAAATGGACAGAGATAAGATTTTGAATGCCCCACCATGGATGAATGGTTCGTCATATCTCTTTCTCCAAAAATGGTCACGGAACTTTAATCCGTTTGAATGCAATCCATGTAGCAGGCCAACATGGCTGCGGTTATATAACCTCCCTTATGAATACTGGTCTAAAAGTTGCATGGAAAATATAGGTAATTCGTTCGGGAAAACATTGGAAGTGGATTTGAGGGAAGGAGAATCCCTGATTTATGCAAGAATTCTGGTAATGTCGTTACTTGAAATCCCGAAGCTAATCATCCTGGAAGCCAACGGTTCTGAATGGAAACAATTGATAGAAGTGGAAACAAATAAATTCCTCTGTTTGAAGTGCCGATGCAGAAACCATTCTGAAGCATCTTGTAAGTGTTTCCCTCCGGCAAAAAAAAGTGTCTGGAAGGAGAAGCCACAGCGGGAGGCTTTGGGGAATACACAAGAAGTGGGCGGGGATCAATTGTCTCCTGAAACTGGAATAGGCGGGGTGCCAGTTTCAACGCACATTAAAAACTGGGAGATTGTCTTGGTAGAGCCAATTGCCTCAATAATTCCAGAGCCTATGACTCAAGTTGAAGAAGGAGAAATTGTTAGGGAAGGTGTGGAAGAGACTCTTCCCTTGAGGATGATTCATTGGCATGAGGTTGAGGACCAAATGGGTGAAGAGTAGGCGTCGGATACAGAGAAGTTTGAAGATTTGGACATTCTTGAAACAAGGCAAATTGCTCAAACGGTCAAATCTGCCCCGGTGTCAAAAGTGGGGAGAAAATCTTATAAACAAAAAAGAGAAGAAGAAGCATTGCGTGGTGACCAACCGTCAATTCGTTCCTACATGACGAGATCCAAGGGAGCACAGGCCTCCCTTGGAGGGAGATGAAAATTCTCTCATGGAATGTTAGGGGCATAAATGCCCCTAACAAGAGGCGACTGGTCAAGCGCCAGTTGGAGTGTCAGAATCCGGAGTTAGTTCTTCTGCAAGAAACGAATCTCGAAGGGAACGAAGTTGAAGCATTCATCAAGTATAACAAAGGTTGGGAAGGCAGTTTCATTGAAGCAAGGGGGGCTTCAGGCGGGCTTGGAGTCCTCTGGAAGCCTGTAAAAGTCAAAGTGGAAGCCTCTGTTTCAAACCAGAATTGGATGAAATTAAAGGTAACGTTTCTTCAAACATATTCTTTTTTTGAAGTTCACAATGTTTATGGTCCCACAAAAACATAGGATAAAAAAGAATTATGGGATACCATTTCAAGTTCTTTAGGCGCTAATAAGGTGATCCTAGGGGGAGACTTCAATGCTATCATGGATCTAAGTGAAAAACTAGGGGGTTCCAGAAAAATTTATCAATCCCAGAAAGACTTTGTGAATTTCATTGAAGCAAACAAACTGCTAGATGTTAAAACCTCAAATGGCATCTTTACCTGGAATAACAGAAGGAAAGATGTAAGAGGAGCAACGAAGATGTACATCACCTTCTGGTCCAGTGTGAGTTTGCCCAAACTTGCTGGATGGTGTTCAAAGCAATGCTGGATTGGCATGGGCCTCTCCCAAATAATTTGAGACAAGTTTTTGATTCTTGCCCCATCCTATATAAAGGTGGGGCTTTCGAGGGGTTGTGGTTTGAGACTCTAGCCATGTTAATATGGTAGATTTGGAAGGAACACAATGCAAGGATTTTTAGGGAGAAAGAGACAGATGTGGCAGGGGTTATTGCAAAGATTGAAATTGGCATTAGTGAGCACCTCAACGGAAGACTCAAGATGTCAAAGTATAGGTTCTTCTCATCATGGGATGAAAGGATTTGCAAGCGGTGGGGCTTTCTCATCCGGCCACAGCTCATGTCACAAAAGAAGGTTGCAGTCAGGACCAAGGCCAAGTGGTCGTTGCCCCCAGGGGCCGTCTCAAATTGAATTTTGACGGGGCCTCTAAAGGCAACCCGGGCGAATCTGGAGCTGGATTCATAATTAGGGATGCGACAGGTAAAATGCTGGGGGCAGGTTCTTCAAAGCTCCCGTGGGGCACCAACACAGTAGTGGAGTGTGCAGCATTGTGGGAAGGCATTTGTTTTTGCATCTCAAAAGGTTGGGACTTTATTGACATCGAAGGTGATTCAGAGGTGGTAATAAGGGCGGTTGGGGCTGGTTGTGTTCCAAGTTGGTGGCTTCAAATGTGGATCGACAAAATAAGACAATGTCTCTCTGCCCTCCAGGATTTCAATCTTTCACACATTTACAGGGAGGCGAATTGTGCGACAGACCTCTTATCGAAGTTTGCCGTTGACCAAGCTTCTTCCAATTTGGTTTTTGAGTCTTTGGACATTTGGCCGGGGTTAGAGGAGGTTGTAAATGTTGATATGGGTCACTCTCTTTGTCATGGTCTGGGCGGGGCCTCTGTGGAGGATTGTATGGTGTTTCAGAATGCTCCTTCCTAATCTCGGTGGCCAGTGCGTGATCTGGGGTTCGGTCGCTGATGCAAAAGGGGCGGGGATGTTTATGTCAGTGGTTTAGAAGGTGTTGGGGTTTGTTATTTTGTTGGTATCTTTGCAAACTTTACTATGTAAATTCCATTCGCTTCAATAAAATGAGAGCTACCCTCTCTGGTAGTAATTTGCCTAAAAAAAAAAAAAATTAACATTTTGTAATCAAGAGAATAGACATATAAAATGGCATGAAAATATGATCAAGAGAATAGACACATGAAATGGCATGAAAATGTGAGTGAGTACATCCCATATCAATGAATCCCAAGGCATTTAGGCTCTTTTGAAATCCTTATACAAAACTCTCAATTGTTGTAGTATCCAATCATGCTAGTAATGAGAAAACAAATTATTTCCCATACAAGATAATAACTAGAAGGAATATCTATTTGGTTAAGCATGTTTGGGGAGGTAATTTGATTTATACATTAATCACTTCTCAATAAACTTGCACCATGTATTGATTCATATGGATTATGAAATTGTTGTAAAAATGTATTTTTGTGAATAGTAAAATGAATTAATCAAATGGAAGAAAACATAAAAGATTGATAAAGAAATAGGTTAGACAAATGTCTAGGACAAGAGTGTGACTATGGTAGTGAACCTTGCTTGTATAGGTGAAAAATTTGGATTGTGAACCAAATAAGCATAGTTTCACCATTTAGTGCATATAAGAACTTTTGGGGCTTGAGAGAATGTTAATGAAATCATAAATCTATAAAAGGAGGATGAGACTTGCATTTGATATCATTTAGAGGAGAAATAAACTTTTATTGAGCAATGGAAAATATGATTTAGATGATATAGTGGGATAAAAGGATTTATGAAAAAATGTGTATAATAGTTAAAGCAATTAAAAGTTTATTTTAATGTGCACAAAGTAAGGGGGGTGCAAAGAACAAGTTTTGCATGTTTCAAAATGAAGGGCGTACTCTTGTATGGTGGGAAAAAGATGTAAATAATTATGGAAAGAGAAAAAGGCAATTATAAGCACTTGGGAAGAATTCAAGCAACCAATCCAAAATAATTTTAATCCAATAGGGCTATAATTATGAACAAAAGATTTAATTGGATTTTTTGAAACGTGACAATGGACAAAGTATGTAAGTTTACACTAGAGAGTTTCAAAGACAAGACATGTTAATTAGGATGGACTTGAAATGAGAAGAGGTACTTTTCAAGCACCTTGGAGGCCTTTGCTATCATATTATAAAGGGAGCAATCACCACCACGCTACAAGACTTGGATGGAGTATGCGTCAAGCTTAATATGTGGAAAGTGAGGAAAAATGAACATCCACCACAAAGGAGGAAAACTTAGGGGATTTTCTCCTCAATCAAAGCCTTAGTAAGCTATTGTGGGGCCAATGACTTCTCTAATAAGGGAGGTGTGATCCATATGGATCATGAAAATTGCAATACAAATGTAGAGAGATGTATTTTTTGTTAGCATATTATTGTCATTGATGTCAAAAGGGGATGTATGTGTGATATCTTGCCTGGGAGATTTGTGTTCTTTGGGTGACAGGAAGAACTCATACGTATTCAGTCATGGCGTTGAAACAAACTTTATATTCCAATGATGACTATCTATTGGTAGTTGCAGGTTGCTTAAGTGACAACTTAAGACATTGAGTTCGTCGGGGCAACCGACCCTCTTTCCTTGTGCTTACTGGCTTGACAAATATTCAACAATCATAATACTTTCCTACTCATGGGGTGAATATTTGTCCTTGGTATAATCTACGGTGGTGATTGAAGATTGAAGATCTAAAGTCTTTTCTGGGAGCTTAGTGCGAATATTGTAGATCCCTGTCTAGATTCCTCAGAATAGCACAACGGTGCACTTGGTGGGACCAAAGTAACTGATAGGTGTCAAGGATGATTGGTGACATGTTGGCAAGTGGCAGTGTGTGATTGATTGATATAACAATTCACATCTCTATTGTGAATTGCGTGGGTATGCCAAGGTGACAGATGGCGATAATCTGTCAGTCTACCAAAGATTTTGTTGGACCGCGTCTAACCTCACAGAATTGCGGATTTGTGATGTGTGTCTTTTGGGACTTTCCCTTGATAAGATGTATATGGCATAAATCAAAGGCAATCATTAAAGCAAATCTTTTATCCGACGGTTATGTTTTAAAAGGTTGAGAGGTGATTATTGATCGATGGATCATGGTGTGAAAAGTAACAAATCAACAACACAGGTTTAAACTGAAAAGCATTAACGACTATGACAGTGTGATCTAGGGTTTCGATTGCAAAATGAAATCTGGGAACAAATTCAATTGGCTCAACCGTTCCAACAACCAGTGTTAATGGTGATCAAATAATCAGATTGGAGATATTGACATTTAGGTGGCGGAGAATCAGAATAAGATCTGTTATAGAGAATGTCAATTAAATGAAAGTGTGATCTTAGCTGTTTGGTATGCTAGAATTAGAAAACTCTTTGATTTTTGATAAGTGGATGCATGGCTCGATGATTTGGTAGCATAAAGAAGTTATAAATATTGAACCCTAGCAAAGGAAAGGTATTGTGTACAAATGTCGAGGTCGATATTGAAAGTAGGTGATGGTTAAAAAGAGGTGGTCAACGAAATTAAGGAGAGTGAAGAATGCTGCAAGAAGTAGAGGAAGAAAAGGTGTGTTGCATTTGATCGACAATTGTCTCTTAAGACAGATAGAGAAGATTGTAGTGAACAAAAGCATGAAGGACAACAATGTCCTTGTTTAGCTCCAGAAGGCGGACATAGAATGCACTCCTAGAGAAAGTGCAACAAGACTGTGCAGTGTATCTGTAAGTCTCTTAAGATGGACAGAGAATACACTAACAGAAAAAAGGGGGACTGCACCAACAACAGTTGAAAGGAGAGGAATTCAAATTAATGCTGCGAATCACCTACAAGAGTAGAACAAAAGGGATATGAAGCATAGTTGAAGGTATAGAGGTCAAAATCAAGTATTGAGCAATTGCAAAGTGAGTTGCAACATTGAATTGGGTTCTATCAAACAATTTGTTACTATCACAATTGTAAATCTGATTGATGGGTGCCATCAAATATCTGGGTAGGTACTCAGAGTAGGGAGTGGGTGCTCCTAAAATCAGGGGATTGGTGTCTCCTTAGGGAAAAAACCCTTAAACATTGTAACCAAACTTTGATTGTGAGGCTGGATTAGGACAATAGCTCCTAGCAACATTTCTCACCGTGGTTTTTCCCATCTTGGGTTTCCACGTACATCTTGTGTTATGTGATGCTTATGTGTGTGCCTGTTCATAAACTTGTATGTTAAGTCTTAATTTGCACAAAGTGTATATGGATTAGAATTTTAAGATCTACTGATTCACGCCCCCTTCTTAGTAGATTGCTGTGTTCCAACAATTGGTATCAAAGCACTAGGTTCCCTAGGAGAAGCCTAATCAGTTTGGGTAGATTCTTGGATTTGTGAACACAATGACTAGTAAAGAAAGCTCTTCCACAAACTAGCCACCTTGGTTCGATGGAACATATTATACATTTTAGAGCTCATTAATGAAGGGATATTTAGGAACTTTAGGGTTTGATGTGTGGATGTCTGTTGTGAATGGATACACACCACCAACCACACCTCCTACTGATGCCGTGGGAAAAAGGGATTATGAGAACAATGAAAAAGCATTGTATGCTATTATGAATAGTTTGTCAAGATCTGTGCATAGCATGGTTATGTATTATAAGACTACACATGATGTTTGGGATACATTGAAAAAGATCTATGAAGGAGATGACAAGGTAAAATTGGCAAAGCTTCAAGTACTAAGAGCTAGATTTGAAGGACTAAAGATGACAAAAGAGAGAAGATTGCAGATTATCTCCTAAGAGTTAACGATATAGTGAACTCTATTAAAAGATATGGAGAAGATGTAAAAGATGTCGTTGTACTGAAAGTTCTAAGGTCAATGACAAACAAGTATGATCCTAAGATCTCTACAATAAAGGAAGAGAAATAGACAAACTTACTCTTAATAAGTTGCATGGTATATTCACTGCATATGAAATGAGGATGGGAGATGCAGAACCATCTAGGAAGGAAGCTGCCTTCAAGGTTGCCAACAAAGTGAAGGATGAAGCACCTAAGAAAGACAAAGCTGAAACGTCCACATCTGGACATGATGAGACTGATGAAGAAGAGACAAATTTCATCAGGAGACTAAGAAGAGGATTAGGCAAGTACAAAGGTAAGTTGCCCTTTAAATGTTTTGAATGTGGTAAGGCAGGTCATTTTGCTGCCAAATGTTCCTACAATAAGAAAGGTGACTCTGAGCATGAGGAAGATGATAAAATGAAGAAAACCTACTACCCTAAGAGAAGGAGTTTACAGAAGAAAAAGAAAAGTCTATACATACAAAAGGATAGTGATGTATCAGATACTACAACAGTTCAAATGATGAACAAAGCTGTGCTTTTGTGGTGAGAGAAAATTAATTTCTCTTTATGGCAAAAAAATATGAGAAACAAAAGGATGAAAAGATAAAAGACCTTCATGAAGAAGGTGAAGAAGAAGGAGAGGTTGATCTAGAAGGAGAAATCATCTATGCTCTAGATGAGATTGATGATCTTAGAGATGAGATTGAGAAGTTAAAAAAGGAGAACAAGCAGCAAAGTAAACTTGCTCAAAAGGAGTCAGACAAACTAAGC
The DNA here is from genome assembly GCA_007258455.2 of Sequoia sempervirens. Classification (NCBI taxonomy): domain Eukaryota; kingdom Viridiplantae; phylum Streptophyta; class Pinopsida; order Cupressales; family Cupressaceae; genus Sequoia; species Sequoia sempervirens. Next base: position 237,440,278 of record VDFB02105785.1, read on the forward strand.
AAGGATCTAGAAGAATCTACCTAGAATGTGGTAGATTTGAAGTTACAATTGGAGGAAGCCAAGAGGACATAAGATGTAATTAAATCCAAGCTACAGTCTGAGGTTGATAGATGCATGAAGCTTGAGGAAGAGATCGTTGCTCTAAGAAAAGATTTAGAAAAGGAAAAAGAGAAAATAGAGAAAGGACTCGAGCTGAAAAGTGGGTCAAATATTTTGGATGAGCTATTGAGCACACAAAATCCCTCTAACAAAGAAAAACCCAGAATAGGGCTTGAAAAAGGTAAGAGTACCTTCATAGACACTTCTGCAAAGTTGTATGAAAGATTCAGAGTAGGAGAAAAGTCTCATTCTGTTGATGAAAGAGATTACAAAGAGAGTATATGCACTGAGAAATCTGTAGAGGCAGAGAAAACTAAAGAAGAAAATAAGCCTGTTGTAGACAAGAAGGATAACCAATCAACTCCTGATCATCAGAGGAGAAGGAAAAATATCAGAATGAATGATGCTGATGGATTCACTAGGGTGAGAGACACAAGAAATCAAATGCACAAAAGATCACCCCATCTAGCACAAAATGCTATGACTAGGTTTTCTTCATATTTTTATCGATACTATTATACATGTAATCAGTTTGGTCATAGGGCTAGAGAATGTAGTCATTCCTAAGAGGAGTACAAACTTTGTAAGCAAGAATCCATTTTCTCCTTTAGTGGATATGAATGTAGCTTGCTTTAATTGTGATAACTTTGGCCACATAGCTAAAAATTGTAGAACAAAGTTTACAAGACAAAATGTTAAGAATGAGAAAAAAGAAAGATCCACCTCCTAGAGCAAACAAAAAATATGAAACTATGGAGGAAAAGGTAGAAAAGAAAGCTAAGAAGGTATGGAAAGAAAAAGGAGAAAGCTCCACAGAATCAATGATTGCATAGAAAACGTTGCATGCTAAGAAGCAAAATCTTTGGGTGATAAATAGTGGTTGCTCCAAACACATGACTAGAGATAAGAGTAAATTCATCAAACTCAAGAAATGTAATGAAGGATCTGTGAGTTTGGGTGATAACACGATAGTCAAAATATGTGGAAAAGACATACTAAGTCTAGATGGAAAAAATCCCACAAACGATGTGAGTCAGATGTGTGACAATGGTTACAAGGTAACATTTGATTATGAAAGATGCAAAATAAAAAAGAGTGGAAATATATTTGCACAAGGATTGAAGCACAATATGCTAAGCATTAGTCAGATGTGTGACAATTGTTACAAGGTATCATTTGATTATGAAGGATGCAAAATCAAAAAGAGGGGAAAAATATTTGCACAAGGATTGAAAATTGACAACAATCTTTATAATCTTTTTGAAGTAAAAGGTCAAAGCTGTTTGATAGGACAAGTCGATAAAAGCTAGCTATGGCCTAGAAGATTAGGCCACATAAACTTTGATAATTTGGTGAAAGTAAGTTCAAGAGGTCTAGTAAGACACATGCCCAAAATAACCAAGCCTGCAAATGTCATATGCAAAGAATGTCATCAGGGAAAGCAAACAAAGGCTAGCTTTCCAACTAAAGAATATCCAACTACTAAACCATTGCAATTGGTTCATATTGATTTGTGTGGACCTCCAAGAACACGGGGTATCAAAGGTGAAAGATACTTCATGTTGCTAGTTGATGACTACAAAAGAATGGCATGGGTAACATTCTTGAGGGACAAGTCACAAGCATTTGAAAGATATTCAGGAAAATGGTTGAAAAAGAATTGGGAAAAAGAATTAAATGTTTGAGAGCAGACAAAGGAGGAGAATTTGCCTCAAGTAAATTTGTGGAATATTGTGAGTCACTTGGAAAGAGACAATATTTTGCATCTAGAACTCCACAAAAAAATGGTGTTGTTGAGAGAAAGAATAAAGTTGTCAAAGACATGGAAAAAACAATGTTAAATGAGGCTAAATTAGCTGATATGTTTTGGAGAGAAGCTATTCATACTGCAATATATATTCTGAACAAAGTTCAAATTAGAGCACACAGTGATATCAACCCTTATGAATTGTGGTATGGTAGGCCTGCTTCTGTTAAGCACTTCAAAGTGTTTGGAAGCAAATGCTACATTAAGAGAGAAGATGAGAAATTGGGAAGCTTTGAGTCAAGAAGTGATGAAGGAATATTTCTAGGATATTCCATCCAAAGCAAAGCCTGTAATTGCTATAACAAAAGACTGGACAAGGTTGTGGAAAGCATCAATTTCAAGATTAATGAAAGTATAAAGCATATCAAATCTGATCAAAATGAATTTGAAGATGATTCAGAATATGAAGACAATGTGGCAAATAATGAAGAAGAATCTAAAGAAGATGTAGAGAAGGCACCTGCAAAATATGTACAAAAGGATCATCCTGCAGATCAAATAATTGGAGAAAAAAATGAAGGAGTTCAGACTAGAAGAAGACTTGCAAAGGATAAGGAACAAGTTAATTTTTCTCTCCTATCTTAGATTGAACCAAAATTTTTTACTAAGGCCAACAAGGATGAGAGCTGGATAGAGGCCATGGAAGAAGAGCTAAATCAGATTGAAAAGAAAAAAACATGGGAGTTGGTTTGTATACCCCCAAGCAAAAATGTAATTGGCACTAAATGGGTGTTTAGAAACAAGCTGAATGAAGATGGATCTATAGTAAGAAATAAGGCAAGATTAGTGTGCAAGGGGTATGCACAAGTTGAAGGCATTGATTTTGAAGAAACATTTGCACCTGTGGCAAGATTAGAAGCAATCAAAATGTTTCTTGCATTTTCAGTGTATAAAGGATTTAAAGTGTATTAGATGGATGTTAAATTTGAATTCCTTAATGGAAACCTAGAAGAGGAATTCTACATAGAAAAACCAAAAGGTTGACATGAGACTCTTTTGGCGCAAGGATTTTGGCTTAACAACATACACAAATGCAAATTGGGCAGAAAGCGTAGATGACAAGAAAAGCACTAATGGTGGAGCATTCTTTTTAGGAAACAAATTGGTTTCTTGGATGAGCAAAAAGAAAGAATCAATCACTCTATCCATAGTAGAAGCAGAATATGTAGCAACATCAACATGTTGTATTCAAGTCCTATGAATGAAGCAGACACTTTAGGACATCAAGGTAGAGTACAAAGAACCTATCTCTATTACTTGTGATAACTCAAGTGCAATAAACATCTCAAAGAATCCAGTAGTGCACTCCAGAACAAAGCACATATCCATAAAGTATCACTTCATTAGAGAGAAGGTTGTAGACAAAGAGGTTAGCATGGAATATGATCCCACCAAAGAACAAGTGGCTGACATTTTCACCAAGCCTCTTCCAAAGGATCAATTTGAATATCTAAGGGAGAAACTGGGAGTGATTGCTCCTAAAACATATCACTAAAAATTAGTGATAGGGCATGAATCTAGGGGGAGCATAATTGGTACTTTATTTATCCTTGGTAATGGAGGAGTTCAAGTTAGGTAAACTGGTTTTACAAATTTGTAATGACTTGATGGTTGCATAGTCAAGGATTCTCACTTTCTCTTTGATTTGCTTGTCAAAGGGGGAGTATGTTTTCAGGGGGAGTCTTCCGTTTTCCATTGATGTCGAAGAGGGAGAAATGCATTGAAATGCTCAAAATAGGAGCTGGGAGAAATATGTGCAAAATGCAGATGAGAAGAGACACATGTCAAAGGGGGAGTGAATTGCTTAAATGGCTCAATTGGTACAAAGCACTAATGTTACTATTTACAATTGGTATCAGACCATAAATTGAAGGATGAGCATTTAGTTTTTCCATCAATGACAAAGGGGCAGATTGTTAGCATATTACTATCATTGATGTCAAAAGGGGATGTCTGTGTGATATCTTTCTTGGGAGATTTGTGTTGTTTGGGTGACATGATGAACTCATACGTATTTAGTCATGGTGCTAAAACAAACTTTATATTCCAACGATGAATTTCTATCGGTGGTTGCAGGTTGCTTAAGTGACAACTTAAGCCATTGAGTTCGTTGGGGCAACTAGCCCTCTTTCCTTGTGCTTGCCGACCCGACAAATATTCAGTGATCATAATGCTTTCCTAGTCATGGGGTGACTATTTGTCCTTGGTATAATCTATGGTAGTGATTGAAGATTGAAGATCTAAGGTCTTTTTTGGGAGCTTAGTGCGAATATTGTAGATTCCTGTCTAGATTCCCCAGAATAACACAACGATGCACTTGGTGGGACCAGAGTAACTGATAGGTGTCAAGGATGATTGGTGACATGTTGGAAAGTGGTAGTGTGTGATTGATAAATATAGCAATTCACATCTCTGTTGTGAATTACGCGGGTATGCCAAGGTGATAGATGGTGACAATCCGCTAGTCTGCCAAAGATTTTGTGGACCATGTCTAACCTTGCGGAACCACGGATTTGTGATGCATGTCTTTTGGGACTTGCCCTTGACAAGATGTATATGGCAGAAATCAAAGGCAATCATTAGAGAAAATCTTTTATCCGACGATCATGTTTTAAAAGGCTGAGAGGTGATTGTTGATTGACAGATCATGGTGTGAAAAGTAACAGATCAATGACATACGTTTAAAATGAGAAGCAATAACGACTATGACAGTGTGATCTAGGGTTTCAACTGCAAAATAAAATTTGGGAATGAATTCAATTGGGTCATCCGTTCCAACTACCAGTGTTAATGGTGATTAGATAATCAGATTGGTGATACTGACATTTAGGTAGTGGAGAATCAAAATAAGATCTATTACAAAGAATATCAATTAAATGAAAGTGTGATCTTAGTTGTTCAGTATGCTAGAATTAGAAAAATATTTGATTTTTGATAAGTGGATGCGTGGCTTGATGATCCGGTAGCATAAAGAAGAAGTTATAAATATTGAATCCTAGTAAAGGAAAGGTATTATGTACAAATCTCGAGGTTGATGTTGAAAGTAGGTGATGGTTAAAAAGAGAAGGTTGAAGAAATTAAAGAGAGTGAAGAATGCTACAAGAAGTAGAGGAAGAAAAGACATGTTGCATTTGAGCGACAATTGTCTCTTAAGACAGACATAAAAGGTTGTAGTGAAAAGAAGCATGGAGGACAACAATGTCCTTATTTAGCTCTAGAAGGCAGACATAGAATGCACTCCTAGAGAAAGTGCAACAAGATGTGCAGTGTATATGTAAGTCTCTTAAGATGGACAAAGAATACACTAACAAAAAAAGGGGGACTGCACCAACAACAACCGAAAGGAGAGGAATTCAAATTAATGCTGTGAATCACCTACAAGAGTACAACAAAAGGGATATGAAGTATAGTTGAAGGTACAAAGGTCAAAATAAAGTATTGAGTAGTTGCAAACCAAGTTGAAACATTGAATTGGGTTCTATTGAACAATCTATTACTATCACAATTATAAATCTGATTGGTGGGTGCCATTAGATATCTGGGTAGGTAATCAAAGTAGGGAGTGGGTGCTTACTTGGAGTGGGTGCTCCTAAAATCAGGGGATTGGTGTCTCCTTAGGGTAAAAATCCTTAAACGTTGTAACAAAACTTTCATTATGAGGCTAGATTAGGATAGTAGCTCCTAGTAGCATTTCTCACTGTGTTTTTTCCCATCTTGGGTTTCCACACACATCTTGTGTTATGTGATGCTTGTGTGTGTGACTATTCATAAACTTGTATGTTAAGTCTTAATCTGCACAAAGTGTATATGGATTAAAATTTTAAGATCTAATGATTCACCCCCCCTTCTCAGTAGATTGTTGTGTTCCAACATTTTGTGAACACTAAAATTAATATCAAATAAATAGAAAACGTAGAAGGCTGATCAAGAAACAAGGTAGGAAAAATGTCGTGTAATTGTGATAGTATCTAGGATAGGACCATGACCATATTAGTCACCCTTGACTTTATAATTGGGAAATTTAGAGTGAACAAAATTTATGCTGTTTGACCTTCTATGCATGCAAGAAAACTTCAAAGGCCCAGGATAACTTTCTCATTTACATAAATGTATAAAAAGAGGTAGAACTTGCATACAAAATCAATGAGGAAAATAAAGTTGTATTGAAAAACTAAGAAGAGGATTTAATTGTTCATATTGTGAAGGGTAAATGGAAGAAGATGAGTCCACAAAACGTGGAAGTTTTTTCCTTAGAAAAAAATTTGAAATCAACTTCAACAAAACGGGATCCCTTTTATGTTTGGGACCCCGAGCCAAAAACGAGATCCCATTTCCCATTCTAAAATGGGATCCCACTTTTTAAAAAATGGGATCCTGTTTCATAATTTTTTTTCTTCATGATTTTAAGAAATGAGATTCCGCTTTTAAAAAAATGGGATCTCGCTTTTTAAAAAATGGGATCCCGTTTCTTAAAATCATAATTTTTTTTTTTTTTATGTAATGGGATCCTGTTTTTTAAAATTTGATTTTTTGGTCGAATTTTTGCTCTGTTTTTCGGTTCAAGAAAAGGCTTGGGAACTTGAACCTAAGCTTTGGACTTGGTTTGACTTGCAAGTTGAAGGTCCTGGTAATGTCACAAGAAAATAGTGACTTTGGGCATATGTCTGAAGACTTTTTTTTTGTAGAATTTTTTGACGAAATTAAAACCCATTATAAAGGAGATAGTGTAGATTCTAAATATATATAAATTTTTTTACAATTGGATTATTTTTTCTAATTTTCAATTAATTTATGATGAAACTAGTCCATAAACTTGAAATATCAGGGTTTTTTACTATTTTAATAACTTTTTATTAAAATATTTTTTTGTAAAACGAATTGCACAAAAACCTTCTTAATTTTTTTTTTTCAATTTAAAAAAAATCAAAAATGATAAGTTTAGGTCATCTTATGTGTGATGTACATGCTTTTTCAAATGACAAATATGGCTAATAAAAAAAATATTCAATAAAAAATTACAAAAAATATAAAAAATGTGCTTCAATGAGTTAAAAACCTTTTCCCAAAAGGATTTAAAAGAATACGACAATTTAGGTCAAAATATGGATGATGTATAGGTGCATGGTATGGTAAAAAAAAAGTGACTTTTAAATAGTGGTTTTTAGGAACGCCTATTGAAAATCAATTTGTAGCATCTGGGTATTGAAATAAATTACATTTTGGAAACTAGAATCTAAGTACTGCATTTTATGATTAGTGACTTTTTTCAAGATTCCATCTCTAAGTGCTTCAAATGTTAAGGTCAAATGTGTTAAATTCTGAAAATCAGGGAAAACACTTCCACTTTTTGGCCAAAAAGTGGACTCAATTTCTTGCCAGCACTCTGAAATAAAGATTGAAACAATAGAATCTATTGTTGAAGGAGGGGTAGCTTGCATACAAGCAATCCATTGTACTTGGTAATCTTACTAATTTGAACATAGGAAGTATGATATTTGCAACTACCATAATCTAATTTTTCTTTCTTTGGAGGGACTCCATGATAAAAAAAAATGAGTTTTTGTGTTGACACTTTTAATTACAACATGTTTTCTCATTTGATTCACATTTCTCCCTAACATTGTCATTTGAATTACATGTTGCATGAAATGTTTAGTTTTATTTTTTGATTCGTAGATTCTAATTGTTTAGAGGGTTTATGGATCACCTATTGTACTTGAGGGATTACAAAATGATTCCATGAAACACATTTCATGTGTGATGAAAATTAGCAAAATTCAAATTACTTATTATTTTATATATTTGTTCAAAATGATCGATTGAGTAGGCTGTGTGCACAATTATAAATTACACAATTTCTTTCACCTTGAGATAATTTTGACATAATTTATGTTGGAGTAATTAAGATAATCATTTGATAATTAATTAATCATTAATTAATTATTAGGTCCCTTATTGCTTTAATTACTTAAGCTTAACTTAGGAGTGCTTTTTTATTATTAGATAGAGGTATTTATAGGTTAAATTGTCCTATTGCATGAGATGATGACACTTGTCTCAATCTAATCAAATCCTTATTTAGGGTTTGCACTTTTGCTTTTATAAGTATTCATTATTGTACTTTGAAATTATACATGTATTCATTATTCAATGCAATTACAGGTTAATCTTAATATCAGATGCTTGTGTGGATTCAATCGTTCTCTCTTGGTTGTATAGTAGATCAATTTCTTTGATCTCTTGTTTGTGATAGGCATTTTGGTTGTAAGTGATTTTTGGGAGCTATTGGGTTCACTATCAACTCCAATATGGTATTAGATCACCAGATTTGTGACTTCCTCTCTGAATTCAAAGATATTCAAATTTGAAGAAAAAATCAAATCATATTGGAGTAAAACATTCATCACCATTGAGTCCAGAACGATTGAAAACCTAAAGAGCGCTTGTTGTTTTGTCGAATTTGTCAAAGTTGAAAAAACAATTTTTTTAGAAATTGGAATCTGTATGAAATTCCATATGGCTATACGACACTGTACAACCAAGGATCCATAATTTGTTAAGTACAAGCGTATTATCACAAGGTTTTAAAAAAAAAAATCTATTTTTTTGAAAAAAGTTTTTGTAGATTCAAAAGGTGGGAAAAATCATTTTTTTTGTTTAGAATAACAAAAAAAAGATTTTTTTTGATTGGGTAGGGTACAAAGTACCTTGCGGCAATTGTAGGTCACACAGTAGGTGACATTCCCCTACCCCTGTATTGGCATCATCCACTAGTCACTCGACCATTTCAACGACCACTATGGCAGGAAAAGACCTTTTGGTGGCCTCTATGGGTTCTGTTGGGAATAGGATGCCATTTAACTGCAATCCTAAATATTATTTCATGTATCTCCTAAGTCCTTGGAAAGTGTTCCCCAACAATAGGATTAGAAAGAGATTAAATTCGAATGAAATGAACATGTTAATTGACATTTGTAATTAATTCTAAATGATAGGTACATGTGGGGACGCCCATGAAGAGCTCCTACAAAATAGGAGCATATGGGGCACCCACATGGAAGGTGGAACTCACCTTGAGTTAAGTTAACTATTTGGAGAAAAAGATAACACTTCAATAATGCATGTAAAGATCCTAGAAGTTAGGAATTGATGTTTACATGCATGGAGTTCAGTTCAGTTTAGTTTAGTTCAGTTATCTTCAGTTGCATGTAGTTAGTTTCAGTTGAATGCTAGTTGACTTCAATTGACTTGGAATGCATGACTAATGACTTGAGTTGCATGAAAAATAACAGGTGATACATTTAGTTAAGTGGGGATAATCAATCATGCATCCTGTTTGCATGAATTGATGGAGAGATATGTTTCAGTTAACGAAGATTGACTTGGACCCACCTTGGGCGCCCAAGTTGGCATCTTGGAGTTAACACTTTGGCATGATAAGATATTTTATAAGGCTGAGTTAAGTGGGCCCATTCTTGGGAGCCAACTTTGAGGATAAGCTTACAAGATATCTTCGGAATCAACGTTGAGTTATGACTTCAGTTTGGGATGCCCAAATGGATGAAGGACTTGTTTTGACATTGTTCTTCATGGTAGAACTCTACTTGCAAAGAATAGGCGTGGGTTTTGTGAGATAAGCATTGTACTTTGTAATTGTAAACTCTTTGGAGTTTACAAGGCTCATTATTGTCTATTTATTGCAGCAAGTTGAAGAGAGTTTATGAGATATGGTTGCAGGTTGTGAAGAAGAATTGTTGAAGGCAAAAGAAGCATCTCAAGCAAGGATTGAAATGATTGTATTCTTATTCTGAGATTAAATAATACATTGATTCTTGGCGGAATTTTTTCCTGAAAGAGTTTCTCCACGGTATATGTTGTGTCACTTCTATCTTCTGGTCTTATTCTTCTACAATCTTCTGTCTACTTCTACAAATGGTAAAATGAATCTAAACAGATAATCATCCACAAAGAAATTGTAACAAAGAGCACTTAATTATATCTACAATATAATAGTTGTACAAGTTTTAAAGCTACATAATTACCTCTATTTTCAACATTTTGGTATTAGAGCTGAGGTTGGGTAGAGTTTGGGATGCCTTTCTCTTAAAATTTTGAAGGTTTTTTGGCTGTAGTGGGAGCTTTTACTATTGCGTTATTGCTGATTTTGAAAAATAAGTTTGTTACAATGAGTTTTAATTCTCGTTTAGATATTGAAAGATTCAATGGATCTAATTATGAGATGTGGAAACTAAAAATGGAGGATCTCCTTAAAGAGAGAGATAAGTGGTTAGCTGTTGGAAATGAGACAAAGTCACCTACAACGATGTCAGATGAGGATTGGGCTAAGCTTGATAAGAAGGAAATAGGGACCATAAGATTATGTCTTGCTGATGCTGTTCTCTTGAATATTTTAGAAGAAACTACTGCATATAAGCTATGGAAGAGAATAGGTGATATCTATCAAACTAAAAGTCTTACTAATAAGTTGTATCTGAAAAGATAGTTGTATTCTTTAAAGATGAAAGATGGTGATTCTGTTGCAAATCATTTGAATGCTTTTAATTTGATTCTGAGTCAGTTAGCATCTGTAGATGGAAAGCTAGAAGATGAAGATAAATAGATTTTGTTACTTTGTTCTTTACCATAATCTTGGGAAAATCTAATTGTTTCTATCAGTGGTAATGGTGCAGATCCGAAGATGGACAATATAATTCCTACTCTCCTATCAGAGGAGATGAGGAGGAAGTCTAAAACAGAAATCCAAGATGCCTTGTTTGTAAAAGGTATGCCTGAGAAAAAGGAACCTAAGGGAGACAAGGAAGGAAAGGGTAAGTCCGAAGGACGAAGTAAGGTAAAGTGTTGGAACTGTGGTAAACCGGGACATGTGAAGAAGGATTGTAAGAACAAGAAAGAGTTTTGATTCTTCTATAGAGGAATCCTCAGATGACGGTAATCATGCTTTGATCATTTCATGTAAAAATGTTAATGATGACTCTTTTCTTCATGTTAAAGGGTGATCTTCATGAGGAGGATAGTAGTCATGATTCCATGTGTAGCTTATACCATGGTTAAGTGGGAGTTGTTGGTAGTGACGTGGATGCATCATTGGTAAGGTTATCTTCATGTGATTGGGAATATGGTTTTTTCTTGGTTTAGAGTGGTTGCTATTATGTCATAGTTTACTCTTGATATGCATTTAGATTTTGGCATGGTACTTGTTCCCTTGAGACCAAGATGTATAAATGTTATGGTGCATGTGATCTCCTAGTAGGAGATGGTTAGATCATGTTGTCATGTTTATGTACTTGATTCATGATTGGAGCTTTGACATTGATCTTGTGTAGTTCTCTTAAGTATTGGGTACATTAATCATTTGCTTGATTACTTCATGATAGTGCTATGTTGCATTTGGAGTTTGGCATGGATTGATTGGTTACAGGTCCTCATGGATACTTGGAGAAATAGGTGAGGCTTGAGTTCTCTTATGGTAAGAGATATATGTTGGAATGGTTACTTGTTGTGAATGGCTGATCTAGACCTGCTCAAACATCATCAAACAACCCAATGTTAGTCATCAAACAAGTCTAAAACAATCATTCCTCATGAAATTCATTTAAATGCAATAAACAAGAAAACAAAGATTGAATAACAAATAAAAGCTTATTGAAATCCTATTTAAAACACTCAAACCAACATCCCATGGGGGAATTGGTGCTACTTTGATGTGGAAATTAGCCCTTTCCCAATTCCTTGCAAGCTTTGATGATGAACAATGTGATCCTTGGTGAAATTTGCAATATCCTAGCTATGGTGATGAAAAACTATGAAGACTTAGGATAAAAATAGATGAACTTTGCTTCAAATTTGCAGATAGTGAATTTTCCTCAAGTTGTGGATCCAAAATCAATAGAAGAGTCCCCCATTTATAGGAAAGAAGGATGGAGGAATGAGAAACATGAAGGATATGGGATTAAAGATGAACCAATAACAATGTGCCACTTGTCAACATGCTATTGAAGAGAGGTGTAGCACATTTTGATCAATGTGCATGATAAATGCAATTAGGTGGAATTTGAAATTTGAAAGAGGGCTTGTGGATGAAGAGATGAAAGGTGAGTTAATGCCACTTGGATCAAGAAAAAAGGACATGTAAGAGTTATAAATTCCAAGTTGGAGGACAATTCCCTTTGTGAGGGACATTTCAAATTGGAGGAATATTCCAAAGAGATGCGCTTTTGAATGAAAATAGAAGAATTTATAAATCAAATAAATTGATTTACTTGTGCAAGTTGCAAATCTAGAGGATTTGATGGATTAGAGTTAGAGTTAATTAGGATTTAATTAACTTAGATGGAAATTAGTTGATTTGACATTTGACTTAGATTTTTAGATTTATTTAAATCAAATGGAAGGAATAATGAACATTAGATTTAATTAAATAAAGTTTGATTTATTTAATTAAAAGGGGTGATGTTAGATTTAATCAAATAAAGGTGATTTATTTAATTAAAAGAGGAAATATGATTTAATAAAATAAAGTGATTTATTTAATTAAAAGAGGAACATTAGGATTAATTAAATAAAATAATTTATTTAATTAAAATAAGATAATGATTAATCAAATAAAATGATTTATTTATTTAAAAGAGGAATTATGATGAATTAATTAAATAAGGATTATTTAATTAACTGGTTAGTAAAGAAGCGATTTAGGGAGAATTGATGTTAGTGAATTAGGATCAAGTGTGCGATATCAATTAGGATAATTTACGTGTCTACACTTGTAAGAATTTTTTTTTCAACAGTAAAGACCGAGAAGCCTACACCTTGGTTGGATGTGAGTTCAACACACTCGGCGGTTTCACATGCCTCCAAAGAGGCAATTTTGTTACAGAGACTTGGGAAAGGTATTGGTTTTAATTAAAAGTATGTTAAACTTGAATGTGATAGTCAGAGTACTATGTGTTTAGCCAAAAAATCCTATGAATCATGCTCATACTAAGCATGTTGATGTTCAATATCACTTTGTGTGAGAAATGGTTGAGAGTGGGAAGGTATTAATTGAGAAAGTTGACACTTTGATTAATACTACGGATTATCTTATGAAACCAGTTCCTATAGATAAGTTCTCTTGGTTTTGAGTATTAATCATTTTCTTGGAGCTTCATGATTATGTAGGTTGCATTTGAAGTTGGCATGGATTGATTAGTTGGTGTAGGAAGGCCATTGGCCTTGAGTCTTGTACTTGATTTATAATAATGATTCCTTGTTTAGAATAATTGCAATGTATAATGTCAAGTGGGAGAATTTTGGGAATAGGATGCCATTTAATTGCAATCCTAAACATTATTTCATGTATCTCCTAAGTCCTTGGAAAGTGTTCCCCAACGATAGGATTAGAAAGAGATTAAATTCAAATGAAATAAACATGTTAATTGAAATTTTTAATTAATTCTAAATGATAGGAACATGTGGGGATACCCATGAAGAGATCCTACAAAATAGGAGCACATGGGGCACCCACATGGAAGGTGGAACTCACCTTGAGTTAAGTTAACTATTTGGAGAAAAAGATAACACTTCAGTAATGCATGTAAAGGTCCTAGAAGTTAGGAATTGATGTTTACATGCATGGAGTTTAGTTTAGTTCAGTTCAAATCAGTTTAGTTTAATTTAGTTTAATTTAGTTTAGTTTAGTTTAGTTTAGTTTAGTTTAGTTTAGTTTAGTTATGGTTCAATTATCTTCAATTGCATGTAGTTAGTTTTAGTTGAATTCTAGTTGACTTTAGTTGACTTGGAATGCATGACTAATGACTTGAGTTGCATGACAAATAACAGGTGATACATTCATTTAAGTGGGGATGATCAATCATGCATCCCGTTTGCATGAATTGATGGAGAGATATGTTTCAGTTAACAAAGATTGACTTGGACCCACCTTGAGAGCCCAAGTTGGCATCTTGTAGTTAACAATTTTGCATGATAAGATATTTTATAAGGCTGAGTTAAGTGGGCCCATTATTGAGTGCCAACTTTGAGGATAAGCATACAAGATATCTTCAGAATCAACGTTGAGTTATGACTTCAGTTTGGGATGCCCAAATGGATGGACTTGTTTTGACATTGTTCTTCATGATAGAACTCTACTTGCAAATAATAGGCGTGGGTTTTGTGAGATAGGCATTGTACTTTGTAATTGTAAACTCTTTGGAGTTTACAAGGCTCATTATTGTCTATTTATTGCAGCAAGTTGAAGAGAGTTTATGAGATATGGTTGTAGGTTGTGAAGAAGAATTGTTGAAGGAAAAAGAAGCATCTCAAGAAAGGATTGGAATTATTGTAATCTTGTTCTGAGATTAAATAATACATTGATTCTTGGTGGATTTTTTTCCCGAAAGGCTTTCTCCATGATATATGCAATGTCACGTCTATCTTCTTGTTATATTCTTCTACAATATTATGTCTACTTCTACAAATGGTAAAATGAATCTAAACAGATAATAATCCACAAAGAAATTGTAACAAAGAACACTTAATTAGATCTACAGTATAATAGTTTTACAAGTTTTAAAGCTACATAATTACCTCCATTTTCAACAATTTCTCAGCGACAACGCACCAATCAACGTTGGCTAAATATTTCTTGACATGTTTTTTGTCGGTTTGATCAAAATTTTGAGGTGATTGTAGTTTTTGACAACGCAGAAGATTCCTCGATAAATAACATCAGGTGAGTATTCTATCAGATACTACAAATATTTCGATGATTGTACATTTTCAAGCAACCAAATTATTTTTTCATAGTGAAGGGAATATTCCATCCATTGACATCAATGTGACATCATCTGTAGGGACGGTACCCTCAACCCCCCTCCAAGCCCTAATTTTCTCTAAATGAGCTATTTTTTCTTTTTGGCATAACTTGGGCATATGGTGTTGAAGTCAAGAAAATGAGATATCAGCGCAAAGATGGTTTCAAGCACTTTCTAGTGGTATAGGTTTCATCAACAAATTTTGTTGTTGGTTCATTTTATTCTTAGTCAAAGTCAGTTCATCATTGTCTACTTCCAAGCTCATAACTTAATTTCTTGTATCTTCGATTTTCATGATTTTTGTAGTGTTGGAAAGGTATTTTAGGGCTCTTCAAATCCATACATGCACTTTTTGCAAAATATACCCCAGATATATTTTATTCAATTTTTTTGCAATTTCATATTTCTGTCAAATACTTGGACATATTGGCACCTATAAAGGATTTGTTTACATGAGATGACTCCATTTGATTTGCTTTACATGCATCGAGCTTATCAATCTCTGATTTTTTTATTTGAGAAAATATCATGGGATTTTTTGTTCATCTTTCAATGGTCATCCTAGCAAACAATAACATGAGTCTTGGCGAAATGACATTTTGACACATCTCAAGTGGCTTGATCTTTTTCCGTATCTTAATGGACTCATACCTACACCAAAAACACTAGGAAGTTATTCAACATGAGGTATTATCAATGATCATGTTGTAGGAGTGATTTGTTCTAGTGTTGATCATTACATTATGTGTGCTAGATCAAAAATTGATTGTCCCCACACACTTCAGACTCTACTTTGGGAAATCCATGGAGACCTTTATGTCTCTTCATTCAAAAAGGATCCTACTGTAGATTGTCTCATTGCTATTGTAGATGCAAATTACCTACCCTTTTTTGGTGTTTTCCCAGTACACCTAAGGGATCTCTAAAGAGTAGCCGACTCCTATGTTTAAGACCCTTAAAGTGAATGGCCAACTGACAAGATTTAGTCAAAGATTGAAATATTCTACTCTTCAGGTTCTGTGGGACCTAGGAGCATGTTCCTTTTAGCATTTTATTTGACTATTTCAATAAATTACATAGCAAATCACAGATCAGTTCCTATAAAGGGTAAACAACACAATTCACTCAAAGGTTGGCTAATCTTTAAGAAAATATCCATCTATTTACCAAGAACATGGAAAATATCCCACATACATGTTTCATTGTAGATAATTTTAAAAGATTTGTATTCTAACCTTGAATCAATAGTCCAATATAGTATTATCATTCAAAAGGCAATACCAAGACAAACAGACTAGTGTCTTCATCGATTGGGTAATGGAGTCATACATATTACAACATGTCATGCAAAAATTCTTTAAACATGATAATTATGGACTATTTCCACAAGAACTTGCATTATGGAAACTCTCTGCATATAATTCATCACTTCTTACCAAATTCTTAGTAAATCATCACAAGTTCATGACCTCAAACATTTAATTGATTCATTGAACCAAAGAAGAAATTAAGAAATGCATTCAAATGAAACATCTGAAGATGAACCCAATATACTTGATAATATATTCAAAACTTGTGGAATAGTCTATAGAGAAGAGTAGATAAACTATGTATGGAATTTACTTTCAATATTAGTAATTTCTACAAAACCATTTAAGATTTTCATATGCAAAATTCAGAGCCCAAGACAATTCTACTATCCTATTTTTTGGTATTCTACTATTTTCTACCCCTTTTACATATTAGACCTGAAGACTCAAACAATGTTAGAACCCCCTATAAATGAGCCCTAAATTCTCTTTTATAGAACAAGGGAGCCAACAAGCTCCAGGCTCGAAATGCAGTTATATTACAAAAATTTCATTTCATATTGCATTTCAGCTGCATTACAAAATTCACCACATGATAATTCTATTGGAATGGGGAAAGCCAAAATTGCCACAACCGCCATGAGGAATAAGCAAAGTACTGCCAAAATTTTCCTCGACCACCATGTAAGCAGCAAAACCAATGTCCATATCACCATGAGGGCACACAATCAATATCCAATGCCCCAAAAGGCTGCCATGCACGCAGAGAGAGAAAATGACCACCATCGAAATCATTCATCACAAAAATTTTATTCACCACCACCTTTTCACTAACTAAAAGCACTTTTACAAGCAACACACACACACCATGATACACACCCCCACTTCGTGTTGTGGTGAGGGTTGGGGATGAAACTTCAACCCCTTCCTCATCCTTTTCTCACTTTAGCATGGCCCCGTCATGCCTGCTTGGAGTCCTGACCAGTAGAGGCTGAACAAACAACATCTCAGCTCTAGGAGATGGAGCTTGACCTAGGGTCTTGAGGTATTGAGCTTAGTTAGGAAGACCTACTACTTCCCCTGAACAAAACCCTTTCGCCAGACATCCTCATGGGCACATTGCTTTTTTTTCCAGGTCCTCATCATAGGACCTCTATGAGCTTAGTTGGGAAGACCTACATACCAGAACTGATGGAACACCAGGCTTGCTCATTTTGCTACAAGAAAGTATACAATCCAACTTTGACTCTCTGCACAAAATTGAAGACTTGACAAATAATTGCTATGGTGAAAATAACAACTCGCCACTTCTATTTATTGAGCAATGTGATGATATCAATCATGAACGCTTAATGAAAGCACGTGCGCAAATTGGGAAATTCGTTGGCATGCATATTGTCATCGTTTAATTCCCAAGTGCATGGAAATTTGTAGATTGCACTTCATGATTTCCAACAATTAAGTCTCCACATGCACAAAGATCAATTTGATTGCATCTGCAGAGAGTATATCATTAATGCCTACTGGTTGTAGAATGCAATGACTATCACGTACTGTTTCACCAACTTTGAATATCGACCGTTGATCTCACTATGAGATGGTAGATCTAATGGCTCCATTTAGGTTGACAAGGTTTGAAATCCAGCGGTGCTTCACCGATTTTTCCTCGGCCAATGACGTTAACCCACCTAAGATGGAAACTTCTCTATCAGCGAGCTCCATCTATCTCACAAACTGAGTGGATTGATCCACGTGTCAGGATCTCGCTGATCTCACGACTTTTAACTAGCCCTCACTTTCTCCTTGTGAGCCAATAGGGAACATTGGAGATTATCCCCAACATTTGATCTTGGCTGTCAGTTTGGAACCTAGGGACATAAGCTTGATAGTGGAGACTAGGCCCCACGTTCGTATGAAGAAATGTATCTTTATTTCACTATTCTTGCACTGCATAATCAACATCGCCCACGAGCTTGTGGGGTATGGTTAGGATCTCCTCCCACAACCTCAAATCTCAAAACCTGCACATACAATAAGGTTAGAATTTAATAAAGGGCCTTTGTTAGGCCAATGATGACATGACCTTCATAGGCTGATGACTTATGCTTAAGTCACTGGGGGAAATTAAAACCCAAATTTAGGAGATAGATAAAGTCAATGGCTGGTTGGGTGAGTTGAACTCTTAACCAAAGGGGCCAGTAGATGGAGACATACGATGGCTCAGGTGATGACTTAGAGAACCAAAAAACTAGTAGGGCAGGTCAATGCAACATTAGAATACTTAAAGGATTTCAAAGGCAAAACCCTACTCACGCATGGGGACAAGGGTTCCGATTGCCAACAGGGTCTATGGGTTGCTTAAAAAATTGAATTTTTTTGGAAGCTCCATCAACGGATCATGCTCGAGGACGTATACCCCCAGTGGGTATAGCGAGAATCCAAATATAAGGTTGAAGCAGACCAGGGTAGAAGATCAAAACCCAGGAGATTGCCCGGACAAGGCAAGAAGACACAACATAAAGTAAACACTAGGCCAACCTATATACACTATTTACAAAATATACATTACAATTTATTTCAATAAGTTGGAGGCCCCCGACCCCCAAAATTCAGGGACAATTCTTTCCTGTGTTGAACACTTTGGTCTGTTTTACTGGTAATGGATCCACATGAACATTATGCAATTCCAGGCTACTAGCATCAACATAATCAACACTGCCTATGACCTTTGATATAACATTGCTACATTTATCCTTCTCAACCATAGGTTCATCAAGTTGGAGTGGGAAGATGAAACCTTCATACTCTGTCATGAAGTGTAGAATCACATTCCACTTGCTCATTAAACTTAAAAGCCTCATAAACATTTTGGCTTATATCTAGCCAATCTTCTATAAGATCAGAGAAAAGGGGAACATGATCATGCATATCCTTAATCTGTTTGTCACAAGTGTTGTCTTTATGAGATGAAAGAAGTTCCATATTAAGGTCCATACGATAAGGAGCATCTGCAAAATATTTCATTGCAACTTCATACTAACTTGTATCATTCCCTTGGTTGCCTATTCCTTTGAACTGATCTTCACATGGATGAAATAATCCTGCAATATTACTAACATATTCTGCAGAATCATCAAGTAATTCCTTCCCCACAACATAAAATAATGTTGTATGAGTGTCCATGCTTTTATCTTGATTTACCTCTCGGTCTCCTAAAAGTGGAGTTCCTTTTATGTCAGGGAAAATATCATCATGTGGAACATGAATAGCTAAAATTTCAATTATATCTTTTCAAATACATAGCCAGTCACCATAGGAAAATAAGCATAATCATCTACATCCCTTTTGACATCCCTGCTACATTCAAAGCTGCCATCATAATCTTAAACTTCTTTATCATATGGGCTATTGTCACATTTAGACTCCAACAAGTCTAGGGCATTCTCTTGATACTTATCAAGCCCAATCTGATCAATCACATGTTGGGAAGCTAATTCACTAGTGTTTGTGTCTCCATATCCTCCATTTAACTGAGAGATCATCAAGTCAGGGGTAACATTTTCAAAGGAAAAATCGCCAACATTTATATCACCTTGAATTTTGTTTGTTTCATCCATGACACAACCACTAGTAGCACTTGTTAAATACTCATTAGGGGTATCTTCAAAAAGAGGATTGCTTCTACACTAATATGAATTATCATTTATAACCTCACTATCCAATTCAAATTCATCAAATAGAAGATTTTTCCATACCTTCATGGTAATTGGATGTATCTCATCTTTCTCATTGTCAAAACTCCAATAATCCTGATCATCAGAGCATTCAAATTCAGTGTAAGCACTTGAAGAACATAGAGAAACATTCTCAACATCCTCCTCATCATTTACACTCACAATAATTGATCCACATTAAGAGAATTCTTCACATGAAGAGTACTGCTCACTACCTAGGAAACACACACCCTCAAGGCTATTAACATATCCTCTACTAGAAGCAAGGGATTCCATCTCCACTTCATACAAAGAATCATATTCAATAGAAGACTATCCAAACTTGATCTCATCACTTTGATTCCTCATTTGTATCACATTATTGAAACCAAGTGTATTCCCATCGCTGACTGGTGCATGATAAGTGTTGGATGAATTAACTTGGGGAGTTTCATAATTTACCCCTCATGTTTGCTCACAACTTATAACATCCAAAGAGAGATAGTTAGGTACCAACTCCTTGTTTTCACACCCTATCTCTTCATCTTCATCACTGCTACATGAACTTGCTTCTATGTTACTTGTAAAATAAAAACATTCAATAGTCAGCTGCTTAGACTCTGATGTATCTCTTTGATCTATCAATCTTAACCTGTGATCCTCTTCACTATGGCTACTATTTCCCACATTCTAGGAAATAACTAGGGGCATATGACCATGTTCAATTTCCTCCACAATGTTAATCCAATCCACCACTTGATCAAGGCTATGAGGCTTGTGATTCTCAGACCATTGGCTTGATCCTGATATGTAGGCTTCACAAAACAAATTAATTCACATTAAATCACTAGGCCTAAAACTCTTGGGTATCTCCATTAGGACATCCAAGAATCTTGAAAACAAGTCATATAGTGACTCATTCACATGTCTCTTCATTTCATACAACTTTCTAACAGAGAAAATCAAGTCGACCCTTCCCATCTTTGGTTGATGTGAGGTTGATGCTTTCTCATGTACTGCATCTATTGGGAGCAATGCAGATACAACATCTACAGGATCCTTTTCTTGAAAAACATTCCTAATCCCTGATTTGTTTGGTTCAACAACCTGATGCTATTAGAACTACTGCTAGCAATTGCAGGTCCTCTCATGATTGAGTATTTCAAATTATTCTTAATGTTGATAACCTCTTGGTAGGCTTGCTGTAAGGTGGTAGGCTCTTTATCCCTCAATAATAAGCTCATCTTACTATCAAACGCTCCCAAATATACAACCAAAAAATTTGCATCATTTGGTCTCATGTCTTCAAGGATTTCTCTTATGACCTTAGAAAATCTAAGTAAAAGCAGGGACCAGTTCTTCCCTACCTCTAGAAATCTCCATGAAATTATTTCTTGCAACACTTGGGTTTATCTTTTCACCAAATTGATCCATGAAGGTTGTCTTAAGTTCATTCCAACCATGTACAAAGGAAGCAGGAAAAAAAGAGAACCAGTCTCTTACATCTCCTTTCAGGGACTGAACAAATAGCTTCATAAGCACATCTTCGCAATCTATCTCATAATCACCCATCACATCAAAAAATTCTTGTACATGCTTATTTGCTGATTCTAACTTGTTACCGCTAAACCTTGGTAGTTTTTCACTTACCTTGGGTGGTACCACATTTGGGTAACCACAAATATTGTCAAAGATAATAGCCTTGTACCTATTAGTACTGAAATTGCTTTGGTGAGACAATGACTGTTCACCTTGCATGCCCTTTTCCATATTTGTGCCAGATAAGGAAAATTGACAACTTGTCCCTAATTCTTGAAAAGGAATTTAAAATATACCAAACAACCATACAATATTATCCCAATTCCTTTCATGAAATATGATCCTAAGCCTTCAACATATGTATTGCTCACAAACGCTACCTAAGATCTAACAATTTAACATGCTCTTTTCATCATGACGTAGGAATTTAAATTATACACAAAAGCATGCTAAAATGCTACTATCATTCCCTCACCTAGTGATAATTCACTCATTATGGAATCATTTACATCTCAAGCATGGGAAATTTATCTTGATTTACCAATAATACGCTCCTATTTCTTCAAATTCTATGAAAATACCTGGTAACTTGCAGCATGTGACTATCCTTTTCCTTGTAAGTTGTAGATCCGATCAATTAAGGTATGCTTTGATAGGTTCTTTGAATTAGAGTCACCACCTCCTTCTAGAGGAATGAACTTCAAGTAAGATGAAGTTTCTTTGTAAGTAGTACACGTTCTGGGCTATCTTCCACAACAGTCATGTTCAGATCCTTTAGTCTTTGCTCCACTCAAAATATTCACTAGGTTCTAGAATTTGTTGTTATCCAATCAAGATGTTCAGGTTCACTTCACCCTTTGACTCTACATTTTGTATCTACATTTGGAGAATGAGAATTCCCCTAGCAGAGTCACCATTCTATTGGTGTTTTCCTAGTACACCTAAGGGATCTCTAAAGAGTAGCCAACTCCTATGTTTAAGACCCTTAAAGCGAATGGGAAACTGACAAGATTCAATCGAAGACTGAAATCTTCTACTCTTTAGGCTCTGTGGGACCTAGGAGGGTGTTCCTTTTAGCATTTTATTTGACTATTTCAATAAATGACATAGAAAATCATAGATCGGTTCTTATAAAGGGTAAACAACACAATTCACTCAAAGGTTGGCTAATCTTTAAGAAAATATACATCCATTTACCAGGAACATGGAAAATATCCCACATACATGCTTCATTGTAGATAATTTTAAAATATTTGTATTCTAGCCTTGAATCAACAATCTGATATAGTATTATCATTCAAAAGGAAATACCAAGACAAACAAACTAGTGTCTTCATCGATTGGGCAATGGAGTCATACTTATTACAACCTGTCATGCATAAATTCTTTAAACCTGATAATTATGGACTATTTCCACAAGAACTTGCATCATGGAAACTCTGCATATAATTCATCACTTCTTACCAAATTCTTAGTAAATCATCACAAGTTCATGACCTCACTTAAACATTTAATTGATTTATTGAACCAAAGAAGAAATGAAGACATGCATTCAAATGAAACATTTGAAGATGAACCCAATATACTTGATATTATATTCAAAACTTGTGGAATGGTCTATAGAGAAGAGTAGATGAACTATGTATGGAATTTACTTTCGATATCAGTAATTTATACAAAAAAATTTAAGATTTTCATGTGCAAAATTCAGAGCCCAAGACAATTCTACTATCCTATTTTCTGGTATTCTACTATTTTCTACCCCTTTTACATATTAGACCTGAAGACTAAAAAAATGTTAGAACCCCCTGGAAATGTGCCCCGAATTCCCTTGTATAGAACAATGGATCCAACAATCTTCAGGCTCGAAATGTAGTTAGATTACAAAAAATTCATTTCATATTGCCTTTCAGCTGCATTACAAAATTCCTCACATGATAATTCTGTTGGAACGGGGAAAGCCAAAATTGCCACAACTGCCATGAGGAAAAATAAAAGTACTGCCAAAATTTTCCTCGATCGCCATGTAAGTAGAAAGACCAACACCCATACCACCACAAGGGAACACAATCAACATTTGATGCTCCAAAAGGCTGCCACACACGCAAAGAGAGAAAATGACCACCACCGAAATCATTCATCACAAAAATCTTATTCACCACCACCTTTTCACTAACTAGAAGCCCTTTTACCAGCAACACACACACACCACAATACACACGCCCACTTCATGTTGTGGCGCGGGTTGGGGATGAAACTTCAACCCTTTCCTCATCCTTTTCTCACTTTAGCATGACCCCATCACGCCCACTTGGAGTCCTGACCGCTAGAGGCTAAACAAACAGCACCTCAGCTCCAGGAGATGGAGCTCAACCTAGGGTCTTGAGGTATTGACGATAGCCAGAGTCTGTCTCTTTCTCAATCTCTGATGAACTCTTCATGATATTGATGGGAGAATTCTGTCATTTGAAGGAGCCACAAGCATATTGGAGCTTGCGCTGAACTTTGCTAGAAGGCCCAACAGTCTCTTCTCCTTTTGCCTCTGCTGCCTCTGAGCTCTTAGCCTAGCCTCTCAAACGATAGCTGCATTTGGTAGAAATAGGAACAAAACTCTTTCCCCAAACATCCTCATGGGTGCATTGCTTTTGTTCCAGGTCCTCATCATAGGACCTCTATGGGCTTAGTTGGGAAGACCTCCATACCAGAATCGATAGAACACTAGGGTTTCTCATTCTGCTACAAGAAAGTATACACTCAAACTTCGGCTCTTTGCATAAACTTGAAGACTTGAAAATTAATTGCTATGGTGAAAATAGCAACTCGCCACTTCTATTTATTGAGGAATGTGATGATATCAATCATGAATGCTTAATGAAAAACACATGCGCAAACTGGGCAATTCGTTGGCATGCGTATTGTCATCGTTTGATTCCCAAGTTCATGGAAATCTACAAATTACACTTCATGATTGCTAGCAATTAAGTATCCACATGGATGAAGATCAATTTGATCACACCCGCAGAGAGTATATCATTAATTCCTACTAGTTACAGAATGAAACGACTATCACATGCCATTTCACCAACTTTGAATATCGACCGTTGATCTCACGATGAGATGGTAGATCAAACGACTCCATTTAGGTTGACAAGGTTTGAAATCCAGTGGTGCATCACTGATTTTTCCTTGACCAATGGCATTAACCCACCTCAGATGGAAACTTATCTGTTAGTGAGCTCCATCCATCTCACAAACTGAGTGGATTGATCCATGTGTCGGGATCTCGCTAATCTCATGACTTTTAACCAGCCCTCACTTTCTCCTTGTGAGCTAGGGGGAATGGTGGAGATTATCCCTGACATTTGATCTCGGCTGTCGGTTTGGAACCCTGAGCCATAAGCTTAATAGTGGAGATTGGGCCCCACGTTCGTATGAAGACACGTGTCTTTATTTTTCCATTCTCCCATTGCATAACCAACCAACATTTATTGCCCGCGAGCTGGCGGGGTATGGTTAGGATCTCCTCCCACAACCTCGAATCTCAAAACCTGCACATACAACAAGGTTAGCATTTAATAAAGGGCCTTTGTTAGGCCAACGATGACATGACCTTCACAGGATGATGACTTAAGCTTAAGTCACTGGGGAAAATTAAAACCCGACTTTAGGAGATAGATAAAGTTGATGGATGGCTGGGTGATCAACGCTCTTAACCAAAGGGGCTGGTGGATGGACACATATGATGGCTTTGGTGATGACTTAGAGAACTGAAAAATTGGTAGGGCAGGTCAATGCAACATTAGAATACTTGAAGGCTTTCAAAGGAAAAACCCTACTCACGCATGGGGACAAGGGTTCCGATTGCCAATAGGGTCTATGGGATGCTTAAAAATTTGCAATTTTTTGGAAGCTCCATCACCTTTGATGATGGTACTTTAGAGGAGCTTGAGCATATCACTAGTCTTGCATGTTTTAATGGTTCAAAGACTTGTCTTCATGTTCCCTCTCTTCAGATCGAGACTCAATATCCATCTTTTGTTCTTCTTGATCAACTTGGCATCACCACATCTTTGGCCCCTATTAGTTTAGTGCAACAAGACATTCATCGTCATCCAAACACAACTACTTGGGATTTTTATCTTGCAAATATATCATCCTTGTTTGTAGAGTCTCATATTGCAAATTTGGAGGATTACTTTGAGGACATTCATATCCTCTTTGTTGATAGCCACATCATAATAGTTGGCCCATCATCTTCATCGTCTTTAGATATTGTTCTACATCAACCTTCATAAGATTTTAGATTGAAATCATCTTTTCGACATGTGCACTTGAGAATATTTTTAGAGACACACATCATTTGGATTTGGATTCCTAATTCTTCCTTCTTTTTGGAATGACATCTCTAATTATTAGTGGATCTATTTCTTCTTAAGAGGAGAAATGTTGTTTGTAGGTAGTGGATCATGTTCTATATTTAGACATTCATCATTGGCACCTGAGCTCTTTCTTCATTGGGGGATTCATATTCTCATTATCTATCTCATATTAGAGGGAAATCTATTGCACTTGGGTGATAGAAGAAGTCCTTGGGGGTTCACATTGAGTCCTATCCTTCTTTCACTAGTGCAGTTATTTCTTTTTGTACATCTTTTGGAGAGAATTTTTTCCCATGTGGTTTTCTCCTTTTCTCTAGTTATGAGAGATTCATCTGTTTGTACATGGGTACCTCATCA
Organism: Sequoia sempervirens; assembly: GCA_007258455.2. Classification (NCBI taxonomy): domain Eukaryota; kingdom Viridiplantae; phylum Streptophyta; class Pinopsida; order Cupressales; family Cupressaceae; genus Sequoia; species Sequoia sempervirens. The sequence goes on from VDFB02105785.1 coordinate 237,466,294, forward strand.
GGCCTTGTAGCTGGGACCCATCCATGTATCCATCATTGCATTCTTCATCAGGGTTTTTAGCTTCTTCCTAAGTTCATCTTAAGGGGGGGTGTCATAGTAATTAGGATAATCACTTGATAATTAATTAATTATTAGGTCCCTTATTACTTTAATTACTTAAGCTAAACTTAGGAGTATTTTTTTATTATTAGATTGGACTATTTATAGGTTAAGTTGTCTCATTGCATGAGATGATGACACTTGTCTCAATCTAATTAGATCCTCATCTAGAGTTTTCACTTTTTCTTTGATAAGCATTCATTATTGTACTTTGTAATTATCAAGGTATTCATTATTCAATACAGTTATAGGTTAATCTCAATATCATATGCTTGTGTGGATTCAATCATTCTCTCTTGGTTGCATAACAAATCAATTGTTTTGATCTCTTGTTTGTGATAGGCATTTTGGTTGCAGGTGATTTCTAGGCGCTGTGGGGTTCACTATCAACTCCAACAATTTATACTCATGATTCTATATATATTTTCATTTTTTTATAATTTCTCTTATCAATTTTTTTGCAATTTTTAATTTAGAATATCTACTAAAGATTTTAGGTTTCATTCATTTAATAAAATTTATCATTAGATATTTTAATTTTTCTAGAATAATATTATCATTACAATAATGACCATCTTGACCAATCTATTACAAAAAATGGATGAAATAGTCCATATAAAGCATCATAATTAGAATAGGACTATTAACATGACTTACACTGATGTTAATGCCAACGTGATATCCAATAAAGTTACAACAAAGGATGTCTTTCTTGTACCACAACTAGGTCTATGGTTTAAATCATAGAATGACTATTAATATAGGCATAAAAAGTATAAAATAGCTTCTCTTCTTTTTACTTTGCATGTTTAAATGCATAAACTTAAGAAAATACATTGCCCCAACTTTCAAAATAACTACCATCTTAGTATTGGAAGGAACACAAATAAATTGCTGCTTGTGGAAGTGGAAACTATTGTATGGACCCATGTAGGTGCATGTAGTTGCACTACCACTTTGATAAATAGAGATACAAGTGGTGTTAGTAGGTGTCCACCCTTTGCACATACAACTATAAATGACAAAGTTGTTTTTTTTTCTCATTGTTTGATAGAAGCATCATTCTACATTTATAACATTGTCCATGTTATTTATTTACAATTGTATTTAGTATAATTTATATTTTTCACACATTGTATTTAATTTTTTTGAACTCTACTTTGCTCTATCTTGCATGTATGAATTTTAGTTTGCATGCACAAATTTTTTTTTGTTCAAATTATACATGTTTGGCTAAAACATTTGTTGAATAGAGGTTGTTATTGATGCCAAAGGTTGTCAACAATGTCATTGATGTCAGATGTTGTCATTGTTGTAGTAAGAAGTTTGATGTCAAAGGAATTCTCTATTTAATACTAAGCTTGTAATGGTACTTGAATTATCATTATATTCCCTTTGAATTATCATTTTGAGTTACAAAATATTTTTTGAGAAGTTGTTGAGATGATTTAGCATTGTTGTCATTAATGTCAAAACCTAGGATCTAGAAAGTTGTGCTCCAGATGATATACATAAATGTTCTATCCTATCGAGTGCTATGATGTTGCATAGTGTGGATGTTATCCTTGATCTGGATATGGAAGTACTTCTTTTTGGGACATCTGTGGAAGACAGTTAATGCAGAATAATGAAGACTAATCTTTTGATATTGGTTGCTGTGCTCAAAGCTTATTCCGAGTATCCTTGCTATCTAGACATTCATGTAGCATGTTACAAGTTTTGGTATGCTTAATTGTGTTTCTCCGATTGGTATTGAAATTGATGGAAATCAAGATTTGGTCTTGGTTGTGGCATTCCCATTGGCTCCAAAATATATTTCATGTTATTCAAAGTTTGCTATCTTTTGGTAATTATGCTATGTTATGTATGACCTATTTATGGGTCCCATGGTAATGTGGTAAGGAGATATTTATGTGCAACCTATTCTTTGGGTCCGGTGCTAGCGTGCCAAGCTTTATTGAATATTTCAAGGTTGTTCTTCAAGCCAACATGTTTTGCTAGGCTGACTTATTTTGTTCTACGAGTACATACACATATATATATTGAACATCTCTTTGGTTCTGAACAAGAAGTGTGGTGTGTGTGAATAGAGAAAAGGGTGTGAAGGATTATACGACAAGAAACAGAGAAGGAAGTGGAAGGCAAGTGCCAAGAAGAAGTAATCAATAGTGTAGAGGTTGTGAAAGGAAGGTAGGCAGAAGATTCTTGACCGGATTTGCTGTAGACAGATATTGTGCTTTAGTGAGAGCTGTATTCATGCGTATGTAGATGTAATTATAGCAGTTCAATTTTGTAACATATACTTTGGTAGTAAGTCGTCTCTTAGCTGTAATAGCTGGTTTTTGTATCTTGGGCAGTGAGCCACCTGACAGTGAGCCTTACTTGCAGTGAGCCCTTGTAAAAATCACCTTAACCAATGTCACCTTAACCAGTGTTTTATAATTTAGAATTAGCATTCTCCATGGTTTTTCCCTTCTTGGGTTTCCACATAAATTTTGGTGTTCATTGTGCATGGTGTTGTTATGTGCTTTCATGTTCATATATGTTTGATTATCATCTGATTGATATAAGCTTGCTTCAGATGAATTAAAGTCAAGAAAATTGTTTTATGATAACTGATTTACCTCCCCTCTCAATTATCCAGACTGTTCAACAATTGGTATCAGAGCCTGGTCCCTTGCAGATATAGCTTAACCGCTTGAGGGAGATCTTGATAATTTGAACAAATGGCATGAGATTATTACTTTGGTGAAGAACTAAAGATGAAGTTAGATGATATCATGGAATCTGAAAAATGAAGAATTGAAAGAAAACATCAAGGAGGAAAATGCTTGTATCTCAAAGCTAAGGGAGAAAATTTGGAAATTCAAAGCAAGACACAGAGAGGTCAGCGAAGAATTAAAGGAGTCAAAGGAAAGTGTTGTGAATCTAAAGCTATGGTTGGATGAATGCAAGAAGATTGAAGAAGATCTCAAGGATACCATCAAACATAAAATGGAAGAATGGAAGAAGACTGAAGAAAATATCAAAGATACCATCAAACAAAAATCAAAAGAAAATGAGAAGTTAGATCAAGAGTTAAGAAAGCTAAAATCAGAAGCAAGAGTATGTGAAAGTAGCATAATTCTGGATCAACTCTTGTCCATACAAAAATTTCACAAGGATAAGGAAGGACTTGGCTTCTCAAGTGAAAGCTCAAATCTGAATACTAAAGGTAAAGACAAAGTAGTTGAAGCTGAAGTGAGATCTATTTTAACAAGCAAGGTTTGGAACTCTAGAACACCTACAAAAAAACCTCCTATTAGGCAACCAAATGCTCAAAGGTACTTATCGTTTAATGGCTATTGTTTTCTATGAAATTTTTTTGGACATAATGCTATAGAGTCTAGAAGCAAGAAGGAGCCGAGTACTCAATGCTTTAACTGTCACAAGTTTGGTCACAAAGAAAGTCATTGTAGAAGTGAATCATCTAATCCAGATAGAAGGAATGGAATGAATAATCTCTTTCATGGTTATTGTTATCTATGAAATGGTAATGGTCACAAAGCTAATCAATGCAGATCTAGGGTTCACTCAGTTAAGTTAGGACAAAGATGTTACACGTGCAGTCAACCTAGATATTATGCTAACACATGTAGATATGTTGCTCCAGAAAAGCCTGAAAATAAAAAGAAGGTTGCAGAATTAGATGAATCTAAGAAGAAGATCGCCATGGTTTGGAATAAAAATTAAAGAAGTGTGGGGAGATCTTCTGTGGTATTGGATCTCAGTGCAAGCTCTTTCAGAATATGAGCCAACTGCCTTAACTCGGGGAGAGTTTAGCAATACATATCTTGTCGGTTCCCCCTCTCTGAAGTAATATTGATGTGTTTTCAACATGACTAAGTTTGATCTAGTTGGTGATGTATGATGAAGCTTAAATCCGTCTGATTGAAAAAAAAAGTACAATTGATGGTGTCATCAATGTAAGTTTTTGGTGGCAAAATCATCATAAGCAATTAAGAATAAAAGGTGGAGTTTTAAATCATTTCTCATAGTTCACAAAGAAGGATAATAGGTTTCGCTGAGTGATAAAAGGATTGAAGAAGCTAAGCACATCGATGGAATAGATGTTGGTTAGTAGTGAATCCAGTGGTGGTGTCCCATTGAGACTGGAGGGAGTAGAGTTGGACGAATTTGATCATTAGGAGATGAAAGAAATGGAACTAGGGTTGAAGACTGATGAATTGCAAAATGTAAGTGCCCTGGGTATGAATCTATGGGGAGAATTTCCCTGGATTGATGACAAAGAGTCTATCTTGTTCCTATTGAGTCGATTCAAGGATGACAACATTGTTTTGGACAAACCCTATCCGATCACTAAGGAAGCCATTGAAGCTATTACTGGATTGTGCAGTGCTGGTGACCTCCTTGGGAAGAAAACGATGAAATACAAAGATTTGGAGGAACTTATCGGTATCAAAAAAGACCCCTAAGCTCTACTGATAAATACCATTACCAATCCTGCAGTAAGGTATGCTACTTACAATATCACTTACAAAATCTATATCCGAAATCGTGAAGGTTCTACTTCAACTATTGCTATGTATCTTGCACATAAGATGGTGAAGGAAAATAAACAGTTTGACTTGGGTAGCCTAATAATCAAAAACCTAATTGAGAACGTTAGAATGTATTTGGTTGAGAGTTACCCCTTCCGGTTTGGGTCTCTGCTCATGTGTTTAGTATTCTACTTTCTAAATTCGTTACCATCAAAAGAGAATATTAAGTGGAATTTCAACATCCCTGTTGGAAAGCAAGTTTACATATATTTGGAATGTATGGAAGATAAAGCAAGTGCATGCAAAGTTTATTTCTCATCTCTACAGATGGATCTATGCTCTGGTGTGATAGTGTCTAGTGCTATGCCTATTAGTTAGTTTGAGGAGGGTTCCTCCTTCGGTAAGAAGGAGTTAGAGGTTGTCATTGGTGATTCCCCTCTGGAAACTAAAAGGAGGAAAGTTAACACAAAAGATGTCATCACTATCTCAGAAGAGAAGGAGAAGGAAGAAGAGTCTTTGCCTGGATCTGATTCTTTTGATCTAAATGAAGTTCGTTCGATGTTGGATGAGGGTAATATGAAAAATATTGGTGAAATGTGGTATGCCTGCTCTCCGGACAGTAGGCCTAGAATTGAAGATTCCTTAGTTGATTATTTGCTCAAAATGGGCATTACTATTTTAGTTGTTTTTGACTCATTACTGGATGATCTGGTAGAAGTTGATGAAAGGTTGTTGTAGGAAGGATCTAAAGGTCATAAGATCTAAGCTATGATTAAGAGAAGGTGTGTCCAATCTAAACAAAAATTATCCAAGCACATTGGTGAGACAAGAGAATGCATTAAGGAGATGTCTGAAATCTACAGGTATTGTCTCCGATGGCCTGCTACTGTTGACAACTTTAGAAGCAAAATTGAAGCTATTGAATCTAAATTGAAAGATATTGGGAAGCGTTTTGACTTCTTCAAAGATAAAGATGGAAAACAAAGAATAAAATTTGGAGAGTTGCAAGCTAAGTTATTTTTTATTTAGAGATAGAGGGAAGATTTGGTTAGAACTTTCTAGTTGGTCAAAGAAATTGTTGAGGTCTAGTTGGATCATCTCTCTGGGATACTTTCTGATGCAAAGGATAGTGAATGCCAGTGCCTATCTCCAGATTGGTCATCTTCATTTGAGCTATTGGATCTATTGGACAATATATGTGCTAGAATGGTTTCTGCAGTGCAAGCTTGGAAGAGGATTCTTCCAACTGTGAGAGAAAGGTACAAGAAAATTTTTCATGTGAAAAGTGTTATTTTTACTTGATCTCTTGAATGATATGATGTTAGGATGTAGGACTATTGCACGTGAATAATAACTTATTACAATGATTAAATTGAAGGTCTTTAAAATGTAATTTAAATGCTTAAACAAACATTACAATGATTAAATAATGAATTAGAATCAGAGAAAGAAGAGAAGACAAGAAACAACAAGTTGATAACGGAGTTCACCAAATGGCTAGGTCTCCGAGTCCCTCTCCAAAGAGTGAATGATCCTTGATTATACTCCAGAAATTGGTTTACAATGCTTCAACTGTTATAGAGTCTCCTCATGTCTCCTTGATAATGAATTACAAAAGTCCTTCTCTCCCAAGTACAACAAGCTTGAATTCAAGCTCCCAATGCACAGAGACGAACAATTCACTATCGCAGAGGAAATTCTCTTCACAATTCTCCAAAAGAATTCTCTCATAAGTCACCACCTAGTTACCCAAAGTCCTAAATTCCCCACTTTTTATACATAAAATATGCCCAATATGGTTATAACCATATGCTTTTTACAATCTTGTAAATCAAGCATAAATCTCAAACAATCTCCCAAAAAAAAGACCCTTAAAATCTTTAATTTCTTTTTAACATTCCTAACCTGTTCAAATATTGGCTATTATAATTTGAGCCTTACAAATAATTCATATTTATTTAAAAATACCCTATCCCCTAAAAAAAACTCCTTAATTTATAATAACCGATCCTTAACAATATTTATTTGGGCTAATATTAATCAGGATGCTTATATCAGGTTGATTTTTTTTATATGTATTGGATTTGTTTGTTAATAATTAATGGTGGGGGGGCTTGGGTTTGACCTGAGCCCTACACTTTGAGTTTCTAATAGATTTTTCATGCCTTTAAAAATAGTGTCATTCGCTTTATACCTCACCAAGCACACAGGTGCAATGGTTGTGAGGGAAGAGCGAGAGATGGGGGGTCATGGGTTTGACCCCCGAGATCCCCATTATCTGGCCTTATCATCTTTAAATAAATAGCACATCCAATCTAGGTTAGCACAAATCGCATGGCCTATTGGTTGAGTGCGTTATTTGTAAATAGGGGGTTATGAGTTCACCCCCACCCCCAATCTCCATTTTTGGTAAATAAAATAAAACTTGAACTCCCGAAGGAAGGTGGTTGAGGTGCCACATGGCACATGTTGATTCGCTGCTATAAAAGACACGTGTTAGAATATAGTTGTCCAAAAGGATGCCACATGTCAACATGTAACTGGTCCACATGTCAAGCTGTGATAGTGCCATATCACAGCGTCTATTGATTGTGTTGACATGTCACCATGCTGATGTTAGCATGGTCAACCCATTTTTATTGCAACTTTGATCGGCTGTATCTTCTCCATACAAGCTCCATTTGACATGAAATGAGCGGCGTCAGAATCATGGCAATGAGCTCTTCGACATGATGCCACTTTTGACCATTTTTGAGATGATCAAAATTTTCACCTTTTTGATAGGCCCCTAGTTCCCTGTTTGATCCAACTTTGACTGAGAATAACTTGAGCGTACAAGCTCCTTTTGGCTCCATTCAAGTTGTGTTGGGTTTATTTTTCTAAGCACTTCATCATGGCGATGATTTTTGGAGCAAATGGAACACTTCAAAATTTGACAAGTATCCACCTAGATCAGTCCTCCCCACTGGAGAGCTTTTGGACCTCCAAAAGTTACATTTATTCAAAATTTAAGTGAGGGCATGGCCTCCTCACTTGTCCCATATTATCTGTCCATCTGTACACCTGGCTCACCACCACAATCAGGACTACAATAATATTGTAAAGCATATACATCATTCTATCATTACCAGAAGCATCTACATCAATTGTTACAACCATTGACCAATAAACACTGACTAATATCAAGCTGAATAACAATGTAGATACAAAAGTGAATGAATCAACATGTCTATCTTTCACAATAGGAAATGTAGACACTAAAAATTGTCCTAAGGCTTGCGACTCTTAGATTCTTCATCATTTCCCCTTTCATTCTTCATAATTAAATAATTTTTAATTATTTAATTATTTTCTAATGTCATATGTCTTCTATTAATTAAATAATTTTAATTATTTAATTAATTCATTTCTATCTTTATTCTTCCTTGATTAATTAAATAAATTTAATTACGTCATTAATTAAGTCCTTTTCTTTCTAAAATTAAATAAATTTTTATTTATTTAATTTTTTGTCCACTTTCCACTATAATTAAATAATTATTTTTTAATTATTTAATTATTCATTAGCCTTTTCTCTCCTAAATTAAATAAATTTTATTTACTTCATTTGGTCCACTATCTTGAATTTTGAATTAAATCATTATTTAATTCAAAATGATTCCTCCTTTGTCACATTCCTCTATAATTAAATAATTATTTAAATTATTTAATTATTCATTGGCCACCTAAATTAAATAATTTTTATTATTTAATTTCTCCTATCACCTCTTTATCCGTGCCAATCTTATCTTCCACATCAAATCTTATCTCTTGACATCCCATTTAATCTTGGCCCTTGATTGAATTATCTTATAATTCAATCTTGGCCATTAATCCTTATCGTTACCCTAATTTTTCCCGAACCCTATTTCATACTACAACTTTCAATCTTGGCCATTGATTAAGACATCTTATTGACATCCAATCTCAACCATCAATCCAAATCAAACCTTGCCTATAAATCAACCCTCTCATAAGCCATTTTGGGGGGTTGATTCTTCAAGTATCCTTATGCTACCAAAATCATTATTGAATCATTCATCTATCATCTCCATCTCAATGTTATGCTGCTGAATTGAGCAACCAACATATCAAATCAATCAAAAAATTCATCCATCATTGCATCTACTTGAGGTATTGAAGATTTGGATTAGGTAATGCATGTTATTGTTTTATCATTTTTATTTTATCCAAAATTTTCATATACAGGAACATTTTTACCCAAGGGAACCACCAAATTCCCAATGACAAGTTGAGGACTTGGATCATCAATTCTTTCATTTACTGTGTCCTCATGTTGTACTATTGGTGTATCCTGCAACATCTGATCATGATTAGCCTTGAATTCCTCAAGTTCATGTCTAGAACCACCTGAATTGATAGACATAAGTGACAAATCTTTACTTGCATTAATCACCCTTTTCAACTGCCTTGTGTTTGTAAAAGATCTACCAGTCTTGATCCTATGAGAATGTACAATATATTAGATGCCATCTTTAAACAAATGATAATGATTAAGTTCCCTATAGAAAATAGGCTTCTTATCATATAAATAAGGGCTACCCAACACTATCCCATAGATATCTAGTGGAACCACATCAAACTATACCACATCAAAAAACTTACTTATGATTGCGAATCTCAAAATGCACTGCCTTGTTACTTGCAATTCATTATTTTCGCAAATCCAATCTAGTGGATAAGGTCTCTTATGCTGTGTAGTTTTCAATCCCAAGTTCCTTAGAACATCTTTAGAAATTCAATTAACTTGAGATCCACTATCTATGAGTGCATCACTTTTAGTATGCTTAGCAACAACCCTTATGTGAAAAAGCTCATTTCTTTTCTTATCTTCAGGGACACCATTAACTTGAGAAGTCGAAGCACAACTAGCAAAAAAAAAATGGTAATAGAAGCCTTACCTTTTAATCCCATTGCTGTTATCTTTGTTTCATCATCAGACTATGAACCAAGATCCATAACAACATTGCGGCCTCCTTTTTACCTTTCTATTTTTGAACCCATTTAGGCTTCAATTCTGGATGCAACTGCTAGCAATGATCTTCATCATGACCTTGCCTATCACAATGAGAGCATGAGAGTTTATCATCCTTCTTCTTAATGGTAGCTGTTTTCTTCCCCTTTCCTTTATCTTCATATTTACCTTTAGGCTTAGATGGCTTCTTGTTGGACTTATCAATGAAAGTACCCTTACTTCTTGACTCTAAGTGTGTAGCTTGTACACAAACTTCATCTAGATTACTAGGATTCAAAACCAAAATAGAATGTCTTAGATAAGAGTGAAGACCACCTATGTACTTAAGCAAGGTATCCTGGGTGTACAATGGAACATTCAATTCAATAGCCCTTTTCCTAAATTCATGGGTGTACTATTGGACAATTTGACCTTTCCCTTGCCTAAAAGTTTGCTAGTCCATCATTAGCTATTGCATATGGCCTAGGGGATAAAATTGCTTCTTCAGAGCATTAAGAAATTCTTCCCAAGTTAAATTGACTCTACCATGTTGTGAAATTTTTGCCCGAGTTCTACTCTCCCACCAGGTGAGAGCTGTTTCTCCCAACCGAAGAGTAGTTAACTGGATCTTAGAGGCATAATCTAAGAAACCTTGAACTCTATAGTACACTTCTACTTGTTGAACCCAGTCATCTAATTTCTTAGCATTTAATTCCCCACAATACTTAGGTAGTTCAAATTTTACATCCAATTTATTTTTAGGCTTATGTGCACCCTTGAAAGGATTGGCAGAAGTAGAATCTGTAGAAGAAGAATGAGAAGATAGAGAAGGAGAAGGAGTTTCTAGAGGCTCATCATCAGCTCTTGGTCTTTTCCCTTTGTCCTTCCAATCTTCACACTTCTCTTTCTTTGAAGTATCTCCTTTTTCATGCTTCTTCCATTCTCACTTTTCCTGCCTTTCCTAAAAAAGAACTTCTACCATTGCCTTCATTTCGAGAAAAGATTTTTGAAAACTCTTCTCATCAAGCTCTAAACTTTTGCTAGCTTTCAATCCTTCCATCCTTGGAAAATTTCTTCATTTACCAATCTTAGGATTATATTCTGCAAGCATGCCTTCACCTCGTTAGCTCTTGGATCGCGTTATCATTCACCTCTGCAAACACTAGTCACAACAAAGCTCTGATACCACTTGATTTGATGTTAGGATCTAGGACTGTTGTACATGAATAATATCTTATTACAATGATTAAATTGAAGGCCTTTAAAATGTAATTTAAATGCTTAAACAAACATTACAATGATTAAACAATGAATTAGAATCAAAGAAAGAAGAGAAGACAAGAAACAACAAGTTGATAACAAAGTTCACCAAATGGCTACATCTCTGAGTCCCTCTCCAAAGAGTGACCAATCCTTGATTATACTCTAGAAATTGGTTTACAAGGCTTCAATTGTTATAGAGACTCCTCACGTCTCCTTGATAATGAATTACAAAATTCCTTCTCTCCCAAGTACAACAAGCTTGAATTCAAGCTCCCAATGCACAGAGATGAACAATTCACTATCACAAAGGAAATTCTCTTCACAATTCTCCAAAAGAATTCTCTCATAAGTCACCACCTGGTTACCCAAAGTCCTAAATTCCCCCCTTTTTATACATAAAATATTCCCAATATGGTTATAACCATACGATTTTTACAATCTTGTATATCAAGCATAAATCTCAAACAATCTCCCAAAAAAAAGACCCTTAAAATCCTTAATATCTTTTTAACATTCCTAACCCATTCAAATATTGGCTCTTATAATTTGAGCCTTACAAATAATTCATATTTATTTAAAAATACCCAATCTCCTAAAAACACTCCTTAACTTATAATAACCGAGCCTTAACAATATTTATTTGGGCTAATATTAATTGAGATGTTTATATAGGGTTGATTTTTTTTATATGTATTGGATTTGTTTGTTAATAATTAATGGTGGGGGGGCTTGGGTTTGACCCGAGCCCTACACTTCAGGTTTCTAATAGATTTTTCCTTCCTTTAAAAATAGTGTCATTTGATTTATATCTTGCCAAGCACGCAAGTGCAACGGTTGTGAGGGAAGAGTGGGCGATGAGGGGTCGTGGGTTTGACCCCCACGATCCCTATTATCTGGCCTTATCATCTTTAAATAAACAACACACCCAATCTAGGATAGCACAAATCCTGTGACCTATTGGTTGAGCACATTCTTTGTAAATAGGAGGTTATGAGTTCAACCCCCCCAATATCCATTTTTGGTAAATAAAATAAAACTTGAACTCTCGAAGGAAGGTGGTTGAGGTGCCACATGGCACATGTTGATTCGCCGCTATGAAAGACAGGTGTCCGAATATAGTTGGCCAAAAGGATGCCACACGTCAACATGTAATTGGTCCATGTGTCAAGTTGTGATAGTGCCACATCACTGCATCTGCTAACTGTGCTGACATGTCACCATGTTGACATCAGCATGGTCAACCCATTTTGCTTGCAAATTTGACTAGCTGCATCTCCATACGAGCTCCGTTTGGTGTGAAATGAGCGGCGTCAAAATTGTGGTGACAAGCTCTTTGGAATGATGTTGCTTTTGACCATTTTTGAGATGATCAAAATTTTCACCTTTTTGACTGGCCCCTGGTTCCCTTTTTGACCCAACTTTGACTGAGCATAACTTGAGCGTACGAGCTCCTTTGGCTCCATTCAAGTTGCGTTGGGTTTAGTTTTTCGAGCACTTTGTCATGGTGATATTTTTGGAGAAAATGGAACACTTCAAAATTTGACAAGTATCCACCTGGATCACTGAATGTTCTTATTTGGTCCTTTTCCTTTGATGGAAAAAAGGGGGAGAAAAATGAAGAGAAAAAAAAACAAAAAGAGGAATTGAATTGCTTGAAAAAGGGGGAGCGTTTGGAGTTTTGTTTTTGCAATTTTTGTGTTTTTAAGTTTTTGCTGTTTTTCCATCAATGCCAAAGGGGGAGATTGTTGAGAAGTTGTTGAGATGATTTAGCATTGTTGTCATTGATGTCAAAACCTGGGATCTGGAAATTTATGTTCTGGATGATATACATAAATGATCTATCCTATCGAGTGCTATGATGTTGTTCAGTGTGGATGTTATCCTTGATCTAGATATGACATTACTTTTTGGGACATCTATGGAAGACAATTAATGCAAAATAATGAAGACTAATCTTTTGATATTGGCTGCTATGCTCAAAGCTTATTCTGGGTATCCTTGCTATCCAGACATTCATGTAGCATGTTACAAGTTTTGGTATGTCTAATTGTGTTTCTCTGGTTGGTACTAAAATTGATGGAAATCAAGATTTGGTCTTGGTTGTGGCATTCCCATCAGCTCCAGAATATATTTCATGTAATTAAAAGTTTGCTATCTTTTGGCAATTATGCTATCTTATGTATGACCTATTTATGGGTACCATGGTAGTGTGGTAAGGATATCTTTATGTGTGACCTATTCTTTGGGTTCAATGTTAGCGTGCCAAGCCTTATTGAATATTTCAAGGTTGTTCTTCAAGCTGACATGTTTTGCTAGGCTGACTTATTTTGTTCTACGGGTACATGCACACATATATATTGAACATATATTTAGTTCCGAACAAGAAGTGTGGTGTGTGTGAATAGAGAAAAGGGTGCGAAGGATTATGCGACAAGAAACAAAGAAGGAAGCAAAAGGCAAGTGTCAGGAAGAAGTAATTAGTAGTGCAGAGGTTGTGCAAGGAAGGTAGGTAGAAGATTCTTGACCAAATTTGCTGCAGATAGATATTGTGCTTCAACAAGAACTGTATTCATGCATATGCAGATGCAATTATAGTAGTTCGGTTTTGTAACATATACTCCGACAGTAAGCCATCTCTCAGCTATAATAGCTGGTTTTTGTATCTTGGGTAGTGAGCCACCCAACAGTGAGCCTTACCTGCAGTGAGCCCTTGTAAAAATCACCTTAACCAGTGTCACCTTAATCAGTGTTTTATAATTTAGAATGAGCATTGTCCATGGTTTTTCCCTTCTTGGGTTTCCATGTAAATTCTGGTTTTCATTGTGCATGGTTTTTCTATGTGCTTTCATGTTCATATATGTTTGATTATCATCTGATTGATATAAGCTTGTTTCAGATTAATTAAAGTCAAGAAAAATATTTTATGATAACTGATTCACCCCCCATCTCAGTTATCTAGACTATTTAACAAGACTTGTAGAAGATTTGCTGAAGCATGCTGTATGTCAGAATTTTAGTATGACCTATGTAGGTAATTTTGCTATTAGGATGTAAAATCAAGAAATATATATTACTAGTTGCTAAGGTGTGGTTGTATATCTTCTGTATGCTTGCATCTATTCACTATGAAAGTGGTGGTCTGGAAGTCACTACCAAAATGTTTCAGTTTAGTTTTTAGGGCATAAAGATTTCTCTGGCAATACAATTAGAGAGTATGTCTACTCTAGTTCTATCATATTCTCGAGTTTCCAGAGGTTATGTTCAACATGCAAAAATATTGAAGTGATAGAAGGTCCTTTGTGTTTGTATGTCAACCTGTTGGAGTTCAAGGTGTGCAATAATGGCTAATAGCATGTGAAATTCAAATCTTGTGTGCAATGTTAAGTTAGGAACTGCTTATGAATCCTTTGGTAGTGCACAGTATCATGTTCTTTTTGCGGCAAAAAGATTTTATTTTTGGACCAATGCATTACACTTTTCATGTAATTTGAATTTAGGTCCACCTTATGTTGTCTTGGCTATTTGTGGATCCCTAGCCGACATATAAGTGTGTTAATGCAACTTCATGTATATATTTCTTTGTTGATCGAATGTATTGAGTGAGAGTGAATTAGAATTATACCTGTGTGAAGAAAATTTAGTCACTGGTGCAAATTGAAGATAATGTGGTGAAGATAAAAGGGAGAGTTGCATTTCAGTGTGTGCACCAATATCAGAAGAACATATGCAATGAGGAAGAGTTTCAGCTGTGACTCTGGCACATGTTGAGTTACATAGAAAATCCACAAGCATTATCTTTTTATTTTGGTAGGAATGGTGTTCTACTTGTTGTTATGATCTTAGTGGGGATTGATGTCTCCAATAGGTTGGTACCTACAAATACAATAGGGGATTGGTGTCTATCAACCAAAAATTTTCTATTAAGAGATAAGGATTGTGGGAAGCTAGAAGTAGAAATTGTGACAATAAGAAAAGATCTTGAGAAAGTGAATCAACAACTACAAATGAAGTTTGGAAAGAGTACTAAAAATTATTGGGAAGTCAGAGACCTTTGCATGTCAAAACCAAAATTGGTTTTGATGATCAAAAGGAAAAAGTGATAGAACAGTCTGTGAAGACTACTAAAGCAAGTTTTGAAGTGACTAGCTCTGGAAGTTCAAAATCTGAAAGAATCATGGCAAGTGATGAAAGAAAGAAACATATTGATGGATTTATAAAAGTGCAGAACAAGAGAGGAAGATTTGGAAGATAGGGATACAATACCAGGTTCAATTATCCTTTCTCTGGTTATTGTTTTAATTGCAATAATATTGGCCATAAGGCTGTGGACTATAGAAAATCTCCAATAAGAAGAAACAAATTTGTCAACAATAATGCATTTGCACCTTTGTACAATTTTAATATCATTTTCTACAAAATACGAAAATTTTAGGCACATTGCAAGGAACTGTAGAAGTATTTTGTGAGTCCTCCTCTATCGGAAATGGAAGAAAAGGATAAAAAAATAGGAGTCATGGATCAGATAAATCTTGGAAGAAGGTTCTAAAAGAAAAGAAGTCAGAAAAGTCAATGATTGCTCAAATTGCTCTAGATGCTTAGAAGCAGAACTCGTGGATCATAGACAATGATTGTTCAAACTACATGACTGGAGGTAAAAGTAAGTTCATGAATTTCAAGAAATTTGAAGGAGGTTCTATGACTCTTGGAAATAATTCTATTTCCAAAATCACTAGTAAGGGTACTTTGAGTCTTGATGGTGGTAGGACAAAGACACATGATGCTTTGTGTGTTGAAGGTTTAAAGCATAATCTTTTAAGTGTAATTTAGACAATGATTTTTCAAACTACATGACTGGAGGTAAAAGTAAGTTCATGAATTTCAAGAAATTTGAAGGAGGTTCTATGACTCTTGGAAATAATTCTATTTCCAAAATCACTGGTAAGGGTACTTTGAGTCTTGATGGTGGTAGGACAAAGACAAATGATGCTTTGTATGTTGAAGGTTTAAAGCATTATCTTTTAAGTGTAATTTAGACAATGATTGTTCAACTACATGACTTGGGGTAAAAGTAAGTTCATGAATTTCAAGAAATTTGAAGGAGGTTCTATGACTCTTGGACATAGACAATGATTGTTCAAACTACATGAATGGAGGTAAAAGTAAGTTCATGAATTTCAAGAAATTTGAAGGAGGTTCTATGACTCTTGGAAATAATTCTATTTCCAAAATCACTGGTAAGGGTACTTTGAGTCTTGATGGTGGTAGGACAAAGACACATGATTATTTGTATGTTGAAGGTTTAAAGCATAATCTTTTAAGTGTAATTTAGATGTGTGATAAGGGCTATAAGCTATCTTTTAGTTCTAAAGGTTGTGAAATAAGAGAATCAAGCACTAGAGAACTGATTGTAGAAGGAAGTAGAATAAACTGTGGCATATATCATCTTAGTGAACTTAATGGAAAAAATTGTCCCACTGTGTAGAGAGAATAAGTTTGGCTTTGGCATAGAAGGTTGGGACAAATGAATTTTGAAGAAATTGTGAAGATTAGCTCAGGAGGAACGGTTTGGGACATGCCAAAGATCGAGAAACCTCAATCTACGAACTACAAACCATGTCATGAAGGAAAGCAGATAAAAATAAGATTTCCTGCTAAGGAGTATTCTACATTAAAACCATTAGATCTAGTGAATAGATATATGTGCGGACCTATGAGGAAAAAAAGTCTACAAGGAGATAGGTATTTCATGATGCTCATTGATGACTACACTAGGATGACTTGGGTTACATTTCTAAAAGAGAAGTTAGAAGCATTTGAGAAGTTTAAGGTATTCAAGGCACTAGTAGAGAATAAAACTAAAAGACCAATCAAAGTTTTGAGATTATATAGAGGTGGAGAATTCACTTTTGACAAGTATGAAGAATTCTATGAAGAACATGGGATTTGGAGGAAATTTATGCTCCTAGTACTTCACAACAAAATGGAGTTGTAGAAAGGAAGAACAAGACTATATAGGAGATGGCAAAAACAATTTTGTGTCAAGAAAATCTATCGGATATATACTAGAGAGAAGCGATTCAAACAAAATATATATTCTAAATAGAGTTTAGATCAGATGCAAGGCTGATAAAACACCATATGAATTATGGAGAGGAATACTAGCTTCTGTGAGACACCTCAAGATATTTGGAAGAAAGTGCTACATCAAAATGGATGAAGAAAATTTTGGCAAGTTTGATTCAAGATTGGATGAAGGTATTTTTCTTGGTTATTATTTGAGAAGTAAAGCATATAGATGTTACAACAAAAAGCTAAAGATGATTGTAGAAAGTGAAAATGTGAGAGTTGATGAAACAATCCAATCTACTGGTATTCTAAAAGTAGAAATGATGAAGAACCAATCTGTAACAATAGTGAAGAATGAAAAGTTGTTGCAAAAACTACAACAAAGTATATTCAAAAAATCACTCCAAATACCAAATTATAGGAGACAAAGAAAGTGGAGTTCAGACCCAAAAGAGACTTGAGAGATAAAATGAACAAGTATACTTTGCATTATTATCAAAGATAGAGCCTAAGTCTTATAAAGAAGTAAGCAAGGAGAAAGGCTAGATAGAAGCTATGGAGGAAGAGCTGAATTAGATCAAGAAGAACGAAACTTGGGAACTTGTATCAAGACCTAAAGGCAAGAATGTGATTGGAACCAAGTGGGTTTTGTTAGGGTTTAGGAAGATTAGAGCAATAAACATTAACAATTATATGCAGATTAAATAACCCATAAATAACAATGAAGAATAACACAAAAGAGATCAACACAAAATTTTAACGTGGTTCACCCAATATGGGCTATATCCACAAAAACTCAGCCACTCAATGATGTTATTATCTAGTGCAAAATAGGTTACAATTTCATGAATCACACACATCGCAACTTGCATCCCAATTGCTTATAACAATATTTTTGGAAGCTTCTAGAATTAGGGTTTTACAAAGTCATTTTTTTCATTTGACGTGTTAACGGGAAAACCTTGATGTGTTAGCTAGAAAACCTTGATGTGTTAATGGGAATTTTTTTTTAGGGGTTGCACCCCCGAACCCCTGCCATTAGGGGCTGCTACCCCCAAACCCCCACTCAGGGCCCAACTCAACCTCAAACCCCAGTGAAGATATGTTATGAGTGTACAATATTTGCATGATCAGTCGCCACATACCAACAATCTCCCACATGGAAATTGCTCAAGCTCCACACCAAAAAATCTCCCACTTGGAGATTGATCCTGGATGACACCGCTACACTTGCAGCTCCCACTAGATTACAGGTCTGGTTGGTTTATTATATCCACCATTATTAGTCATGAAGGCCAACAGAAAATGATAAGGAAATCGGTTTCTCTCGTGTAACTCTCTTTGTGAACATATATGTAGGATTCTCACTTGTGTGAATTTTCTCTAGCTTCAACTGTCCATCCTCCAAAACTGATCGGATGAAGTGGTATTTGAGTTGTATGTGCTTAGTTTTTGAATGTAGAGCTAAATTCTTAGCAAGATGAATCAAACTTTGGCTATTAGTGTACAAAAGGCTATGTTCTTGTCGTTGTCCCAATTCCTCCAAAAAATGTTGTAACCAAATCATCTCCTTGCTAGCTTCCATAGCAACAACATACTCAGCTTTAGTGGTTGTGTATAGGAGCGAATTTGCACCCCTTACACAAATTCCCATCACATACCCTCATCTTAGAAAATCAAATCCGAAAGCAAAATTCCACATCACCCAATTGCCTTCCATCCACTTGGCATCTGTCTTTTGTGTCTGTGGGAGAATATTTGTTGAGGACGAATGTGCGACACGTGGACGTTTGCTCGACGCACTGCCATCCCTGACAGATTCTTGCGTTTGAAGTTGGCAGAGGCATTACACACTGAATTGGGGACAAATTTTAATGTCCCTCTTCAACCAATCGACCCGAAAATGGTAGATTCTTCCTCATGGGTGATTCCACAATACTGGTTTACAATTTTTGGCCAAATTGGACACTGAATTGATTTTTTCTAACTAAATCTTCACTTTTAGGCACCTATAGTGGCTAAACCGTGAGGAATTTGTAGATGATGCAAACTAGTGTTTTGTGACATTTTGTCTATAGATTCTAAATATATTTTTTTCAAATTTTTTGGAATCAGATTGCACTTCTTTTTCCATCTCCTTCGAAAACTAGTTTTTTTGAGTAAACAACATTTTTAAGGAGTGACGCTCACCATATACAACATAACATTTTTTCCATGAAGGATAAAATTCTATTTTTTTTCAAATTTAGATTTGTAACTATGATATCTAGTGCTTCCAATTGGTTTCATAGTGTTTTATTGAATATTTTTTACTTAATCAAGTTTGGAAGTCAAACCAATTACAATTCAAACATAGGTGGATCGTATACAACATAAATTTTTTTGTATGTATCAAAATTATTATTTTTTTGTTGGATCAAGAACTTCAATATCTAGTGCACTCATATTTTTCAATTTTTTTTTGATAATCTACTATTTTTTCACATGTGCAGAACAAAGAGCTTGATTTTCGGTGAAAACCTATTTTTAATCAAACTAAAAAAAAATTTAATAAAACCAAAACATATTATAATTATATTCATTGGATAGCTCGTTCCAAGGACTACCATCATCCAATTGGGTCTGTGAAGTCTCCTCCATTTTCATCCTCAACTCGAGCTTCGAAGGGAAAAATTCTAGAGTTTTTTAGTGCCAGAGGGGGAGAAGGGGGGTTCGAGTGAACCCCCCTTAGAGGTTTTTCGAACTAGGGTTTGAGTGAACCCCCTTTCCACAACACTTTCCTTTAATTTTTTCCCTGAGAAATGTGGGACCCAACATTTAATGGGTTCACTCGAAGGGGGGTGGGTTTGCTTGAACTGGATGTTCGTCCGAACCCCCAAAACCCAATTTTTTTTGCATGGGGACATTTTTTGCAACTTTTCCTTCCTCACTTGAATTGTAAACTGTTTTGTGGGTTTACCCTCATTCTTTCTTCAAATTCATCCATTCTCACTTCATTTGACTCACTAGCAATTCTCTTGAACTCTCTAAGCAATTCCTCTTCATTCTTTCACTCTCAAGCAACATTCTAGCATTTCACTTTTCAGCATTGTAGCAACAACAAGACTCCATCAACTCCACATTGCAAGTATGAGGCCATTACAGAGGTTGCGAGCTTGGAGTCTTGCGAGACCTCCCTTCACCACAGTTGCGGTAGTGGTGACTTTTCCAAGTTCGTAGCTTGCTTTCCCCTTCCATTGGCTAGTGATCTTTTGGGTGGAGGTGGTAACACTTCACTCCTCTCCTTTGTGATTTGGTTGAGTAGCATAATATTGTTTGTAGTGATCCTTGTTTCCTTTTTCTTTCCTTTATCACATATTCTACTCCGTTGCTTTCTGGCTTTCCATGGTGGTGGAAACACCAAAACGGGGGTCTGACTGAGGTAGGCCCCTATACAACCCCAACAATTTTTTGTCTTTCTTGTGTGTAGGTGGACGTACATGTGGAGTTAGTTGGTGAACTGGTGCTTCTGTGAGATCATCTTCATCACCCTAGTTCTTATTTATTTGCTTTACCATCTTAGTATCTATTTTATGTATTTCCTTATTCTATTTTTACCATCTAGATTTTTTTGGTGCGAATAAATGTCTTGTACCGAGCTAATTCACTCACTAGGTAATTAGGGGACATATTCACATAGTTAAGTTTACTTAGGATAAAATATTCTTTCTAGAAGTCTTAGTTGTCTTTTCTAGAGCTTATCTTATCTATCTAGTATTGCTTGATTCCTAGGTGATTAGTTTGTTAGTTGTCTCATGTCATAGGATTAAGACACTTGTCATGATCTTTTCTAATACTATCTCTCTACCTTGCCTTTATAAGCAACACATCTAATGTACATTTGCATCAGTTCAAGCTTATTCAAGCATATTCAACCATTAATCAATATTGCATTGTGAAGCAAGCTTTCTTGTTATTCTCTCTCTTGTGGAAGTTGTTTTGGTCTAGCAACTATGCTTGGGGGTATTGGGGAGTGACCATTTACTCCCACATGGTATTAGAGCTCCAAGTGTTGTAGATTCCTTCCCGCATATGAGGGCTTCATGTTGGCTTGAAGATTTTTTTGGGTGCATATTGGGGTTTCATTGACCTCACGGTTGAATCCAAGGTGTCAAAAAAAGTTAGGTTTTCCTTTCATTTTGTCAAATTTGAATATGTTTTGGCTGTTCTATGAAGGGTTTGGAAAAGTGTGAAGAGTAGCTGATCCAGGAGGTCACTAATGTTTCAGAGCACTTTGGGCCCAGATTGACATCACCATTGCACTTAGAAGGCCTCACAGATGAATTTTGATTGTAAATTTATCCATTTTTAGTAAAATTTGTTTCTGAGGAATTTTTTTTTTACCTAAATAGGCCGTACAACCCTAGGTCAATATTTAAGAATTTTTTTTTTGTAGTTTGATAATTTTATTGGGCATTTTTTTTTATATTTCGGGGAAAATTTTATTCTATCAAGCATAAGGGCTTATTCAAATTCCGTGGTTTGGTTGGCTTATTCGGTATCGCACATACCTGCTGTCACTGTGTATTGGTTGTGCATTAGTCAAAGCATTTATTCACAGGGTCTGGTCGACTGTCATACATATTTGCTGTCAGCGGGCTTGCATTGGTGGAGTCAAAGCTTTTGATCCAGTCTGATCTGTCACTTCACCCATTGGAAAAGGTATCAACATCTATTATTACATTAGTTGTAGGGTGTGTACATCATCTGCTGTCAAATGGAATATTCAACTATCAATTTTGAGCAGTACACTTTCCATCACTTGGTACATTGGTACTATTATTTGGCAAGTTTATATTTCAAAGTTTGTTTTAATATGTCATTTCCTGCTAAGACTTTTATGCCAACCTGTGTGATATAGTCTTATCATTAAAAATTTGGTAAAGGTCTCTTTTTTTTTTAAAAAAAAAGGGTGAAAGTTCCAACCATTTCAAAGCCTTTTTCATATTTTTTAAACCCTCATGTATTTTGTAAAAGCCAACCATATTATGTATGAGTCAGAAATTTGAGCCTAGTTAGCCTTAAGGTGTTGTGTTTTGCCCTCTAAAGCCCAAAAATGACTATTTTTTTCAAATTGCCATAACTTTCACATACAAAGCCAAAATTTTTGAAACAAAATATCGTTGGAAAGCTAAGAAGCTCAATTTTCTAGTGGTGAAGTTATTTTTCAGAAATTTTGCATTTTGGTGCCTGATTTTGTGATTTGAAGTCAAATAATCATTTTTGGCTCCCGAGCTCATAACTTCTTGCCACGATCTCTAATTTTCGTGATTCTTGCGGCATTGGAAAGGTATCAAGGAGTTATATCTAGCCATACATGTACTTTTTAAAAAAATTTTCCCAGGTACATTGTGCTTTTAGATTTTTTTCCAATGGGTCTACTGAAGGGTACTTAGATATTTTGGCAGTTGGGAAAGTGTTGTTTTGATCATTGTACTTCATTTAAGTTGTATTGTATATGTTGATCTCATATTGTATCAGTGGAGAAGTTGTTAAACAGGTGCAAGAAAATTGAGAGGGGGGGTGAATTAGTTGTCACACAAATTAAGACTTAAAACTTTACCACTTATCAATTCTTTAACCACACTCTTCGGTTATTAAATATGAGCATGAAACACAAATAATAGAAAGAAAATCAGCACAATGAAAACCAAATTTTTATGTGGAAAACCCAATAAGGGAAAAAACATGGTGAGGGTTAACTCACAATATATATGATTGTAAATTGAATACAAAGGCTCACTTCCCAAAAGAGGACCCACTGTCCAAATACAAAGGCTCACTGCCTACAGATAAAAAACAAGAAAAAATATCCACCACTGCAATTAAAGTACATTCGTAGGATTACAAAAACCTTCAACTTACTGCCTTCAACACACTGAAACACTGCTATCACAACTCACTCACTCACACTTCTCCTCTTATGTTTTGTGGCACTCTTTCATCACTTTGCATCACACTGTCATACAATTCTCTGCAACTTGACTTGATTTTATACCACGTTTAACCTTATAAAATTTCTCCAAGGTCGACTACAATACATTGTTTCATAAATTCAAATTAGGTCGGCAACTCTAAATTCCTGCGGTGGAAGGGAATAAGAGTGAACCAATAAAAACATTTAACCAAGAGCAAAAATAATATTCTTGAATTTTCTACACTCTTCCTTAATTAAATTTTATTCTTCAAATGAAGTGTAAACACTAGGTCGGCCAAACCTAATGAAAACACAAATGAACAATGATGCACACACTTCCCAACACGAAGATGACACACAGACACCTCAACATGCTTCATTATTCATGACACTTCATCTTAGATTTCTTCAGATATGTCCACAACAAAAAAAATACTTCATACACTGAATAACTTTCACTAGATCATCCGCACTATGTGATGTAGAGTGGGAAGGGGAAGACCAGACCTTAATGACAACAAACTCCTTTGATTAGCTTCTCTCAAATAATCTATGTGGACTCTTCCATTCCACTATACCTTCAAGGAGACAACCCAACCATTCAATAAAGGTTCTCACAAACATACACAACCAAGGAACTTGAGAATTCTTGGAACACTTCCAACATGACAAGACATGACTAATTAACCAAACCCTGCATTTAGAAACCCTCATTCACCCATCGCTTCAAATCAGGCCTAAGAACTCCTTGTAGCCTATCCAATTAGGATAGTCAAAACAAAACCTTCTTAGAGGCAGTAACCAGACAAAGAACACTGGTTTTGGAAACCTCACAATGACCCCTTTAGGTCCTCAAAACCCCACAACATGACATCAAAAGGAAAAACCACACAAGACCAAACTTCAACGCCACAAGGAGGCCCAGTTAGGTTGCTCAACACAAGAATCTGAGTACCTTGGCACACCCCAACACCCCTAAGCCACAAAAAAGATTCCTACAACATTGAAAAACACATTACAACCTTTCCCAAGCACCCTTGTTACAGAAACACTCACAAACTAGCAATAATTAGACTTTTGCACCAATTCTAGGCATGTCACATAGAGATGCCAGGCCTAGGACAACAAAGATCTCCCTCAAAACTCCATGCTATCCTCTAAAACCTATTTGAAATCAAAGAACATATGAAAACCTTCCATTCCACCTAGATTTAACATTTTTACATGGTGGAATTGGAAGATACAAGCAATTTTCTCACAAACCTTGGTTTTTGAGGGTTTCTGACCAATTCTAGGAAAATGATTGTAACTCATTTATTTATTTATGGTTTTACATAAAATCACCACCAAATGGAAG
The DNA here is from genome assembly GCA_007258455.2 of Sequoia sempervirens. Taxonomy (NCBI): domain Eukaryota; kingdom Viridiplantae; phylum Streptophyta; class Pinopsida; order Cupressales; family Cupressaceae; genus Sequoia; species Sequoia sempervirens. The sequence continues at coordinate 237,490,590 of VDFB02105785.1, forward strand.
AAAATTCATCCCTTTATCATGCCATATCAATTTATTTCCGTACAGAAAGATTTCTAATCATACCAAGCACGAGATCAGACAAAAACTCAGAAAATTCAGTAAAATAGAGCTTTTTCTTTGGATTAGATCTTCAAAACTTCAAAAAAATCCATGCCTCAACCCAAAGGAGGCATTATAAACTTGTTTCAACTCCTCCCAATGTCCCTCAACTATTTTTTGAATTAGAGAGCCATTGGAGGACTAATAACCCCTGTTTTGGCAAAGTTGCCTACTTAAGACAACTTATAACAACACATACACAAAAAATCAAACTTAACTCCATTTCAAGACAAATTTGATGTCTTAGACACACCTAAAATATTAAAAACATCAAACCATATCATTCCTACTACTTGGCTGCATCATGGCAATTGTTTCCTTTCTTAAGCCTAGATGCACCAAGTTTACAATATAAGCATGAGACCTATTACAACCATTGAAGACCTATTACAAACCATTGAAAGAACACCAAAAATGGTCCATTGGACCTTATTAGAACAAGAAATCATTGGAGAAACAAAGTAAAACATGACAAAGCCTCATGGAGGCATTAGGACCCCAAGGTGCCCCTGCACCACTATGTAAACCTGCACTGGAATATAGAAACATGACTTTCAGATTACCAAAATTCAACCTTCTTTGCAAGAGAATAAAGAGAACCTTCACAAGACATATCCTAGATCTGTAATAGTTGAAATGAAATAGCAGATGACTGTGGAGTAAAAATATTTCTCCCAGTCTACAGAACACTAACTCTGCTAGTAGAACACACATACAGGTGGACACAACTTTCACATACCATCTCACTAGAAACTGAAACTCAAAATATATCATCATCATATCACCATAATGAAATCTTCAGAACCACATAGGCATAGGATCAACAGGGGAGAAACATGGAGCACATACCAGAGTACAATCCAAACACATTCCTCCCTCTGACTTCTCTTCTTTATTAATTTTCTCAAAAGCACTTGGAAACTCATCAACATGACACATCTATAGCCATATACGATAGTTCCATGTACTCACAACATCTTAGAAACATCTAAACTATACATGTGCAATCTGCAACATAGTGAACAATGTTGACATCAATGATAACATTAATGACAACACCACCAGACTAGCTCATACTTGCAACAAAAGTGTATTATCATTGTAATCATGGGTTATTAAACTCATCCTTTTGTAATAGTTATGACTAGGAATAATTATGAGTCATGGAAAAAAGGCATAATCACACATTGTAAGTGGCTAAAATTTTTGCCACATCTTTATGGACTCATTCTTGAACCAAAAACAACATATAGGAAATTAGTACGGGGTAATAAGAATGATCATATCATAGGATTGATTAGTTGTACTTTCAGTGCAAGCATCCTTAGAGAAAGCTATCATAAGATCTTCTCTAACATGTCATTCCCACACATAGTTTGGACCAAATTTTGGGAGATTTTTGGAGATCCACACAAGCCTCCATTCCCAGATGATCTTGCTTTTGATTTCCTCATTCCACTTGATGATGTTGATAACATACCCTATGATGATGAAACCTTAGAGGAGAATGAATATGATGCAAAACTTGAGCGTCTTGATGATCTAGAGACTTCTCCTATAGCTCCTACTTCTCTAGTTGAGATCACACAATCATCTTTTTTTGATGATTCATTAAGTACTTCTAGTGATTCATTGCAACAGGTATTTGATAGTCTTCCTAATTGGGATTCCTATTTGACAGACATTGCTTCTTTGTTTGTGGAGTCTCACATTTTATATTTGGAGGACACACTTGAGGGAGTTTCTCTCCTATTTGAAGATAGTCACAAATCAACTATTATCACTTCATGTTCATCTTTGGAGTTTGTTCAAGATTAGTTTCCACTTTTTCTTGGTTTGTCACATTTTGTTGTGATTGGGCATGTGCCTGATTGGATTGTGGCATCATCTTCATCATCCAAGAACTTAGCAACACATGAGAAAATTTTAGAGACACAATCTTCATATATATGGATTCCTCCTAATTCCTATCTAGAATGGGAAGCATTCCAGTATTTATACATGGTGTATCTTCTTCCCAAGGGGTGAAACATTGTTTGTAGGAATTGGATTATGTTTTTTCCTCAGACATTAACCATACTTGTAGATGATTACACATTGTGGGGGAGGATATCTTATCTCTCTTTTTCCCTCTTATGGGGTGGTCATTGATTGTATATACATGATGGATGTAGTCCTTGGGGGGTATTATTGAGTCCTCCATACATCATGTTGTTTTATTTCTCTCTTTTGGAGATGAATTTTATCCCACTGGGTTTTCTCCTTTTCTTCGCTTGTGAGAGATTACATTTACATTTGCATTTTGTGAATGGGTACCTAACATGGCCTAGTAGCTGGGACCCATGGTCATAGTTTGCATAATAATCTTCTCCCTAAGTTGCACTTAAGGGGGGGAGTTGGTGTGAATAAATTTCTTGTACCTAGCTAATTCACTCACTAGGTAATTAGGGGACATATTCACATAGTTAAGTTTACTTAGGATAAAAGATTCTTTCTAGAAGTCTTAGTTGGATTTTCTAGAGCTTATCTTATCTATCTAGTATTGCTTGATTCCTAGGTGATTAGTTTTTTATTTGTCTCATGTCATAGGATTAAGAAACTTGTCATGATCTTGTCTAATCCTATCTCTCTACATTTCCTTTATAAGCAAGGCATCTCATGTACATTTGCATCAATTCAATCTTATTCAAGCATATTCAACCATTAATCAATATTGCATTGTGAAGCAAGATTTCTTGCCATTCTCTCTCTTGTGGAAGTTGTTTTGGTCTAGCAACTATTCCTGGGGGTGTTGGGGAGTCACCATTTACTCCCACAAGATTAACTAGCTAGGCTATCAGTAGGTTTTTCAGTAGTCTCTGCTGTGTTTACTATTGTACCATAGAAAAATGGATCTTGGACATTTTCATGGTCTTTTAGGTCTTTCTCTCATGATGTTTTGTCTATTTTGCTTTGATTTAATGTTACAATGTGGCTTAAGCATTCACATGAGGTCTTAAAAATTTAAATTATGGTGTCTTGTGAAGGTGTTGTAAAACATTTCTACACTTTTCTAGACTCTTTTCATTACAATTCACCTAAAAATCACCTTTTCATCACTTATCAAGTCCTATTTTGAAGTGTTGTAAAGTATTGTAACAAGATTTCATGCTTTTCTAGGCTTGATTTCACTATTTACACCTTTCTTATGCTTTATTTGACCCCTTTATGCACTCATAAGGCTTAATTAAGTGTGTTTTTGAATGTAAACCTGACAAACAACATTAAATGTAACTTAATTCCCGACACCCAATTTCAAGTCCAAGGTGGGACCCATTTGCCATGGGTGGAAAATGAGTCCCTCTTGGCTCCAAATTCAAAATATTTCAAATTTTCTTTCAGGTTTTTATTCAAAATTACCTTACGTCGGCCTGTGATGAGGTATCATTGGGTTACTAAGGCACACGTATGTATAAATAAGTATTTTTCTCCTCATTTTACATCTCCTCATTCACTTGCATTCACTAAACATCAAATAGAATTTGAGCACTTTGCATCATTCAATCAAGCATCAATCAAATATCTTGGAGCATCCATTGACATATCTTCAGATTTATTCAACAAGGTTGTGGTGAGTTTATGAAATTTGCATGTTGTTTATTCATCTTTCCTTGTTCATTTCATTCCATTTTTTCATTAAGGATTTGATTACCAAAGTGGGGTTTGACCAAGGAAAATCCCTATAACCTAACCCTTAACCATTTTCCCCCTCTTGCAAGTGTGTTTGCAGACTTTTGTATGCAGATTTATCAAGTAATTAGGTGTTGAAAGGTGGAAAAGAATTCAACAAGGTGTTTCAAGCCAACTACATCCTATTTCAAACTTGGAGACAATCTACAATCCTTTTTCTATAGATTTGACTCCATCAACCCGACAAGAAGATAAGTGCAAATCTGGAGCTACAAAATTGGTCATTGATTTCACAAAATTTTGGGAGTGGACTGATTCGCCATCAGTGGTGAATGAGTCCCACCTTAAGGTTGGAAAAGTACATTATGTTAGATTCTAATTCTTGATAGCCAGAAACCAGTTTTCAAAAGTTTTTGCCAGTAGCAGGACTGATTCTCCATCAGTGGAGAATGAGTCCCACTAGTGATTTTCACTGATTTCTATCAGCATTCAGGACACTCTAGATTCATCATTCATTTCCCAAGTGTACTCTGATTCAACCTTCTTCATTTCTGTTTTGCATTTATTCATATTTTAGTTCATGCTTGCATATCATATTGTGTTTTCAAACCTTGCATATTTCTTAGGTTTTGCATTCATAATCAATCAATTACATTACTTAGTTGCATTTAGATCATCTCATTCAACCTTAATCACATCTTACATATCTTAAATTGAGTGAACCACTTCAATTTTGGGGTTATTCTATCTCTCCTTTTAGGTGGAAGATCCTAAGAGTGTAAGAGAAGCCTATAAAATTCCAAACAATAAAATTGTTGGTTCAACTATTTTCTAATTGTATAGACACCAGCGCACCTGAGAGATGCTAGTGCACTGCACTGTCATCCCAGAACTATGCTGTCATCCTTGGACAAAGATTCGTATGAGACATAGTACCAAATCTAAAAACTAGCTCGCCTAGCCTAAACTTGAACTCGGGTCTGAAGAGTGATAAAAGTACTACATAGTGCTCTTCATTCTCAATCCTTATTATTTTAGAGTGAGGTAAGTTAGGGTAGCCCTACGCTCTCAGTTCTCCATGACCTAGAGCCTTGGTGTGGTTGGTCCCCCTCTCTTACATTTTTGGTGAACCCAATGTGAACAATGTCTATCCATTTGTTTGTGTTGAGACTTTTCCCTCGCACCTGGTGATTGTTGTAAGCATGAGTGTTGTGAAGGTTTATGAGCATCACAACCCAGTCCATGAATTCCTAGTATGTTTCCAGGAGAAGTGTGTGACACCTTTTGATGGAGAAGATGAAGGTCACTATTGGTTTCTCTACAGGCCTTTTTTCTAAATCTTCCATTGGTCTATCTACCTAGGAGTAGTTATTGAGGGGAAATGTAGGATTCTTTGATGAGATTGACCACGTCCCCACTTCTCCTACATCTCCTACACCATTTTTAGTACACAAGTATGAAGCCGTTCACATTCCTTTAGAATATATCTCTACCCTTAGCAAAGGGCTAGGTGACTTGGAGAATCACCTAGAAAAGAACCCAAAGTTGGCTAGAGCCGCTCGGGTTACTAGCAAAATAAAATATATGGTGGGAAAAGACTAAAAAATAATATAACTCCTGTCTAGTCTCTCCAGTTTGATCGAAGCATGTGCCCTTCCAAACACACTAATGTTATACAAGGGGCCACTTTAGAAAATCATGAGAGATAGTTAGGAATGTTGATTCCTACCACATCTATGTGTGTGGCTGACATAGTCCCATCGATCAACATCTCCACTACCTCCGAGAGATCTGAAACTATCAAAGTGAATAGAATACCCTTAGGTTTTAGTTTCACCCCTCTTGTCACCTCTAGTGCTGGAGGTTTCAATGGGATGAGTGGTGGGAGATTTGGTAGTGGTGGTGGCTTCGACAGTTGGGGTGGTGTTGGTGGAGGTGGTTCTAGTGGAGGCCATGGTAGTGGCTTCGGTAGTGGAGGTGGCTCCAGTGGTGGCTTCGGCAGTGGCTCTGATGGTGGCCATGTTGGTGGTTCCAGAGGTGGCTCTGGTGGTGGTTCTGGAGGAGGTCCCATTGGACCTTTGTCATCCCAAGACCCTATTTTGAACGCTCTTCTTTAGAATATGGGTAAGATGCAAAGCCAGCTGGCGAGTCTCTCCCAAGCATTTTCTAGCCTATCTTTCAACCCTTCTTCCGACATAGTCCATTTTTGATAGAAATATTAATGACTCCCTTCCAACAAGGAATGGAGATTCCCAAATTCAAGAAGTATGGTGGCAAAGGGGACCCAAAAACACGTGTTCACCTTTAATGCCATGTGCACATATTTCTTCCATCATGATGCGTTGATAGAATAATTATTCCATCGATCTCTTAAGGATACAACACTCGAATGGTACTGTTCCTTGCTTGAAAGCTCTATTTTATCATTTGATCAACTTGTAAATTAGTTTCTCTGATAGTTCCAAGCTAACATCGGACCGAAGATGACCTTTTCAGATCTTGTCTGATGCAAGCAAGGGGATAATGAGAAGATAACTAATTTCATAGCATGATATCAAGCACTTTTCTCATAGATCTCGTATCTGCTGCCTGATTCTAACGTGCAAAAGGTATTCATAGGGAACTTGCAGAGAACTTGGCATGAAAAGTTTTCCCTTATGAAATACCCTTCTTTCGCACACTTGTGTGCTGCGCTACGAGAATATCAACAAACAGTAGTCTAGTTTGGAGGATCCTCCTTGTGCTCCCATTCAAAAGGGAAATCCATTGTATCAATATTAGGAAAGGGTAAGGATATTGTGAATATAGTGGCCGCTATGAATGATAATGGCCTCAGATGTAACAAAAATTTCACAAAGTTAGCAGAATCTTATTCTTCCATCTTCCAGAGATTGCTGAAGGATAAGATCATAACCTTGGAGAATCCTAAACCTCTCAAGGAGCCTTACCCTTGTTGGTATGATGCAAATTCCTTATGTCAGTACCATCGAGTCAATGGACATGATACTAAATGTTGTATTCACTTGCGTCATGAGATACAAAACCACATCGAGGATGGTACCATTCATCTCGATGGTAATAAACAAAATGCAAACAAATCAGTGGAAAAAGAAAATGGCAAGTTGTAGATATACATGGACCCATTTCTGTCGCATTCTGCCAACTTAATTATCGATCCCTTTGATTCTACCACTCGGCCTGAGGCGTATGCTAACATGGTCATGGTTACTCCTACCATGTAGTCGATGACTGACTTGCTGGACGTGATATTCACCTGCAAGATATGCCCTTGAACAACAAGCCCTCTCCCCTCTACATTCCTACTCACCTCAATGGAAACATTGTGATAGGGGTCTTAGTTGACCCCGCAAGCTGAGTGAATGTCATTACATAAGAGATGTTGCTGAATTCATTGTAGAGAGAGGAGTATGAAGAAATGAAGTCTACCATTCATATGCATGATGGTTTTTGTCTCAAGTTGTATGGCTCAATAACTCTATCTATCCTAGTTGGACCTAGGGCCCTAGACACAGTCTTCGATGTTATTTCAAAGTCGGATTTGTTCAGGCTGAAGCTAGGCATACATTGGCTAGCTTCCATGAATGGAATTTCCTCTGTCATTCATAAGTGTTTAAAATTATCCCATGAAGGTGTTGTGCACATGGTGCATGACACTGGATACCAATCGTTGGTGTCTCATGGGGGCTACTCGTTGGACCATTTTTGGCCTGCCTCGTTCGGTCCACCCCCCAAGAATGGACCTAATTTAAAAAAAACTATGTGAAGTGTAAGACCAAGGGAAAGGGACAGCTGAAATTGACCCTTCTGGTAGTGCAGCAGCAAGCTCCCCACTCTTCCTAAAAAGGAAAAGAGAAGCTGGCCGATTGTTGGGATGCCACTTTCGCTCCTCTTTTTGAGGAAGAGTTTTGGATGTCTACTCCTAGATTCTACTTAAGGAGTTTGATGGTGCCTGCTTGGCACCAACCTAAGATTAGGATTTCAGACCTCCCTACTAAACCTCTTGGACCTTGTCCCTACTTGTATGGTAGAAGAAAGGGTCCTTGTGGGGAATCCTCTATGTCTTGGCCTCCACGACCTCCTACTACTTCTACTCCTAAAGTAGTGAACGGGAAGAGGCCCATCATTAAGGTGCTAGATCTGACTCCCCCCATTTTTTCTCAACCTACTCGTCTTTCTCCCGTGATGGACACCCCTATGGTTGAGTAGGAACCTTTTTTCCCTTTGCAGCTCTCGACCTCTAGCTTGAAGAGTTGCAGAAATTGCCTTGCGCATGAGTGCAAATGCTAGTGAAAGGATCTAGCGGTTGAGCAAGCCACTTTGTAGAGGAAGGAAGAGGAGATGACCAACCCTATATCAAGGCCTCCTGATGCATCCTCCTCTCTCCTCCCCTCCACTTCCACTCAATTGAGTTCAGTCTTGCTTCTAGCTCCCGCTGTGAGTGTGAGTGCACCTAACCCCAAAAAGGTGCAGGTGTTTATCACTCCCTTGGTTGAGCTGCCCCTGTTGATGTCCATTCTAGACATCCCACCATTCCCTAAACCCATGGATATTTTGAATACTTCGGTGGTATCGGCTGTAGTTTTTTCCTCCTCTTCCTCTGCGACTCTTGCCTCATCTGTGGGGAGTTCACACCCCCAAAAAAAGTTGAAGGTAGAGGTTGGAGCCTCCAGTAATAGAGGGTGTAAGAGGATCCCACCTTCTCTGAAAAGGTGGTCCTACACTAGCTTGTTCCATTCTAGTGATGGAGCAAGCCTTGCCTTCCCTTGAGTTTGTCACTGCTCCCAAATCACTCGGTGAGCCAAGTGGTTAATATCGAGCACCATCTTCCCTGTTCATTGAGGTATGACATGGAACTCCTAAAAAGTACATGTTCAACTCTTTGGATGAGGTCCCAACCATGTCAAAAATCTTTGCAAAATCATTGACCATAGCTCCACAAAATCCTAGCGGAGGAGACCTTGCGGGGCCTTCTTCCTTAGCCCTTGTTGGGGGAGGCTCAGAAGCTCCTCCCCTTAATATTCCACCACTGCAGGCTCCTCCACCTTCTCCTTATAATGATATAGATTGGGAAGCAGATGACCTCTTGGTTGATGAGTGTTAGGGGGAGGTCTCTTCTTTATCTTTAGATTAGATGTGTGTGTGTTGTGATATGTTCCCCCATACTTGTGCTATATGTTCCTAGATGAATCTTGTCACCCTTGTTGGTGCTTGGATATAGGAGTGATTTTGTGTCGTGAATCTTCCTCTATTTGTATCATCATTCTTCCATGTTTGTGTTTGAATTTTGGAAAATTGGGGACGATGCAAAGTGTTGGGGGCATTTAGGCATCCCTTCCATGTTGACCCAATTTTTTATTTTTACTTTATTTTTCGTGCATTCTTCCTGATCTGGTGGGGATTGAGGATCTTTTGCCTTGCACCAAAATTACCTATTATTTATATAAGCATGAGCAGATTTAACCCCGTGAAACCATATCCCCCTGTGTCTCTTGTTAATGATTTTTCTTTTGCTCTTTTTTATCTTTCTCTCCTCTTTGCTTGAGTCGTGATGTTTTGGTGCCTATATGTTGTCCCTAATGCATGCGATAAAATCACCATGGTGAAATCTCACTATGTCTCGTGGGCCACAACATCAATTCTTTCTTTTTCATTCTTGCTTTTCTCTCCTTAGGCTATTGTGTGCCTCTGCATTCAGCACACACCACCCTAAGTGGGGGCTATCATGTCAACCTCAAAATTTTCAAAATATGCATTCATTGCCAATGAATATTTTCTTGAAAATCTTTGCAAACTTTTTCAAAAATCGCATTTACAACTTGGATCCCTAACAAAATGTGTTTCCTTCATCATGGGTTCACAAAGAAAGAGCTTGAAAAATTTCTTCCGAGGAAGGAGTAGCCTTTTCCTATGGGAAAATCCTTGACCTTCCACTCATGAGGGGGAATTTTCTTCCTTTCAAATTCCTTGATGAAGTGAATATCTTTTGAAAGGATTCCTTGATGTTGAATCGATTTGTGAAAATAATTCTTACACTTTCAAATAACGCATCCCTTGAGTGGACCCCTTTTCTTTTGAAGGGTTCCTGAGAGACCCCTTTGAAAGCCTTCCAATTTGCTGATTGTCTGCGTGACTGACTACTTGTTTGCTTGTGTGGCTACTCTGTGTTTCCTGGCATGTTTTATCTGTGAATTAACATGCCGCTTTGTAGGTGCGCCTGTGAAGCTACTTTCTAACTCTCCTGAGTCCCCTTACATCTGGGTTTCCTCCATGTGAGAGATCTTGGGGGATGCCTCCTTGCCAGTCTGCGGGCCTATGAGGCACTTACTTCTCTAGGCTTCCTTCATGAGAGAGATCTTGGGGGTTTCCTCCTTACAGGTCTACGGGCCTGTAAGGCACTTACTTCATGGGTCTTCCTTCATGTGAGAGATCTTGGGGGTCACCTTTGTTGAAAATGGAGGTAATTATGTAGCTTTATAACTTGTAAAACTATTATACTGTAGATCTAATTAAGTGTTCTTTGTTACACTTTCTTTATGGATGATTATGTGTTTAGATTCATTTTACCATTTGTAGAAATAGACATAAGATTGTAGAAGAATAAGACTAGAAGATAGAAGTGACACAACATATACCGTGGACAAACCCTTTTGGGAAAAAACTCCACCACCAGAATCAATAGTGCTTGTATTATTTAACCTTAGAACAAGATTACGATAATTCTTTATCAATCCTTGCTTGAGATGCTTCTTTTTCCTTCAACAATTCTTCTTCACAACCTGTAATAAAATCTGATAAATCTCTCAACTTGCTACAATTAATAAGAAATAATGAGCCTTGAAAACTCCAAACAGTTGTCAATTACAAAGCACAAAGCTTATCTCACAAAACCTACGCCTATTCTTTGCAAGTAGATTTCTTTTGCGAAAAACAATGTCAAACCAAGTCCATCAATTTGGGTGTCCCAAACTGAAGTACTAACTCAATGTTGATTATGAAGATATCTTGTAAGCTCCTCCTCAAAGTTGGAACCCAAGAATGGGCCCACTTAACTCAGCCTTATAAAATATCTTCTCATGAAAAAGTGTTAACTCCAAGATGCCAACTTGGGCACCCAAAGTGGGTCCAAGTCAATCTCTGTTAACTGAAACATATCTCTCCATCAATTCATGCAAACAGGATGCATGATTGATCATCCCCACTTAACTGATTGTATCACCTGTTATCTATCATGCAACTCAAGTCTTTAGTCATGCATTCCAAGTCAACTGAAGTCAACTAGCATTCAACTAAAACTAACTACATGCAACTGAAGATAACTGAACCATAACTAAATTGAACTAAACTGAACTAAATTGAACTGAATTGAACTGAATTGAAATTATACTAAAGTGAAGTGAAGTGAACTATTATCTTTATCCAAACAGTTAACTTAACTCAAGGTGGGTTCCACCTTCCATGTGGGTGCGCCATGTGCTCCTGTTTTGTAGGAGCTCTTCTTGGGCATCCCCACATGTTACTATCATTTAGAATTAATTACAAATGTCAATTTACATGTTCATTTCATTTTAATTTAATCTCTTTCTAATCCTAGTGTTGGGGAACACTTTCCAAGGACTTAGGAGATACATGAAATAATGTTTAAGATTGCAATTAAATGGAATCCTATTCCCAATAGCCTCCTTGTAGGTCTGTGGGCCTGTGAGATGCTTTCATCTTGTGGGATTTGTCCATCGTTGGTCTGAGGACCTCCAGTGTACTTTGTGTAGCTTCATAGTTCTACGGGGCTATGGAGTCTTTTTGTTCAAAACTCCCCAGGGAGAGTACTTGTGGAGTCCTTTGCCTTCCCTATGCTTTCGAGTTTTCTAGATCATGGTATGCTTCCTCGACGGTTCAAGTATATATTTCTAACCCTAATAACTCTTCAATCTACTTTACCAAAGCACTCATGAGTACTCGTGCTCACTAAAGTGGGGGGAAAATGTATAGGAGTGAATTCGTACCCCTTATGCAAATTCCCCTTTCACATACCATCACCTTAGATAATCAAATCTAAAGGAAAAATTCCACATCACCGAACTACCTTCCATCCACTTGGCATCTATCCTTTGTGTTGGTGGGAGAATATTTTTCAAGGATGAATGCATGATGTGCAGACATTTGCTTAGTGTGCTGCCATCCCTGACATATTCTTGTGTTTGGAGTTGGCAGAGGCATTACATACCCAATTGGGGCCAAATTGTAATGTCCCTCTTCGACCAACCGACTCGAAAATGGAATATTCTTCCTCATTCTTCCTTAAAATTCATCCATTCTCACTTCATTTGACTCTCTAGCAATTCTCTTGAACTATCTAAGAAGTTCCTCTTCATTCCTTCACTCTCAAGCAACATTCTAGCATTCCACTTTTGAGGATTGCACCAACAACAACACTCCATCAACTCCACATTGCAAGTGTGAGGCCATTACAAACGTTGTGAGCTTGGAGTCTTGAGAGATCTCCCTTCACCATGGTTGCAATGGTGGTCACTTTTCCAAGTTCGTAGCTTTCTTTCCCCTTCCATTGGCTAGTGAGATTTTGGGTGGAGGTAGTAACGCTTCACTCCTCTCCTTTGTGATTTGGTTGAGTAGCATTATATTTTTTGTAGTGCTCCTCATTTCCTTTTTCTTTCCTTTATCGCATATTCTACTCCGTTGTTTTCTGGCTATCTGTGACAGTGGAAACACCAAAATGGGGGTTTGACTGAGGCAGGCCCCTACACAACCCCAACAATTTTCCCTCTTTCTTGTATGTAGGTGGATGTACGTGTGGAGCTAGTTGGTGAACTGGCACTTTTGTGAGATCATCTTCGTCACCCTAGTTATTATTTACTTGCTTTACCATCTTAGTATCTATTTTCTATATTTCCTTATTTTGTTTTTACCATCTAGATTAACTAGCTAGGCCGTCAGTAGGTTTTTCGATGGTCTCTACTGTGTTTCCTATTTTCTAACTGTACGGATGGCAGCGCGCTCAAGAGATGCCAAAGCGCCGCATTGTCGTCCTAGAATTGAACTGTCATCCTTAGACAGAGAGTTGTCTGAGACACAGCATCGACTCAAAAAACTAGCTTGCCTAGCCTTAACCTGAACTCTGGTTTGAAGAGTGACAAAAGTACTACATAGTGCTCTTCATTCTCAATCCTTATTCTTTTAGAGTGAGGTAAGTTAGGGAAGCCCTCTACTCTCTGCTCTCCATGATCTGGAACCTTGGTGTGGTTGGTCCCCCTCTTTTACAAGTTGAAAGCGCAACAACCTTTTGCATCCTTGAAATCCAACTGACTGCAATAACTCCTATAGTAAAAAATTACCTTGTAGTACTCTTGCTATCAATATCACCCACCAGATCAAAGTCAACATATCCTTTTAGAGCATAATTTGTTCCTCTAAAACATAATTTATTTGAATTAGTACCTCTCAAATATCGAAGAATCCATTTTACTACATTCCAATGTCCCATTCCCAGATTGCTCATATACTTGCTCACAACTCCCACTACATGTGAAATATCTGGCCTTGTTCATACCATTGCATGTTAAACCTTTTCAACACCTTCTCTACATACTCACTTTGAGACAAAAATATTTTTTTGTTTGTCCTGTCCCGTCTGATCCTCATACCAAGGATTTGGTTTGCTACACCCAAATCTTTCATAGAAAATGAATAAATGCTAATTTCTACTTAAGTTCATTAATATGCTACATGTTAGACCCAAAAATAAGCATGCCATCAACATAAAGAAACTGGGTAATATAGCTATCATTACCCAATTTCTTAAAATAAACACAATAATCAAAATGATTTTTTTTTAACCTTGTTCAGCCATGAAACTATCAAATTTCAAATACCATTTCCGAGGTGCTTGCTTTAGGCCATACAAACTCTTCTTCAATCTGTGTACGAATTCCTCCTTACCCTTGACCTCATATCCCTGTGGTTGTTTCATGTATATTTCCTCTTCCAAATCCACATGGAGAAATGTTGTTTTCACATCTAGCTATTCAAGATGCAAGTCTTCTGTAGCCACAAGATATAGAATAGTTCTAATAGAAGTCATCTTTACAACTAGAGAAAATATTTCATCAAAATCATACATTTTTTCTATGCAAAACCTTTTACCACTAGTCTAGCCTTACATCTTTTCTTGCCTCCATCTTCTTCCTTTAATTTGTAAACCCATTTATTTGGAAATGATCTTTTACATGTAGCCAATTGGACTAAGTCCCCAGTCTGATTTTGTAGCAAGGAATCCATTTCCTCTTTCATGCCTAGCTCCCATTGCTTTTTGGTATCTGCTTGTATTGCTTCTTCATAACCTTCAGGTTCACCATAATCAGTTAATAATACAAAATATAATGATGGAGAAAATATTTTTGGAGGTCTAGTTATCCTTGTAGAACATCTAATACTTGCAGGAGTATGTGGGATAACTTGTTGTTGCTGAGCATTAGGTACTGCTAGCATTTTATTTTTTGGAATCTCATCCAACACCACATATTCCTTTTTGTCCCGTTCATGCTTCTTTTCTTGTAGTTGATCCTTATTCATGACCTTCTCATTGAATATAATATCTCTGCTCCTAATGATTTTCTGATTTTCATAATCCCATAATCGATAACCAAATTCATCTACTCCATATCCATTGAAGGTACATTTTTTAGACTTAGCCACAAGCTTGGTTCTATTTTCAATATCAACATGGACAAAAGATTCACAACCAAAGGTTTTCAGAAATCAATAGTTTACCTTTTTACCTATCCATGCCTCCTTTGGAATGCCACCATCCAAAGGATTTGAAGGTCCCTTGTTTATTAAATAAACAACAGTATGTACAACATCTTCCCAAAAGTGTAAGGGTAGTCCAGTATGCAATCTCATGCTCCTTGCATTCTCCACAATGGTCATATTCATCCTCTCAGACACACCATTTTCTTGTGGGGTTCTAGAAACCATTTTTTGCCTTTGGATTCCATTATATGAATAGTAATTTTTAAATTCTCTACTACAATACTTGCCTCCATTATCAGATCTGAGACACTTCAAATATTTTCCTATCTCATTCTCAACCAAAGATTTCCACTTTTTAAAAGTTTCAAACACTTCTAATTTTTGTTTTAGGAAATAAACCCATGTTTTCCTAGTTGCATCATCAATAAAAGTAACATAATAGCAAGATCCACCAAGAGAAGATACCTGAGCTGGTCCCCATACATCTGAATGCACAAGCTCTAATTTATCACTCTTCTTCTCTTTCCCAATTTTGAGAAATCAAACTCTTTTCTATTTTCCATAAACATAATTTTTGTAGAACTCCAAGCCAATCTACTTCAAACCTGGTAGCAAATTTATGGAGTGAAGGATATTCATCCCTTTCTTACTCATGTGTCCAAGTCTATGGTGCCACAATTATGTTTTCATCCCTATAGCAAGTGCTATAACTGTCTTAGTAGCAACTATTTCTGTAGTAGCTAAGGTAGAGTAAGTATTACTAGTACACAAATACAATGTGCCTACCTTTTCATCTTTAGATACTACTAATGCACCTTTAGTGACCTTCCAGACTTTGTCTGAAAAGGTAACCATGCAACCTTCACTACCCAGTTGTCCTACAAAAACTAAATTCCTTCTCAAATTTGGAACATGCCTTACCTCCTACAACAACCTTTTATTTCCATTCTGCAACTGGATTTTTATCTTTCCTTTCCATCAATCTGACAGGGTTCATCATCACCCAATTATACCTACCCAAAATCATCTTTAACATAATCTACAAAATATTTCCTATGGGGTGTGGCATGAAATGAAGCCCCTGAATCTATTACCTAGGAATTATTAGCATTATCTAAACACATAGTTAGAGCATTACCTGACGTTGAAATCTCACCTATGCTTTTCTGTCACATTCCTTGCTAAGGATAATGCCAACAACATCATCAAATTTCAATGTATTTGAACAAGAGACAGAGTTACTTATAGCCATTACCAAGCTATTCCAACTTTCTGGAAAAGAACATAAAACCAAGAAAGCCCTCACCTCTTCATCAAAATTCACTTTTACAAAAGTTAACTAGTTGGTAATAGTATTAAACTCATTTAAATGATATATCATAGATCCACCTTCAATAATTTTTAGATTAAACAAACACTTCATGAGAAATACCTTATTTGAGGGTCAGGTTTTTTCATACAATTTATCCAAAGCTTCCATTAGATCCTCTATTGTCTTTTCTTTTGTTATATTGAACGCCACAAATGGTGTCAGGCATAACTGAATGGTTCCCAATGCCTTTCTATCTAGAATCTCCCATTCTTCATTGGACATCATAGCCTCTTTCTTTGATTTTCCTTGCAATGGCTGCCATAGATCCTTTTGATATAGATAATCTTCCATCTGCATCTTCCATAATTGATAATTATTCCTATTGAATTTCTCAACCTTGAATTTTCCTTCTTCCATTCCTCCCACTCAAACCTAGAGGTTTCCTTCCAATCAACCAAAATACACATGGCTCTGATACCAGTTGTTAGGGTTCAAGCAGATCAGAGCAATAAACATTAACAATTATATGCACTAGATTAAATAACACATAAATAAAAATGAAGAATAACACAAAAGAGATTAACATAAAATTTTAACGTGGTTCACCCAATATGGGATACATCCACAAAAACTCAGCTACCCAATGATTTTATTATCCAGTACAAAACAGATTACAATCTTGTGAATCACACACACCACAACTTACATTCTAGCTGCTTATAACAAGATTTTTTGAAGCTTCTAGAATTAGGGTTTTACAAAGTCATTTTTTTCATTTGACGTGTTAACAGAAAAACCTTGACGTGTTAATGGGAAAACCTTGATGTGTTAATGAGAATATTTTTTCAGGGGTTGTGCCCCCAAACCCCCGCAAGGATACATTATGAGTGTATAATATTTGCATGATTAGTTGCCACCTACCAACAAGTTTTTAGAAAAAATATAAATGAAGAAGGTGAAGTGATCTGGAACAAGGATAGACTTGTTTGTAAAGGGTATAATCAAGTTGAAGGAAAATATTTTGAAGAGACATTTGCTCCGATAGAAATATTGTAAGCAACCAAGATGTTTCTAGCTCTTTCAACATTCAAGAATTTCAATGTATACCAGATGGATGTGAAGTCAATTTTTTTGAATGGACAACTAGAAGAAGAGGTCTATATTGAACAACCATAAGGGTTTTAATGTTCTAACAATTTGGATTATGTTTGTAGATTGAAGAAGGATTTGTATGGACTCAAATAAGCTCCTAGAGCTTGGTCTCCCTACCACAAGAAGGTTGGGTGGTCTTGTGGAATATTTTCAGAAGCAGTGAAGCTTGGACTCAAGGGTAGTCTATTTGGGAAACAAGTTTCCAGATTGTGCAAAGTACCAAAAATATAGGAAGGGGGAGAAAATAGATACAAAGGGGGATTGTTAACCTTTACCATTGATGTCAAAGGAGGAGAAATGGAACTCAAAATGCTATATCTTCCATAGGGGGAGAAATGAATCTAAGGGGAGAGATATCTTCTTGTATAACTGGCTGGTTTGGTGGCCCAACATTTTTTTGTTTGCCATCAATGAAAAAGGGGGAGATTATTGAACATAGGTTGTCATTGATGTCAAAGATTGTTAGTAATGTCATTGATGTTAGAGGTTGTCATTGATGCAGTAAGAAGTTTGTTTTCAAAGGAATTCTCTATGCAATGCTAAGCTTGTAATGGTACTTGAATTATCATTATATTTCCTTTGAATTATCATTTTGAGTTACATAAGACTTGAAGAAGATTTGCTGAAGCATGTTGTATGTCAGAAGTTCAGTATGACCTTTGTTGATAATTTTGCTATCAAGATGAAAAATCAAGAAATATATATTACTAGTTGCTAAGGTGTGGTTGTATATCTTTTGCATGCTTGCAATATCATGCTTGCATCTATTCACTATGATAGTGGTGGTTTGAAAGTCTGTACCAAAATATTTCAGTTTAGTTTTCAGGGCAGAGAGATTTATTTGGAAATACAATTATGGTCCACATTTCTTTCAGAAATGCAATTTTGATTTGCTATTTCAGAGGAGAGTATGTCTACACCAGTTTTATCATATCATGAGTTTTCAAAGGATATGTTCAACATGCAAAAATATTGAAGTGATATAAGGTTCTTTGTATTTGTTTGTCAACCTATTGGAGTTCAAGGTGTGTGCGGTAATGGCTAGTAACATGTGAAAATCAAATCTTGCATGTGGTTTTAAGTTAAGACATGCTTAAGGTTCCTATGGTAGTATATGATATCATGTTCTTTTGGTGACAACAAAATTTTACTTTTGGACCAATGTGTTACACGTTTCATGTAATTTTGAATTTAGGCCCACCTTATGCTTTCTTGTCTATTTGCAGATTTGTGATCGATATAGAAGTGTGTTAATGCAATGTCACGTATATATTTCTCTATTGCGTGGATGTATTGAGTGAGAGTGAATTATAATTACACCCGTGTGAAGAAAAGTTGGTTGCTAGTGCAAATTGAAAAGAAGGTGGTGAAGATAAAAGGGAGAGTTGCATTTCAGTGTGTGTGCAAGTATCAAAAAATCATATGCAGTGAGGAAGAGTGTTAGCTATGGCTCTAGAATGCATTGAGTTACATAGAAGATTCATAAGAATTGTCTTTATATTCTAGTAGGACTGGTTTTTTACCTATTGTTTTGATCTCAGTGGGTACTGGTGTCTCCAATAGGTTGGTGCCTACAAACACAATAGGGGATTGGTGTCTCTGGTAGGTTGGTGCCTACTTTATATTGTAAAATTTACTTGTATATTTTCTACATTGTGAGCCTAGATTTGGGAAGTAGATCCACGTACCTATTCTCACCGTGGTTTTTCTCATCTTGGGTTTCCACGTATATCTGGTGTTTATTTGTGTGCTTTATGATTTTATGTTTTAATTGCTTATGGGGGGTGAATCAGTAGGTCTAATCAATTCAAAATTCTTAACTCTTGTATATTTTCTACATTGTGAGGCTGGATTTGGGTAGTAGATCCAAGTACCTATTCTCACCGTGGTTTTTCCCATCTTGGGTTTCCATGTATATCTGGTGTTCGCTTGTGTGCTTTATTATTTTATGTTTTAATTGCTTATGTGGGGTTTAAGAATCATATAATTTGATAATTGTAGCAAAGTTAATAATTTTGAATTGATTAGACCTACTGATTCATCCCCCCTCTCAGTAGATTATGTGCCCTTCAACATGATTTTATGAGTGCATGCACCAAGTCTACAAATTTCTGATCCAAATTTTAATGCACAAATTGTAGTTTGCATGCACAAATAAAAGATTGTCTAAATCAACTCTATTTGGCATAAACATTATTTTGTAATTGCAACATTGTCTAGTTAATAACAAGCTTGATGAAATGTAAACTCTCATCCATAAACTTGAAGGAATTTAAATATAAAATAATGGAACATAATCAATTTATCAAGGAACAAGCATTAAAACTAAAAAAACATACATATCGAATCTTTATGTAGGGAGAAAAAATATCACATTTGGAAATGGCATTTACAAAATTTACTTTAGAGATTATTGTTCAACCAACACAAGTTAATTAAGATGTTATACAGATCTCCAAGAAAAAGGACAATCAACTAAGGAAGATAAAAAAGGATTATGACCAAACTTGAGACTATAACCACAAGACAATCATGAGTACAATTCATTTCAGGCAGTTTTAAAACCCTGCCAATTATTGATGCAGAATCCCAAGCTAGAATTTTATAAAATAA
The DNA here is from genome assembly GCA_007258455.2 of Sequoia sempervirens. Lineage (NCBI taxonomy): Eukaryota > Viridiplantae > Streptophyta > Pinopsida > Cupressales > Cupressaceae > Sequoia > Sequoia sempervirens. The sequence continues at coordinate 237,510,220 of VDFB02105785.1, forward strand.
ACAAAATGAATTCAAGGATTTAAACCTTAAGATTTAGATGGCCTACCAAGGAAGATGTATTTTTGACAACTCTTAACAAACTAAAAGTGGAGCATATACCAATAGAGAAGGCATGATATCTATCAAATAACTATTTGAGCATCAAATTCCATAATCTACATGATAAGCTAACTGACTTGAAATAGATTTTTTTTTAAATTTTTGATCCAAATGTGTACCTAGACAAGGACATGATTATGCAACAATATGAGTAATCTAAATGTGAAGTCCAAATTGGTTGAAGCCAACAAATCAAGTATATGGGTTGTTACAAGGAATGGGGAAATTATAATATAGGAAAGTCCACCTTGGTGGGACATGCCATAGTCTTAATAAGAAAATAATGACTCCATAAGGTGGAGCATTACCCTATTACATCTATCCCAATTGCTTTAAAGAACCGTAGAGGTTCTTCAAGTGATGTTATCCAAGGCATAGATTTGATTTTATTCATAGAGATTCATGAAAAAATAAACAAGACTCTACCAAAATTCTTGGGATTTACATGTTTCTCCAAGTATAGGTCAAAGATTTACCATGAATCTAGAGGTTCAGAGGGTATTGATTTTCTTGTGAGAGACCTTATAACCTCTAGAATTTGAGTGGATGAATCTAACTCTTGTGTAGATATATGTGGCTATTAGTTGACATAGGAGATTCTCTCCCACTTCAAACTATTTATAGTTGTTTATTACATCCCCCAATACTATTCCCATAACACAATTAGTATTAAAAAATTAAAACAAATCTTTAACATTAGTTAGACGAAATGAATAGTTTCTACATTAATCTCATTGGTGCAGGAGCACCTAATGGACTATATGCCTCCATGAGGCCAATATGTAACTAAGTGTTGAAAGAGTGCTTAGGGGAATTTAATAAGGTCTTTCAAGACCATGATGATGTTTTTGAGACATTTTATGCATGCTTAGATAGGTTGTATGGTCATTGTTTCCAATTTGCAAAAAAATGGAAAAATGTTGTCAAAAGAGGTCTACAATAGGGGTTTGGTGTTTTTTTCTTAGAATAAGGTCTTGGTGGATCATAATATCATGTAATTAGTTAATTTAGTGGTTTTTAGGTGTTGGGGGATTCCAAAGTGGGAAAAAAGCAAAATCTTGTAAAAAATTCTTGTTAAGGGAAAGCGCAAAATTGACAAATGGCAAGTTAGGGAGTTAGAAGGTTATTTAAGTTAGTTGTAGTCATTTGATATGGAGTGGGAAACTTTAAAATGATGAATAACCTCAATGAAAATGTGGAGAGGGATGTAAATAATGGAGAATCAATCAAGAAACCCTATTTTTATATGGAAAATTCTATATTTTACTGGTTATTTTGTGTTTTAGCCTCCTGCACGGCCTCGTATAGGAATATTTTGGTGGGGAAGTCATTTGGAATGATAAATTTATGAGTATAATATGTTTTTATTTTTGTTTCATTCAATTCTAGGAATATTTGAGCAAGATATTGTTAGTTTTGTCAAAACGGGTCAAAAATCCTGTTTAGGGTAAACAGTGTTAAAAGAAATTGCATTACTCTTTTTGTATCCAATAGGAATGGATAAAAACTTGTGAAAAGATTCATCATGGTCTATACTTTCATGTACTAAGTGTCCAAGTCATGGAGTTATGGTTTTCTATTGGAATCATGATGCCCTAGGACTATGTTTTGGTGAAAATATGGAAATTGACAGACTACAATGAAGTTTTGTGTCTTTGTTTGAGAAAAGGAGTATCGACTGTGGGTATTATTTTTTGTAAAGGTTGTTAAAATATGTTGTGAACCATTCCTAGAGAATATTTGATGAATTATAAGCATTTGAGTACACTCTGCTTATTGTCTAGTTCAAGCAGAGTCATGGAAATCAAGGTTTTGAGTCACTAATGGAGGTGTATGTCAGGAGTCTAATGAAAATGACATGAAATATGTATGGGAGAGGGTTTTTTTAGTATTTTTAGACATATTTGAACATGTTAAAGGCTTTGGAAAGATGGTTTTGTTGGAAAAATGAAGAACATCTCATTTTGTTACTTTTTGTTTTTCATTGATGTCACCATGATACAGGAGGTGAAACTGCAAGATCAAGACTAAAGTTAGTCCAGTTTTCTAGTCCAGTATCTAAACCAGTATTTTGCTTAAATTCTCTGGTATTTTGATTTGCATTTTTTTCTTGGTGATCATTGTTGCTTGTGGCTTTGGGAAATGGTTTGCAGATATTGGGAGCACGCACATTCAAGATTTCACATATCCGGTGCTCATACAAAATATTTTTGCTTTTTGGTTTGAAGTCTATTCCTCGCCAAATTCTTTGGTAAATTGTGTAAAGGTGAAAAATAACTTTGTTATGTGGATATATGTGCTACCTATTTTAGGTCTATGCTGACTTGTTGAAGCATGTGGGATATCTTTTTTAAAGCTTGAGGCTAGCAGATAATATTTTTGGTAAATATGAAGTGCATTCGATTAGGCCAACCTAATTGATGCTTGCGAAGAAGATTGGGTATATATAGCGAATAGTTTTTGAAGAAGGTGTGTGTGATGTGTGCAAAGAAGTGAAGCAGTGTGAACATGATGAAATGTATTAAGTCCGTTTATTGAGCTTTATTTAAAATTGAATTTGCACTCATTAGATGTACTCTGTCAGTTCATTTTCTAGCTATAAGCCAATTTTTGTCATTGTAATTTTGTAGATAGTGAGCCTTTGTTTCTAGACAATGAGTCCTGGCAGTGAGTCACCCATTTTGTAATATTCTATAACTAGTTATATAATATTGTGAGCTAACACTCACAGTGGTTTTTCTAATTTGGGTTTTCCATGTAAAAATCATGGCGTTCTTGTGTTCTATGATCTTATGCTATGTTAATGCTTTTATTTATTTCTGCTATAGTTTGCATTGGAATAATTGGATGGTATCTGATCAAAAAATTTAAGAAGATACTGATTCACCCCCCTCTCAGTATCTTGGATCTTTAACAATTGGTATCAGAGCTCGGTTCCTCTAATTAAGCCTAATAACTTGAGGGAGATCTTGAAAATGGAAGAAATGAATGACAAAGGCGAGCTCCAAACTGCTCTTGAGGATCTTGATAAAGTTGAAAGAGAAAATAGAGATCTAAAAGAGAATCTTGAAGAAGCAAATGAATGTGTCTGAAAACTTAAGGAGCAATTGAAAAAGTTCAAAGATAGGCATAAGGAAGTAACTAATCAGTTAAAAAAGGATAATGAAGATATTTCCGGTTTGAAGGTTCAAGTGGAAGAGAAGAAAAGAATTGAAGAGTGTCTGAACAAGTTGGTACAAAGCAAGTCTGAAGATTGCACCAAGCTTGAACAAGAGATTGTGAATCTGAAAGTGGATCTGGAGAAGGCGAAAATCTATGAAAAAAACTTCAAATCTAGCTCAGAAAGTCTTGATGAATTAATTGTAGGACAAAAACCAAGCAAAGATAAAGGTGGTCTAGGAAATGATGCAGGCGAAAGTTCTAAGACTGTGAACAATCATAAGATTGTGAATAAAGGTAAGCAAAAAGAAAATTCGAAGAACTCTGCTAAGAGACCTTTGGTGAGATAGCCTAACACACAAAGGTACCTGCAATAAATTTGGTCACAGGGCAACAAAATGTAGAGGTAGAATGAATCAGTTTCCTAGTCCTTTTGTTGGTCAATGTTTTGCATGCAAAAGAACTAGACATAGAGCAAGTGAATGTTGGACCATGATGATGAATCAGTTTAATGTAAGAGGAATGAGTTAGTCCTTCAATGGCTATTGCTACATCTACAACATGTATTGACATAAAGCTAATCAGTGCAGAACAAGAATAAATGAAAATCAATCTAATCAAAGGAATGTTGGCTGCCATAACTGCAACAAACTGGGACATGTTTCAAAAGTCTACAGAAGCAAGAAGAGTAAGGAAACCAATCCGGTAGAAAATGAATCTGTGAAGAAGGTTGAAAAAGATGAGATTAAGCAAGAGATGAGCAAGATTTGGAGAAAGAAAGAAGAACCAGAGACAATTGATGAGTTTATGCCCTCATCCGGTACAGACAATTTATTTGGTAACTAGACCTAGCAAGGTCGTAGGGGGAGATTTATCTAAAAATTGTAAGAACCCCCTAGATAAAAGGCGTGTTAGAGGTTGGCACGAGGAAGATAGGTGAAGGTTGATTTTTCATAGGTTCTAGAAAAGGAACCGGTAGAAAATTTGAAGGGATGAATATTTACGAAGCAAGTTAGGGTTTGTCTGTGTAAAAGAAGTTTTTAGCACCTTTTTGGAGTCTGCCGCAATAAATGCAATTTAGGGAAAATTGTTATTTTATAAAGAATATGTTCAAGGAATTTTGTTCATTCAAGATTTTGGAGAAATTGAAGAACTTTTGGAGCATTTCTGAAGAAAATTGGCATTCAAGCTGTGGAAACCCTAGTTACGGTTCTGTGTGCAGAAAAAGGTATTTATATCTTCTGAGCAGTTGTGCTTTCTGTTCTTGGCTAAGTTGTTTGAATTTAGAACCTGTCAAATGAAAACCCTCATAGTTGTGAAAATATTAGAGAGGCTGAGGCCATCTTACAAAAAGTACTATTCGAAATTTTTTGAAGATGATCCTATGGGCGCATTTTCATCAATTCCACATGGTGTAATGCCGACCGAGGGTACAAGGATGATGATTTGGGTAAAATTTGAAGAATACAATCATGTAAAGCTAATTGAAATTTGGAGAGATGAGCTTACTAGTGATGAATTCAGGATAAAACCTGAGTATTCGAATGTGGTTGATAAAAGGTTGGATGTTTGGAACAATTTTCCTAATTTCAGCTGTGATGACAAATTCGTGAAGTAAGTTTTGAGCAGAATTCATGAATTTTTTTTGTGGATTGATTGGCCACATCTTATAGCAAAGGAAGCAATTAGGGCCGTTACTTGTTATGGGACGAAGGTATAGTGCCCGTTCTGAAATTACAAGAGCCAAATATGATAAAAGAGCTCTAGCAACAAAAACAATAACTAATCCAACAATAAAGTATGCATCTCTCATGATAGGTCACAAGATTTATTTCACAAACATGGAGAATTCTGTTTCAGCCACAACAATCTATACTGGATTTGATATGGTAGTGAAAGGTTTAGATTATGATCTTTGTGAGCTTCTTCGATTGCAATTGTTAGAGAACATAAAGAAAACAAAGGAAAAGAGGTATGCCTTTAAGTTTGGTTCGTTGATCATATGTTTATTGTTTTAATTCATGACGAGGCTTCCGAGAAAAAGTGAAGAAGTATATTGGGACTCATCCAGACCGGTAGGCCATCAAATTTTTGATTATTTGCATAGTCTGAAAAATCTGGATGCTCAAGAAAATGCTTTGACAACTTTCTTTGCAATATTTAAAAGGAATATGAATGAAAGGGATAGAATTCTGAGAAAAATTGTTGATAAGTATAAGCATGACATCATATTTCATGTCTCCACTAATGAATGCATGATTGAGGCTATAGAACCTCAAACTATCTGGATTCAGCCTCTAGGATATGAGATAACATAAGAGGAAGCTGAAGGCTATGTGCAGATGCTGCTAAAGAACCCAAAGGATCCCAATGAACCTAGAATTGGGACATATGCTGAAAAATCTATGGAAATTCATATGGAACAATAGAAGCCTAAGATTAAGAAGAAAGTGGAGAAAACACTTAAGGATGCTGGTCTCACTGATGAGGAAATTTCTCTTGGAAGAGCTAAGGGAGAAAAAGTGAAAGCAAAATCATCTGGCCTTAGGAGATCCAAAAGGAATACCCCTGCAAAATCATCCATAGTCCCTACAGAAAGAATGAAACTAGTACTGTTGACAAGGATAAAGGTCTTGTTTCCTCCGGACCAACTACAAGATCCAGGAATAGAAAGGAGACCCCTCTGGTTGCCCCTGTTAAGAGAGGAATGAAAGAGAAGGCAACGAGAGAGAAGAATATGAGTGTTACCGATGATCAAGAAGAAGAAGAAGATCCTGAAGCAAAGCTTTTAAGGAGAAAAAGAGGAAGCTTACCCTCCGGTGAAGGTGCATCCACAAATGTTGTTGGTTCTAAAAGAGTACACATTGTGACTTTCTCTAAAGATGAAGAAGAGCATGAGTTCGGTATACATGTGCACACCAAGCCTAAGTCAAAGAAGGCTAAGGTAGCTGATGAAACCCCTATGGACTAGAAAGATGAACAAGATATTTCGGTAAGTTCTGACCCCCGATATAAACTTGAGCCAACTCTTAATGCTTTGTTGACTTTTGAGAACATGCTCCAACCCACAACTGAATTCTATGATAAAGTTGGAGAAGATAAGAAAACATTGCTTATGGTTGTTATTCAGTACATTATTTTCTTAAAGGTCAAATGGGATAACATAAAGAAAGATGTTCCTAAAAGCATGTGGGATGATCTAATGAAAAGGAGATTTGAGGCCGTTGTGTTTGAAGAAAAGATTAGAAATGCAACATATAATAAGATTGGGTCCTCCTTGACCTCTGATGATCTGGAATCTCTGAAGAAAATCTGTGCTGAAATGTTTCAGATGAAGAGTAGAGTGAATATGCTGATGACAAGAAAAAAGAAGTTCACAAAGAAAGTGAGAAAGGAAACATCTAAAGTAATCTAGGAGATTGTAGAAAAGTATGGTATGCTCAAAACCGGTGATGAGGCTGCTATTGAGAATGCTAAGGAAAATATTCCTCTGGATACAGGTAATGAAGGTTATTTTGATAATTTTAATGTTGAAATTAATATTGGTGATGAAGTTAATGAATAGAATGAGGGAGAAGATGAGCTTGCATTGCATAATGATGCTCCTCTAGAGCATATTGAAGGAGAAAAAAGAGAAGAAGAGCAAGGTAATGATGAAGAAAATAATGGAAATGCTAAAGAGGATGGACATGGCAAAGAAGAAGAAGGTCAAGATAACCTTGAAGAAGAGTAGAATAAAGACAAAAGGGATGGAAATGAGGAAGAGAACAATAATGATAAAGATGAAGATGAAAAGGATGAAAAGAAAGAGAAAGAAGAAGAGGTATTAGAGGAAGATAAAGAAACTGAAAAGGGAGAGGAAGAAAAGATAGTTGTGGAATCTTTTAGGAAAAATGAAGAAGAAAAATAGATTGTAAAATTTTTGAAGCATCTTGGTGATTCAATTTTTGGAAATGATGTACTGAAAGGTTTTCTATCTAAGCAAATTAGATTTCAACCGGTCATTCCCCAAGAAATTTTTAAACTCCCTATGATTGAAGGATATGTTGATGTGGAAAAGATGTCTCCTATACATAAAGCTGTGTTGGGTGATGCTATGCAAGCATCCAGAAGAAAGGAAATTCTTGAGACACACCAAAATGGAATGAAATTGATAGAAGATGCTCTAAAAGCATTATAGGAAGCTATGCCAGGTACATCCATTGATACATCTCTCGTCCCCATTGAAAATTTGAGATTATTGTTAGACTCCTTCAAGGAGTATTCCTCTGGCCTTAATGAAAAAATGAAACAAGAGATAAAAGAAAACTTGGCGAAGAAAAGACTATTGGATTTATAGGACAAATGTGCTCTTACACATTCTTGTGTTGAAAAGAGTTTGAAAGTGGTGAAGGTTTGTGAATCTAAGGCAGATGCTGTCCTATCTTACTATTTGAAGTGGCCAAATCCCACTCAAAATATCACGATTGTCATGAACTCCATTGAGTCCCAGTTGTCTACCGTTTTTGGTACTTATAGTGTGACTAAAGATAAAGACATATCAATCTGGAAGGCCATTGCTACACACAAAAAAATTCTTTTCCTTGCAAAAACAAAAAGAAGAAATTATCAAAAAATTCAGCCTATTAAGTGATATTGTGAGAATGGAATACACTCCAATTGGAGAAGCTTTGACATGCAATGATAGGCTTGACAAGATACACCCAATCCTTGATACTCTAGACGGTGCTGAAGAAGTTCTGATAGAGTTGGAATCTCTGAACAAGATGTTGACTACACCAAAGGAAGGTTGGGAAAAGGAAAAAGAGTCTTGGAAAGTATTCTGAAGGAGCTTCAAGGCTCATCATATTCCAGCTGATATATGTTTCTTTGTTTTCTTTGCTTTAATATTTTTCAGTTATTCTTGGCACACCCTTTGTCCTTGATGTCAAAGGGGGAGTGAAGTAGTGAATTCTTAGTGTTAGGGGGAGAAGTAATGTAAATAGAGAACTCTGTAAATATTTCTTTTTGGTTTTGGAACATGTTTCCATCAATGACAAAGGGGGAGATTGTTGGAAAAATGAAGAAGAACGTCTCATTTTGTTACTTTTTGTTTTTCATTGATGTCACCATGATACATGAGGTGAAACCGTAAGATCAAGACTAAAGTTACTCCGGTATCTGAACCAATATTTTGCTTAAATTCTTTGATATTTTGATTTGCATTTGTTTCCTATTAATCACTATTGCTTGCAACTTTCAGAAATGGTTTACAGATATTGGGAGCACGTACATTTGAGATTTCACGTATCCGGTGCTCATATAGAATATTTTTGCTTTTTGGTTTGAAGTCTATTCCTGACCGACTTCTTTGGTAAATTGTGTAAAGGTGAAAGATAACTTTGTTATGTGGATATATGTGTGACCTATTTTAGGTCTATGCCAACTTGTTGAAGCATGTGGGATATATTTTTCAAAGCTTGAGGCCGACAAATAATATTTTTGGTAAATATGAAGTGCATCTGATTAGGCTGACCTAATTGATGCTTGCGATGAAGATTGGGTATATATAACAGGTAGTTTTTGAAGAAGGTGTGTGTAATGTTTGCAAAGAAGTGAAGCAGTACAAACATGATGAAATGTGTTAAGCCCATTTATTGAGCTTTATTTGGAACTGAGTTTGCACTCATTAGGTGTACTTTGTTAGTTCATTTTCTGGCTATAAGCCAATTTTTTTCATTGTAATTTTTGTAGGCAGTGAGCCTTTGTTTCTGGACAGTGAGTCCTAGCAGTGAGCCACCCATTTTGTAATATTCTATAACCAGTTATATAATATTGTGAGCTAACACTCACCATGGTTTTTCCCATTTGGGTTTTCCACGTAAAAATCCTGGCGTTCTTGTGTTCTCTTATTTTATGCTATGTTAATGCTTTTATTTATTTCTGCTATAGTTTGCATTGGAATAATTGGATGGTATTTGATCAAAAAATTTAAGAAGATACTGATTCACTCCCCCTCTTAGTATCTTGGGTCTTTAACAGGTTTGAGGTGTTGGTTGTACATTTTCAATAAACCCTTATGAATGGTTGGTTTAAACCTGAGTTTAGAGTTTTTCCACTTGAATGGATGCTATCATTGATGTAGTTTGTTGATTTTGGTTCATTGTCACTTGTTGAGTGTATTTGAGTGGAGATTGAGAGACTAAATGAATATTTCCTTGGAGTTGCTTTGTTATTGAAGCCTAATTAGACCTAGTCATTGTAGGACAGTCATCATTTTATGGTGTTGTTACAAAAAAAAATTGTCTCTTACTTTGACATGTTTCAAAATGACTAAAAAGGTGTCTGTAAAGCCTTCCACAGTCTTGAATGGAGGTTTGTAGTAAAAGTTATGTTTGACAGTTTGGATGTGTATGGCTACAAGGAAAATTGGCATTCAATGTATGTTTGGTCAATGGGTGAAAGGGCATACCTTGGTAAATTTTTTTATTGATTGAAATTAGTGTTTCTAAGGATTCTAAAGGTGAGGAGAACCTGGTTATGGGCTTGTGAGATGTAAAATAAAAGTTTCCTAGTAAAGGAGAATTTTTTGTAAGTTGATTTCCTCAAAAGGAAATTTCAGTTTGATGAATTGATTATTGTCAAGAACAAAGTGAATAGGGTTGGTTGTGGTCCTAGCATTGCATCAGTTGGTATTAGAGCCTAGTAAGGCCTGGGTAGAGGAAGAGTTTGTGTTTGTGGTTGTGGTTGTGTGTTGTGTGTAGAGGTTGAGGAAGGAACCCGATTGCCTAGGTGAGGCAAAGTGAAGTGGAAGCAAGGAGAGACTTGCTTGTGAAGATGGATTTTTTGAGAAGATGTTGGCAGGTTGAGGATTCACAAAGAAGGAAGAAGAAACATGAAGAGAGGAAAAGAAAAGAGGACAAGGAAAATAAAAAGAAGAAGGATCAAGAATTTAGGCAAGCAATAGAGGAACTCAGTAAGAAGATAGAAAGACAGGAGGCTGAGTTGAAGAAGTTGTATAGGCAAGCTACAAGTTGGCATTTTATAGTGAAGGAGAGAATTGTGTGGACCATCAAAAAGATTATTCAAAGAAGGAAAAGACGAGCAAGGAAAAAACCAAGAGAGGAAAAGGTAAGCAATGAAATGGTAAGTATATCTGTGGCTGATTTGATATCAAGTATTGAGGAAGTTCAAAAGGACAAGGTAAACATAGTTGTGGATGAGTCTTTATACAAGTTTCAGTTGTTTGATCCAATGAGCAAGATGAACAAATTTCTTTGTTTGCTAATGAACCAATAGAAGGGCATATTGATGTTGAGATTAATGATATGGTTGTTGTTGGTAATCAAGTAGTTGATGAAATTTTTGCTGATGAACAAGTAGAGAAGGTTGTTGATGTTGCTGATAAAGTTGGTATTGATGCTCAAGATGTTGTTGATAATAAGGTTGCTAATAAAGATGTTGTAGATTTGTTTGCTAATGAGGTGTGTGCAGATTTGCAAGAATATGATGTAGGTTGTGGTTATGGTGAAAATTTTGTTATATGGTACTCTAATTATGAGAATGTAGATATAAAAGATTCTACTGAGGTATATACACAAGAGATGGACTTTTGGGACATGAAGGCTAAGAGGTTGCTAGAGAAGAGATGGTATAATAGGAAGAGAAAGAAGGACCTAGGGATAATTTCAAAGATGAAGGACAAACTACAAAAGAACTGGAAGACTAGGAAGGAGCAGACCAGCTTTCAAGAGGACTTGAATTTTCTTTTCTCCAAGAGAATGGTGCAGGAGCACCTGATGGACTATATGCCTCCATGAGGGAAATATGTAACTAAGTATTGAAAGAGTGGTTAGGGGTCATTTAATAAGGTCTTTCAAGACCACCATGATGTTTTTGAGTCATTTGATGCATGTTTAGATAGGTTGTATGGTCATTGTTTCCAATTTGCAAAAAAATGGAAAAATGTTGTCAAAAGAGGTCTACAATGGGGGTTTGGTGTTTTTTTCTTACAATAAGGTCTTGGCGGATCATATTATCATGTAATTAGTTAATTTAGTAGTTTTTAGGCATTGAGAGATTCAAAAGTGGGAAAAAAGCAAAATCTTGTAAAAAAATGTTGTCAAGGGAAAGTGCAAAATTGACAAATGGCAAGTTAGGGAGTTAGAAGGTTAGTTAAGTTAGTTGTAGTCATTTGATATGGATGGGAAACCTTTAAAATGATGTTGAAACTTGAGAAAAAGGTGGAGAGGGATGTAAATAATGGAGAATCAATCAAGAAAGCCTATTTTTATATGCAAAATTCTATATTTTACTTGTTATTATGTGTTTTTAGCCTCTTGTATAGCCCCGTACAAGAATATTTTTGTGGGTCAGTCATTTGGAATGATAAATTTATGAGTATACTATGTTTTTCTTTTTGTTTCATTCAATTCTATGAATATTTGAGCAAGATATTGTTAGTTTTGCCAAAATGGGTCAAAAACCTTGTTTAGGGTAAACAATGTTAAAAGAAATTGCATTACTCTTTCTGTATTTGATAGGAATGGCTAAAAAATTGTGAAAATATTCATCATGGTCTATAATTTCATGTCCTAAGTGTTCAGGTCATGGAGTTATGGTTTTCTATTGGAATCATGATGCCCTAGGACTGTGTTTTGGTGAAAATCTGGAAATTGACAGACTACAATGAAGTTTTGTGTCTTTGTTTAAGAAAAGGAGTATCCACCATGGGTATTATTGTTTGAAAAGGTTTTTAAAACATGTTGTGACTGATTCCTAGAGAATATTTGATTAATTATAAGCATTTGAGTACACTTTTCTTACTGTCCTGTTCAAGCAGAGTCATGGCAGTCAAGGTTTTGAGTCACTAATGAAGGTGTATGTCAGGACTTTATTGAAAATGACATGAAATATGTATGGGAGAGGGTTTTTTTAGTATTTTAAGACATATTTGAACATATTAGAGGCTTTGGAAAGATGGTTTGAGGGGTTGGTTGCACATTTTCAATAAACCCTTATGAACGGTTTGTTTAAACCTGAGTTTAGAGTTTTTCCACTTGAATGACTGCTATCATTGATGTAGTTTGTTGATTTTGGTTCATTATCACCTATTGAGTGTATTTGAGTGGAGATTGAGAGGTTGAATGAATATTTCCTTGGAGTTGCTTTGTTATTGAAGACTAATTGGACCTAGTCATTATAGGATAGTCATCATTTTATGGTGTTACAAAAAAAAATTGTCTCTTACTTTGACATGTTTCAAAATGACTAAAAAGGTGTTTGGAAAGGCTTCCAAAGTCTTGAATGGAGGTCTGTAGTAAAGGTTATGTCTGACAGTTTGGAGGTGCAAGCTACAAGGAAACTTTGCATTTAATGTATGTTTGGTCAATGGGTGAAAGGGCAGACCTTGGTAAGTGTTTTTTTTTATTGAAATTAGTGTTTCTAAGGAGTGTAAAGGTGAGGAGAACCGAGTTATGGGCCTGTGAGATGTAAAATAAAATTTTCCTAGTAAAGGAGAATTGTTTGTAAGTTGATTGCCTCAAAGGGAAATTTCAATTTGATGAATTGATTGTTGTCAAGAACAAAGTGAGTAGGGTTGGTTGTGGTCCTAGCATTGCATCACTCATGGGAGAAGAAATGTAAAAGGTTTATCCCTAATCCAAATAACAATGGAAAACATGCTACACAAGATATATCTTGGGAAATCCTTGTGGGAAAAATTGAGCCTCCAAAGTAACTTAATGCATTATTTAATAATAAAACATGTAAATACATTCATAGAGTTACATTGATTTATAAAGAGTATATGGAAGAAATCTTGAATTATTGGCTTCATGGAGACAATTCATCTACAACCTACATCTCTAACAATTAATCTTGACCATGTAAACATCCCAATAACAACTCAACCATACATCCTTGGCCTTAATACATGGTCACAACCATGAGTAGCAAGAGGAAAAATTATGATAGAATCTTGACAACATAACCCCAAAAATGTTGAATTTGTGCTATAAACCACTAATGTATGCATAAAATATATAGGCATATCTAAATACAAAAACCAAGAATAGTTTCCAATACCATGTGCTAAAACTACAAGCAAATTAATAGCCCAAATCAACACAAAATCATGGATAAATCCAATTCTTCTCATAATTATCCCTTACATTAGCCAAAGACCCTTATTGATTTGACTATACACAACTAACTACTTTTCACACTCTTTCCCCAAAGTAATATATTTTCACACCTCACAAGCGATGACCTCTCATCTCGCTCTAGGTGTAGGCACCTTAGTGTTTTTATTGAAACCTCATCAAAAGTCTCCATTCCAACATCTGATCTCTAAATTATAAGAGGTCCCTAGTCTCATCTTTCTCAAATCATCACCAAAAATATTTCTACACAATCATTATAGAAATCAAGAGCTTCCCATAACATCACGATTTAAATCTTTACAAGAAATGATCATTTGTCTCTGTAGTTTAAAAAAATGTACTCCTTTACATTTTCACACTTTTTTTGGGTCCCCTCAATTAAATTGAACTTAATTATGCCTTAATAAGCCCTATTTTATGTCTACAAGCCTAATAAATTACATTTTTTGAAGGGGAAACCCGACAATAATTAATGCCAAAACATAATACTTTACATGGACCAATGTGTTCTCAAAGAATAAGGACTTGGGACCCATTCACCCATGGGCGAATGGGTCCTCCCTAGGCCTTTGAACCTAAATTTAAAATATGTTTTTGGTGGTATTTTATTGTCCAAATTCAATTTTTAATGTGGGCTTGTAATGTTTAATTTTCAAATCAAGCCTAGAAGTTTTTCATGAGAAGCAAGAGCACAATTTATGCAAGCATTAAAAGAGAAAATATTATGATCAAGGGAATTCAAGAGCAGATTTATCAGTGATTTATTTCGCATTCAATATCTCAAGCGTCATGTCAAAGTATTTTGCATCATGCATGTTTTTGGAGCTAACATTGTGATGTAGGTTTCAAAGATCCAAGCCAACATTCAAATCAAGATTCAAGTATCAAGATCCACATCCATTGAAGCCATTTCATGTAAGATCAAGATTGACATTTCAGCCCTCCAAAGGTTTATTCAAGGATTTGGTGAGTTGTGACATAGAATTGTTCATTCATCATTCCTTTCACGTTTCATTACTTCAATTCAAGGTTTAATTACCAAAACAGGGTTTGACCAAGGCAAACCCCCATTCACCAAAAATAAACAATTTTTTCCTCTTGTGTTTGTGTTTCAAATCTTAGGTTGAAGAAGGATTGAAGATCTCTTGAAGAGAAAAATTGGAAAAGTTGTCAAAGTGTAAAATGTTGTCAACATTGTTGTCAATTCATAGAATCTCACTTACAGATCTCATTTCCAACTTTCTGACACTAAAACCCAGATAAAAAAAGCTATAGATTGACATCAGAGGATCCCAAAATCTATTTGAAACCTCTACATAAAGATAGTCCCAACCAGCCTTCAAAATCTGCATTTTGGTGACAGGTACACATCATTTCTTCATTTCTAGATCTGTTAGAAATTTGCTGTTTCTATCTATATCATGCTTTAAATTGATGTTTCAAGTTTAAATGAGCATTATTGAGTTGATTTACTATTTTTAGTTTTTCTCCCAAAAGTTCTATTTAGGCTAATACCCCTGTGCTCAATCATAAGGAAATTAATAGATTCCCTCATTGATTTGACTCACCTAAGGTTTGTAAGTCAATTCTTTGTATGGATCTCATTTCCTAATGAAATAAGGGAAGATAGGTCCATCTATATCACACACCTCACATATTATTGGTTTCTTCACACACTATTTTGGGAAACCCCCTAATCCCTTTTATTTTATTTTGGTGAACCTGACATTCTTGCATTATAAAATTTTTGAATCTGGATTCCATTCAAACCCTAGATCTAGGATTTTCTTTACTTTGCATTGCATTGAATTTACTTGCATCTCATTTAGGGTTGTTAACTTGCATTTGTTTGCATCTCATTTAGGGTTTTAGGTTTGCATTTTGTATTCTTTAAAATCTGAAAAATTTAAAAAATTTTCATTAATTTTGCATGTTTCTTACATAACATTGCATGGTTAGTCACTTAAATGACAAAATTGAATCAAAATTTCATCTTAAATTAGGTATTTTTGCTTATCATTTAGTGTCATTTCACACTTGCATTTATATATGATTTGCAAGAAATATGAAACTGTAACTACCTGTTTGCAACTAGAATCCAAAAACATAAACATTAACTCAAAAATTTGTAGTTTAATTTTTCAAAACCCTGACCAAAGACTCATTTTCCCATGGGTGAATGACTCCCTGATTAGGCCTGTTTCTGAATTTCTAGTCACTAAAAAATCTCTGTTTGCATTCATCTTTCAGTTTTAGTTTCTATAATTTATGTTTTCTGCAATCATTTATAATAGGGTTAATTGATTAGTTCAAGTGCATTTCAAACATAAATTGGAAGTACAAGACATCATTTTTCAAGTTTTTGCATAGTATAATAAAAAAATTATCTAGTTTAAAATCTTAAAATTTGTTATCTCCTTGTATTTCAATTCATTCTTGCATCATGGACATGTGTATGGGTAATATATGGAAGTCCTTAATGTCTTTGGTAGATGTCTCAAGTTGTGTGTTTGGTAATGATCCTAATGCACTAGAACCTAATCATGCTCAACCAACTCCTGATGAATGTCCCCGTGAGGTGGAAATCTTAGGACAAAATGAAGCTAACATGCAACAATTCATATAAGACTCCTTACACAATCTTGAGAACAATGCATCCTTTTACCCATCCATGCAACAACCAATACCACCTATAATTCCATCACTTGATATGCTCAACATTTTACATCTTGAAATTGAAGCACAAAGCAAACATCAACCATCAATCATTAATGAACTTGTTAACAACAGCAATAATGCTACTCTTCTATCTTATACCAACCGAGTAACTAATACACGTATTAACTTAGAAAAGAGTTATGGTCAAGGATTTTATATCTTAAGAAAAAAATGATGTGACATAACCAACGAGCATGAAGTCCACAAATTACTAAAAAAAATCCCAACTGAAGATACCAAAGGACTAGGATACCAAGATCCTCCTCCCTCTACATCTTCCAAGGAAATAAGTACCCTCCTTCATAATGATCAACCAATTCCTCACAAGGATGATAGGATCATCTTAGGTCTTCCTCCTCCAAACAAACTTCAACAAGTTACCCAATTAAGCAAGAAATCCAAGCCTTATATAGTCAAAGAATTGCCATTTTTGCATACTAAAACATAAATTGAATGAAAAATGGAACAACTTCTCTGTCTAGGATTGATTTACTTGCCACCTATCAAAGAAAACACAAAAGGTAAGAATACAAATATGAATTATTGTGCATTTCATCAAACACTTGGCCATCTTACTGATGAGTTTTATGCCTTAAAGAGAATCATTAGCAAATTTGAACCATTTTCATAGGAATGTAATCAGATAATCCCTTAAAAATTAATTGCTTTGCTCCTTGCCATGTGATAGTCGTAGAATCATAGCATAATCACTATTTCATGTTTTACATTTATTGAAAATTATTTCTATATTGTAAGGAGCACATTCTGATCACTCACCTCAGCTCATCCTTGTCTTGCACTTAGTGGGGGCAAGGGGTTAGGTAAGGCTTGTCCTAGTTTGTCACTTGTCGTTGTCCCTTTGGCTAGTTATCCGCCTTTCACATATGGTGAACAAAATTGGGATGTAGATGAACTACTATAGGTTGACTCACATGTGCTTTACCAATATTTTATTTGTCTTCTTTTCATGTTCTTTGTGTGTGATTTCATGTGCGTAATTTCATCCCCCGTATTGTTCTATTTGACATGTCTTTATGTTCATTCCTCTATTTGTACCTACATTCTTCTATATGTCGTAAACCTTTATCTTTTCTCATCTTGTGTTTTCCTTTTGGGGATGACACAAGGCGTTGAGACATTTATGTCACTTCCATGTTGACCCAAAACCTTTTTCTTTATTTTCGCTTTGTATGTGTCATTCTTCTAGTTCTATGAGTATTTGGGGAATGCTGATGTTTCTGAGCTCTATAATAGCATTATAGCAAAGACATACATTGACCCCAAATCCATGGATCCCTTATGTGTTTGGGATTTCATTTGGGGGAAACCCCTTCTTCATGATGTAGCTTCATTTGGAAACATATGCTTGACATATGGATTTCCAAATAAGCTCTCATTGATTCTTTATTGTTTAGCATTTATCATTTTCTACTTTAAAGTAATTGCTCATAGCATGGTGTTTAGCAATTCCTTTAAAGTGGGGGCATACATTGGCATTATCATTTTTTGAATATAACTAATGTTTCTTAGTGTGGTCTTCTTACTTCATGTGATGTGTTTTCTTCTTGGTGACATTGGGTTTGATGTCCTTCAAGAGTGCAGATTTTCTGAGCATATGATATTCCTCTTAGTGGTGATGTCATAGATTGCATTCCCTAAGTTTTGAATCTTTTATCCTTGACTAGTACTCTCTTGGAGACATTAGGCACGATGTTCCCTAGGATGAGACCTTTCATGAATTAAGAAAAACCCCTTTGAATATCCTATTGCATGTATCAAGGCCACCAGCATAACACAACTTGCTTGCCAGTGGAGCCTTTTTCATGAGTGCTTAGCATAACACAACTTGCTAGCCTTGTGACCATATCTGTGGTACCTTATCAAAGTTATAAGTAGGTATAACTTTGGTATGGTTAGCTAGCCACTTCTTGGGGCTCACCTAGTGCACAGTAGATTTCACTAGCCCATGTGAGCGCATGTTGTTTGCATAGTGGAAAATGAGTTTCCACTTGTAAACATTTTTGGACAAACAAATAAGGCTTGATCCACATCAAGTTGGACAAATAGTCAAGGCTTGATCCACCCCTTTTTATTTCTTTCTTTAATTCTTTGAAAATGTATGATTGAGTATCTTGTCATTGCTGTTACATATTTAAAAAAGGTATATGTCTCTTTGTACCTTTGTTGGTTCATCGTGAGATCTTAGATCTTAGGGGCTTGATCATCTTCCTTGAACTTTATCATTTTATCTTTCCAACAATTGTACAATTAGAACTCTCTTGATTGTCTACTTTAGTGTGAGTTTGATGCAAGGTCATCCTCTCACTAAAGTTGGGGCTAAATGTAGTGTAGAAAAATGTACTCCTTTACATTTTCACACTTTTTTTGGGTCCCCTCAATTAAATTGGACTTAATTATGCCTTAATAAGCCCTATTTTATGTTTACAAGCCTAATAAATCACATTCTTTGAAGGGGAAACTCGACAATAATTAATTCCAACACATAATACTTTACCTTGAGCAAATGTGTGTTCTAGGAATAGGGACTAGGATCCATTCACCTATGTGTGAATGGCCCCTCCCTAGGCCTTTGAACCTAAATTTAAAATATGATTTTGGTGGTGTTATGATTTGAATTGATGTTTCAAGTTTGAATGAGCATGATTGAGTTGATTTACTATTTTTAGTTTTTCTCCCAAAAGTGCTATTCAGGCTAATGCCCCCATCCTCAATCATAAAGAAATCAGTAGATTCCCTCATTGATTTGAATCACCTAAGGGTTGTAAGTCAATTATTTGTGTGGATCTCATTTCCTAATGAAATAAGGTAAGATAGGTCCATCTATATAACACACCTCACACATTATTGGTTTCTTCACACACTATTTTGGGAAACCCCCTAATTCCCTTTGTTTTAGTCTCAAATCAATATATTTTCTTAAAGGCATCCATATCATGCCAAAAATATCATTACATAATCACTATATAATCCAAGAGCTTCCAATAGTGCAAATAAACATCACTACCAAAGCTTCCACTAAAAATGTTCAGGAGCTACCAATGTATTATGGTGCATAATTGCCAAATATCCCATTGAAAGTGCTTCAAAGCTTCCAATAATCAAGATGCACCATATCCCAGATGACTTGCAAAATCAATACAAAAATAACTCCATATATAAATTACTTCTTAGGAGCTTCAAAAGGAATAGTAAAACCACCATCTCCAAACCAAGAAGACAAAGTACTACAAAGGACTATATCCCTACACAAAGTTCTCACCGAATCATGATCCCAAGCATAACATGCTAGCATATTCCACATGTTTCAAAAAGCCCAAAGACCATTATGTTGGAATATATGCTTCAACATAACTGTTAGTTGGAATAAGTCATAAGGGATTTGTATTCATGTTGTGTATGTGTCATCATATGTTATAGAAGTGTCCAGTTTGTTGTCTTTAGTCCAGTTAGCTATCAATCAACTATAGTTTCTTGTCAAATGAGTTAGTTATTTTATAAGAATATCATTGGGTCTTATTAACCTATAATATGCAATCCTTTTTTATGAATAGTCAATGTAGTGAGCGTTTTGTATGCTATTTCAATCTCTTAATTCATTCTTCTAATTGATAGATCCAAATTCAACCATTATCACTACAAAAACTCCCACTAAAAAGTGATATGAAGCTTCTCATGGTAGAATGTTCCATTCCCTAAAAAATTGAGAATGTAGATTAAGGTATTGTGGTGATAACTTATATTTCCTTTAACAAACCATTTTCATTGCCAAACCTCCCATTTTAGAGTGATCTATATGTTCCCATGAAAAAATGGTTCATGTTCCCTATTCCTTGTGGGATATTCATTGATGTCTTGTTGTGGAAAAAAAATATAATTTCATTCCAAGAAACTTGAGGAAAAGGCCATGGAAAAGACTTAAAAAATTCTCCTCTAAGTCACTTAAAGTGTTGCTAGGGCAAAAAATTCTTGTCTCTACTTCCCATAATTGTGAGATATTACCATGCTAATTAATTGGGGTGCCCCTTGGCATTTAGATGTTGACATAAAAAAATATAGGGGTCTCCCCTTCCCTAAAAATTCCACTTAGGAAACAATAGACACATGCACCTCACACTAAAAATTTCAAGAGCAATAAAATTCACATATGTACTAGTACATAGGCAACATTGTTTGAAATTGCATATTTTTTTGAAAGGAATCTAAATTTGCAAATCCCATACACTTAATAAGATATTGCTATAGTGATATCTCCTCTTCTTTGTCTATTTTACTAAGATTCCCTACCATTGAATGTGTCACACAAATGACAACTTGAGGAAAAACTTTGGAACCCACTTTGATTCTCTTAGAAAAATTCCAAGAAACTAAGGAAGATAAAAAATGAATTGCAACAAAGCTTGAGGGTTTAACTATAAGATATTCATGGGATCAATTTAGTTTTGAAACCCCACCAATCATTGAGGCAACAATCCAAGCTATATTTTTAGAACATTGTTATAATATTTCTTGGAAATAAATGTAAAAATAAAAAATATAGCATTTAATTATTTGAATTTCAAATATCCAATGTCGGCTGTTAGGATTTAAATTTTAGGGAAATTAGAATAATTGCATATGAATACCTAGTTATTGCATCATTTGAAGATCATCTAGCTTTAATGAGCAATATCTAGCAATCATTGCAAATCAAGAGCATTATCAAGCAAGTTAACAACAACATTTCAGAGATTTATTGCAGCAATTTAATATCAAAGAATCATGTCAAAGTGCATGTGAGTTTGTTCATGTTCATGCTATCATATTGTTTGTGAGATCTAACCCTTGTAGGTCTTCAAGCAAATCAAGCCAACAAAAATAAAGCCTTGAGGAGATTTGTATGACTTCAGTCCTTCAAGATAACCATTTTTGAGTGGTGAATTGTAGGTCCTTGTTGATTTATCATTCATTTATCATTCATTTATCTTCCATTGACATTGCCATTGTGGAGGTGAAAACACCAACAAGGGGTTTGACTAAGGAAAGCCCCTATATGGAACAACCATTCCTCCTCTTTGAATGTGTAGGTTTTAGATATAAAGAATACTAAGAGAATTTTGAAGGTTAATTGTTTCTTGTTGCATTCAAATCCTACACGTTGACAACAAATGAAAACTCAGTTACAACAATATCTGATAGTGATTCAACAATGTGACACCTAGAAAATGAAGGATCTGATTTGGCACTAGATGACCATGAAATCAGATCTGAGATTCCTCTACTAGGACATAGTCACCTAGGGTGACTAGGTCCACGAAAATAAACCCTCGATTCATATGCTAGGTGCATGCAATACACTGCTCAGTCTGTTTCTAAAGTCCAAATTTGTCTTTGATTTTTTGTATCTACTGTATTTGCATTAGAACACTAATTTGCATAATTAGCCTAATCATTTCCTTGCATTTCATCCTTGAGTCCATTTCAAGTTTGGTCAAGGGCATGTTGACTCACCTTTCAAGTTGTAAGTTAGTCCTATACCTTGTCCAAATTCATCAAACCCCCACTACCTCAAACCCATAAATGAAATGTTAGGGAAGGTTTCTAAACCCTAGAGTGAAATCCTAAGGTCATCACCTTTTTTCCTGTATTCCACCTCCATTTCATCTCAAAATCTCCACCCTTAATTATCTCTTCAATATCTTCACATTGCTTACATCTCATTCCATCCTACATTTTAAGAAAACCTCATCCCTTCATCAAGCATATCTCATCTCTTCTTGCCACTTGTCAAGAGGCTAGGATGCAAATCCATGTAAAGAAATTCTAGACCTTGATTTCACCCTTTAATTTTTAGCCTCCATGTCCAACTTATAAAGTCCATTTAAGATGACTTACCCAAAGGACATCATCATCCATCATTCATGTAGTAGTTACATGCTATCAAATTTAGAAAATATCATCCACATTACACCATTACATGATCATTTAACATTAGAGAATATAAAAAAGGTCCTGGATGGAGATATAATGTTCTTATTTTATTGCATTTACATTGTTTATTTAGCTTTTATTTTTATCTAACTAAAGGTGTATTTTTCATTTGTTGTTTGTACATCCATCTCTCATTTTGACTCAAGTTAAATGGCCAAACATGCTTACTTATCTACTTGTGTATTTATTTTTTAGATTGCATTTGTGAGTTGATCCTTAGGTGCCTCATGAACAACATCAACATGGTCTTCCATACCATGGTGCAACCGATCATATGTTTGATTGGATATTAGTCCCTCATACACTTGAAACTACATTATCATGATCCATTAAATCATGGTACATAATTTTTGGCACTATAGAAAAATTTAGTTGCTCACCTTAGTAGAATTCCTTCAAAAAATTCCTAACATGTACTAACACTCAATTGTACCTAGTCATCACACATCATATCATTATCATTATCTCTATCCCAATCCATGTATACCATAGCTATTTACATATTATTTTTTCCTCTCCTAACTATTCACACATTTCATCCATCTAGTAACAATGTTTCTAATCTCCATGCTCTAACTATCTCCCCACCTTCCTTTTATTTATTCAAATCCCTTCCCTCCATTTCTAATCCATTAGGACCTAATTATCTTTTCAAGAGACCATATAGGTTGAAATTCCAAGACAAGTACGTGGAAACACTTCCAACAATAATCTATCAAAAGAGAGAATGTGCAAATTTCTAATGTTTCAAACCCTTATTTAGTTACAATAAAGAAGATGCACATAATAGGTAAATATTAACAACATAGGTACAAGAAAAACACATAACACTAGATATATGTGGGAAAACCCTTACAGGAAAAAACCTACACTCTTTAAACACATAGCTCAATCTGTATTATTCAACAATAAGGGTTACAATGCAGTGTTAGATCAATTCTCTTCAAGAGTATCAGACTACAACATGAATCTAAAACAATTTCAAAAACATAATGATGGCTCAACAATTCTTCAACTTTTCATATCAAAATACACTAAGGCACCAAGTATTTATAATACTTCAACATGAAGAGAAGGTCCCAAATCTTGCAAAAACCAAATTCCATGCCCAAGGTGTGAACATGAGTCGATTATGGCATGTTTTCATAGTCAAGACCCATAAATTATGGCATCTTCCAAATCCAGCACCTGTCTCCTCAAAGTTAGCTTCCACTCAAGATGCAAGGCACCAATACACATGCAACTACCACATGCAAAATTGGGTGCCCCCATAAATGTAGCATGACTATCATAGTGTGACATATAAAATGTCATACACGACTCTTACACATGTCATATCCTATCATAGAAATTTGTCATAATTTTTCATAATCATGACATAGAAACTTATGAAAATTGCCACCATTTTAGCCCCAAAAATAGGACCTCTAAAGTGGGACACCTACCTCCACTACAATAACTTAAAAATTATACATGTCACCTTCCATGTAGGATGCCACCTCACTGGAAGGTCCCACAAAGTGACAACTAATTTGGTAGGAAATAA
Organism: Sequoia sempervirens; assembly: GCA_007258455.2. Classification (NCBI taxonomy): domain Eukaryota; kingdom Viridiplantae; phylum Streptophyta; class Pinopsida; order Cupressales; family Cupressaceae; genus Sequoia; species Sequoia sempervirens. The sequence goes on from VDFB02105785.1 coordinate 237,533,872, forward strand.
ACATAGTAATTAATTAAATAATCACCTAATAATGAATTTGAATGCTAAGACTCAAAGGTTGAGACACCTTTATCCTAACATTCTCCCACTTGTCAAGGACCTGTCAAGAGTCATCTATAATCAACTGCTCAGGGTCATGAGGCACATAGAAACAAAACACCATATGAACTTCTCTATGCTCACTAGCTTTGTCAATTCATCTGCAACATTCATCAAGGTGTCAATATTATCCAATTTAACCTTCCCATCTTCCACCATATCATGAAAAAAATAAATTGCACACCAAGAAAATGGCACTCTAACTGTCACAATAAATAGTTATCTATCCTGCATCAAGCCCAACATCTGAACATAGCCACTTAAGCTAAATGGTTTCCTTACAAACATGAGTAGTTGTCGTGTACTCTTCTTATTTCATGGACAAAGTGACTACAACGTGTTGCTTACTCATCCAACTAATGGCACCACCAAATATTGTGAATACATATCCAATGATGGATCTTCTACTGTCAATATCTCCCACCCAATCAAAATCCACAAACCCATGAATATAAATTGAATTATGAGGTCTAGTAGGATAATCATGAAAACATAGGGCATACTTGGAAGTACCCCACAAGTATCTGAACACTCTCTTAATTGCATTCCAATGCACCTATCCAACATTAGCCATAAAAAAGTTTGGGACTCCCATTGCTTGAGAAATGTCTGGCCTCATATAGACCATTGCATACATCATACTGCCTACAACATTAGCATAGGGTACTCTAGTCATGTCCTCCATCTTAGAAGGAGACTTTGGACAATCCTCCACAAAAATATTTTTCCCCTGAATTATAGGAACAACTAACTATCTACAAGCTGTCATGCCGAATCTCTCCAACACCGAATTCACATACTTACTTCGAGTTAACCAAAGATTTTTGTTAGATCTGTCTCTTTTGATCTCCATTCCCAAGATACACCAAGCTGCATCTAAGTCCTTCATTTCAAACTATGATGATAACTAAGACGTTAGATCTGAAATCAATCTTTTATCTTTCCCCAAAAATAATATATCATCAACATATAATGCAATGATGAGAATACAATGATTAATAATTTTGTAGTATACACAATGATCAAATTTAGATCTCAAAAACCCCAAACTCAATAGAACTTAGGTGTTAAATTTTTAACTATACCACTTCCTAGGAGATTAATTAAGACCATATAGATACTTTTCAACTTGCATACTAGATGTTCTTTACCTTTAACCACGTACTATCCATGTGATATATATATTTCTTCCTCCAAGTCACCATGAAGGAAATTTGTTTTCACATCCATCTATTCCACTTCTAAATCATACATTGCTACTAGTAATAATAAGAATCAAATAGATGTCAGCTTTGCAACAAGAGAGAAAATCTCACTATAATATATTCCCTCCCTATGAGTAACCCTTCACAACCAACCTTGCTTTATACTTCTCAACAATTCCATCAAAATCACATTTCTTCTTGAACACCCATTTGCAACCAATGAGTTTATGTCCTTCAAGAAAAGGTACTAGATCCCATGTGTGTTATTTCTCTTCAATACATCGATCTCCTCATCCATGGATTTCATCTAGGAATCTACATCACTCATACCCATTGCCTCTTGCACAATCCTTGGTTCATCAACATTAACAATCAAATAAAAAATACAATTAGAATCTAATAGTGAATAACCAAACCTTTCAGATTGTCACTTGATACGAGTGGACCTCCTTAGTGGTTGAGGTTGAGGTTTGTCTTCTTCTTCTGAGTTTTCTGAGCTACTACAAATCTCCTCATCATCAGGTCCATTATAGGCTTCTAGTTCAACTTTCTTAGGGTCAAGAGGAACCTAAACCACATCTTATTTCTTTTGGTCTTCTATAGGTTGCAAAATAGTGGAAGAAGGTTTCGTCTCTATAAAGATAACACTTCGACTTAGAGAATATTTTCAGCCACTGGATCCCAAAGCTTGTACCCTTTCACACCAATGCCATAATCGATGAAGATACATTTAACAACCTTGTTTTCTAACTTCAAACTTTTCTCCTTTGGCATGTGAGAATATGCCTCACAATAAAACACATGAAGATATCTCAATGAGGGATTCTTTCTCGACTACAAATCCATATGCATCTTTTCAACAATATCTGATGTAGGATATCTATTAAATAGATACCGTGCAGTGACAACAACTTCAACCTAGAAATTTTGTTCAAGGACAACTCCACTTAGCATACTCCTAGCCCTCTCCATCAATGTCATGTTCATCCTCTCTGCAACTCCATTCTATTGAGGGGTATATGGAGTTGTATTATGCCTTTCAATCCCATGTTCTTTACATAACTTATCAAAATTTGTAGAAAAAAACTCACCATCATTATCATTCCTTAAAAACTTAATCTTTGTACCAATTGATTTTCTACCAAGGCATTAAATTCCATAAACCGACTGAAGACTTCATATTTACTTCTAAGAAAATAAACAAATTTCCTTCTAATATAGTCATCTATAAATGAAACAAAATACACAGATTTGGATATTGAAGGAACATTTACAAGCATAAACACATCATGATGCACATAGTCCAAAACCTCAAAAGAATTATGAGAACTATGATAAAACTGAACACAATTTTGCTTTCCATAGACTCAATGTTCATAAAAATTAAACTCAAGGTTACAATCATCAAGCCCCTCAACAAGGCATTTATTTTTTAGGGCTCTTAAACTATTTTCACCAATGTGATCAAGTATTTGGTGCCAAAGCATTGTATTCTTAGTAGGTAACTTTATCTCCAATGCATGAGCACCCTTAGCTATCCATAAAAATGACCATCAAAAGTAGATGCAACTTTCTTCTTTGATGTTGGTAGTGGTGAGGATAGTGACTCATAAGTTATTTTATTCATTTCCAGAAGAACTATTGCACCAAATTGTGAATGCATCCAAATGAAATAGAGTACCAATCCGAATAACCTTAGCAAGCACCATAGCTCCTCTTTTCATCTTACATCCTCCATTCGAGAAGACAACATACACACCTATCATTCAACTTAATTATAGAAGAAGGTTCCATGCCAAACCAAGAATATGTAGGACACCATTGATCCCGTTCACTCTACCATCCAGGAATCTTATCTAGACTCTTCCACGACCAACAATATTAGGTGACAATCATCACCCAGATACACCTTCCCACCATCATAACTTTCATACTTAGAGAACCAATCTCGATGTGAAGTCATGTGGAAAGAGGAACCCAAGTCTATCAACCACACATCTTATGATGCATGCATTGCTAAGGAAACAAAAAAAATATGCATCATCTTGGGAGGACTTATCAAAGTTAGAATCAAGTAATTCCTTCTTTTTCTTCTTTTTCTCCTCACACTCTTTGCAAAAGTGACCAAATTTTCCATAATTCCAACATTTTTCCTTGGTCTTACTAGGAGACTTAGATATCACACAATATTTGGATTCTAAATTTTCTTGCTTTGTGTACTTATTTTTTCCTTTTTATTTTGTTCTTCCTCAAACCTCTAGAGCCTCCTTAGTTGTTTCAAATTTTTTTCTCTGCATCTATTCAGATAGAAATGACACAACCACTTCATCCATCTTGATGGTGGTAGTGGTACTTCCAATGGCCATGACAAGGTGGTCCCATGAATTCAACAATGAGCACAAAAAATTCATGCAATGATCCTCCTCCCCTATTTTCACACCAATAGAGCTCAACTAGGCAATAAGCATGCTGAATGCATTCAGGTGATTTGTGACAAATCCTCCTTCCTCTATCCATAGAGAATACATATTATTTTGTAGGAAAAACTTATTGACCAAGGATTTAGCTCGATATATATGAGAGCTACAAATTTCTTTCGAATAAGTGCAATGATCTCTTCATGGATATTTAGGAGTACTAAATTAGTCAATAGAGTCTTATCAAACCCTTAGCCTTCTAATCCATCAGATCCCAGTCTTCTTTTTTCATGCTCGATGACATAGCTCTAGAAACAACTGACCACAAATCACAGTCTACTAGCATGTCTTCCATCTTGAGCTTCCACAACTCAAAGTTTCCTTTGTTAAATTTATCTATTTCAATTCTACCAGATGTGCTCACCATCTCCTTCTTGCAATAAGGTTAACACAAAATTTCTACAACAGTCTCCCACTCAAACAAGACCGGTACAAAAAGACCCCTTACCCACAATAGGAAATAGAGGCGATAATTCTCTTATACCAACTAAAAGGAAGCCGGGTACACAAAAAATATTCCAACACCAATCTATCAGAGGAGAGAATATGTAAATTTATAATGTTTCAAACCCTTATTTAGTTACAATAAAGAAGATGCACATTTATCAGGTAAAGATTAACAACATAGGTACAAGAAAAACACATAACACCAAATATACGTGGCAAAACCCTTATGGGAAAAAAACCACACTCCAAACACACAACTCAATCTATATTATTCCACAATGTAAGGGTTACAATACAATGTCAGAGCAATTCTCTTTAGGATATCACACTACAACACAAATTTGAAGCAATTTAGGTAGCATAATGATGTCTCAACAATTCTTCAACCTATCATATCAAAATACACTAAGACACCAAGTATTTATAATACTTCAACATGAAGAGTCTAAGGTGCCAAAAATTTCCAAAACCAAATTCCATTCCCAAGGTGTGAACATGAGTCCAAATTGTGACATGTCATAGTCATGACCCTTAAATTATGGCATCTTCTAAATACAATAATTGTCTCCTCAAAGTTAGCTTCCACTCAACATGTAAGGCACCTATACACATATATATTCCACATGCAAACTTGGGCGCCCCCATAAATGTAACCTGCCTATAATAATGTGACATAAAAATTATCATATAGGACTCTTACAATTGTCGTATCTTGTCATAACAAGTTGTCATAATTTTTCATAATCATGATATAGCTATTTATGACAATTGCCACCATTTTAGCCCCAAAAATAGGACCTCTAATGTGAGATGCCTACCTCCACTAGAATAGCTTAAAAATTGTACATGTCACCTTCCATGTAGGATGCCACCTCATCGATAGGTCCCACAAAGTGAAAAATAATTTGGTAGGTAAGAAACATAGGAATTAATTAAATAACCACCAAAATAATAAATTTGAATGCTAAGAGTCAAAGGTTGAGATACCTTAATCCTAACATAGGTCATGTCAAACTACCTACTCTCTTGAGGGGGCAACCCTATCCCACTTTCTAACATTTTTTTATCCAAACGAATGGTGCATCCTACCAGTAATTCTATCTCATCAAGTGTGTCTAGTTATCTTTTTTGAAATGAAGTCAGTTCTCTTAGTTTCAAGGTCATATCAAAGAGGGGAGACATATAGGCACTTAAAATTTTCTTCCATTTTTTAACCTAACATAGCTATGCTTCCATTAATCTACATCAATAATATTGCATCACATCTTTGATAAATAAATAAATAAATAAATAAGGTCATCTTTCCTCCAATAGTTAACTAAATGCATCCTATTTATATAATTAATCAAACTAATCAAACTAATCCCCTTCACTAACTAATTAAATTTAATTAATTACCTTTAAATTTATCCATCTTATTAGCTTCTCTTATTCCATCTTTCTTTCCATAATATGATCACTTATGCTATTGCTACTCCTTGTATTTCCATTATACCCATTTTCCTACTCAAATGCCCCACCTTCAAAGTGCTTGTGAAGGCCTATTCCCCTTTCCTTGGTGCAAGCATCAAGCATGCATGGTTCCTACACAGTTTTAGCACAAGCACCAAGATCCCATGGTATCTACATTGATCTTTCCCCCTAAAACAAGTGCAAGTGTGATGCCTCAATGGTGCCTACACAATGCCTTTTCCATTTCTTGGTGCAAGTGCCACACTAAACAAACACTCATACATTCCTTTTTTCTTACCCTAGAGCATGCACCATTCCTATGTGACACCTATATAATTGTAGTGCAAGGACCACAATGTCATGACACCTATGTAATGTTGGTATAAGCACCATATTATCATGATACTTGTGTATTCCCTTCCCTCTTTCCATGGTGATACAAGTGTGATGACCTCATAGCACCTATGTAGGAATTCCAACTTGCCCCTAGCATATGTGTCACAATGATGTGGTGCATGCACATGCCTTTTTTTTTTTTGTTGCACCAGAGGTATCCTTTCGACCCAGCACAACGCCCAACCAGCGTTGCCTTGGTCTTACTTTTTTTGCCAAGTTGGGGTTTGGGAGATGCAAACTGAAGTGAGACTAATCCTCTAGGGATGCACACAATCACCCACAAACCACATGTATCAAGTAAGCTTGGGCCTCATAGTTGAACCCAGAACCAATGGGGAGTAAATCCATGGCCCAAGCCAACTCTGCTACCTGTGCGGGTTAAATTGATGTTAATATTATAAAAATCTTATGCCTATGATATATTAAAATAAGAGAAAGTGAATTTTAATAGTGAAGTTAGAGAATGATAGTGTGGGCAATGGCATAATGTGAGGGATTAATTGTGGCATTGTGATTTTTGTCATCAAGAGTCAAACCCCCACTAGAATGTTATTGTTCAATCTTAGTGTTAGAATCATAAGCTCTAGTCAAAGAAAGTTTGTCTCCAATTTAAGAAAAACAAAAAAGTTTATTGAGCAATGGAAAGTAAAATTACAAGCATTTACAGAAAATGACAATTGAAGATTCGAATCCCATCGGGGTACGAGAAAACGTAAGGAATGGGTTTTCATTTTTATAGAAGGAAAACGTTAAAAGAAAAAAGTGCAACGTTTTACTATAAGGGTGATGGGCTTCAACTTTTTTAGTTAAGAGACAGATCTTGAAATGTTGGAAGGCACTGCAAACCGAAAAATTTGATAAAATGTAGCTTATAAGTACATAAATTGTAGAGACGCACGTTTATTTTCTGGCCTATCGTAGGAGGAGAACTCAAGTCTAGATTGAGAAGATCCTTCACAGTGATAAACGAGTTTGAAAATAAACCCACAAATCTTTCATAAATCCCTGCGTCGCTTCACACTGCTTAACTTTTGGATTTGCTTTCCTTTTTAGGTAGCAAGCGTGGACTAGTGATTGCGACTCAGTTTTTTCCTTTTTAGGAAGCCCTATAGAACGTCAACACGTCTGAACACCCCGTGCTCTTCCCTGACTACTTTAAAGTACATTTCTAATCAATCAAACAAGGCTGCCACTCTATACAACACAGTGCATTTATCTGACAAAACATTATGATCTATTATAGAGTTATATCATTTGCTACATAGGTAGGTAGGTAGGTAGGTATGTCTGCAGGAAGGAGGAGGAAGAAGATAGGTAGAAGCAAAGAGAATCTATAGCTACAAGCTCTCCACTTCATCATTAGCTCAGAGATACGTGTTCAAAGGTGCTGGAAATTCGGTACTTGCTAAGAATATGTCTTATGATCTTTTCTCTGGTCAAAATTTGAAGCTCTTCCTCCTCCAATTGAAAGATCAAATTCTCTCTGTCTTTCGATAAACATCAATGGGGAGTCCTCCTTTCGGGACAGGGAACGGTCTATACTGAATCCCATTCTGTGCACTCACACGATCCCACCTGCACAGCACACAACATGCTCCATTACTTTAGCTTAGCTTTTTCGACGCCATTCAAAACTGACCATCATGCAGAAATGTTTATTCACACGTCCTCTCTGACAAGATTTAAATGACATGGTTTTGAACATCAGCAACAGATTTTTGGCGTCTTGCAAGGGCTGAAATCTTAGGTAGAGAATATTTTTTGGTATAGGAAAACCTAATCATCTACTTATAAAGCTTAGCCTATGTGTACTTGTAAGTTCTCTTAATCATCATGTAGAGCGAATATATATGTCAGCATCTGTTTCGTGCTTCCAGGCGGGGCTTAAATTTGACGGTCGACCTTGCCTGTCAACAATTTTTTAAATGACGGTTATCTATTCAAAGGTGCCCTTAAAACATTATGATATACCTTGGTGTAAGTAAAATTATATATAAATCAAATATATATATCATTATAATTCTATATAAATTTTGACAGTCTATCCAAAATCTCTCCTTTCATTTGATACAATCTTTTTAAAAATTTGATTGTATTTTACGGCAAAAATCTCTAAATACGGTCATACAGCCATCAAATTTAAGCCCCACTTCCAGGGTCTTGTACGTTTTTTTATGTGTGTTTATAGACATGGAATTGATGAAATATTAATATCACCTGTATTTCGTAGTGAGGTGGTGGATCAAGACGAGCATTTCCAATTTGGCCACCTCGCTGCCGGGGCAGGAGTGTGCTCCGTTGCCAAAGGCCAGAAAGGTGTTAGGCTTTGGAGGCATCTGGCAAAAAGAAACAAAATTTGCACAATTGAACTGATCATAAATTTAAAGAACAAACTTGTATAATCGTGGATATATAATTTTCAGTCTATCATATTAGCATGAATTGTAATTTGATTGTGCTGAGTTATGTAACACTTGTGAATCAAATTCTATCATCTATCAGCTTGATCAGCAACGTCGATAATTACTCAAACAATCGAAAAAGCTCACACAATCAAATCTAAAAACAATTCATACTAAATTTGTATATTACACAATCAAATCTAAAAACAATTCATACTAAATTTGTATATTAAGCAATCAAATCTAAAAACAATTCATACTAAATTTGTATATTAAGCAATCAAATCTAAAAACCAATTCATACTAAATTTGTATGTTATGTAATAGTGAAAAGTAAAGCACACCTCAAATCGAGAAGGGTCGAAGTTGTGAGGATCTGCGAACACGTCCGAGCTGTGGTGGATATTTCTGAAGAGGGGCATCACTTTCCATCCCTTGGGAATTAGAAAACCTGCATTTATAGAACAGCAGTAATCAAAATATAACTATAGTTTTTAACGCCGGTTGACAAATTAATTAAAGGCTGTGATGACCACTTTGATGACGACGACACGGTATGCACTGTGCAGTGGCTTGCCTTTATACTCCACGTCTTGAACTGCTTCTCTGAAAGTGAATGATATAATTGAAGCAATTCTCAGAGTCTCTTGAATTACCTGAAAATCAGCCGGCCGAAACATTATTAGAAAATAAAATATGATCAGGAGACTCTAAAACATGATGAATAAGTCAAGTGCTTTCTTGCTTACTCTTGATGTCAAGTGCATTTTCCTTGTATCAGCCCAAGTTAATGGCTCCTCTTCGCTGCATTTGGCCTCCCTGATGGCTTCTTGCTCGGCCTGTAAGGCAAACCTCTATTCAATATATGCATTTTTGAGTACACGATCTGAAGTACATGTTTAGAAAGTAAAAATTGAATTTTGCATACAGTGACGGCTTGGAGGAGGAGAGGATTGTCTCTCAGATATTTAACTATCCATGTTAAGACACTTGCTGTCGTATCCTGTGCTGCAAAAATCACTCCAATGATGTTATCGGCAATCTGATTGTCTTGAAGTGGCTCAGAGCTATCTTCGTCTGTTGAATCCATGAGAGTGCCAAGTAAATCATTGCATGAAATCTTCTTTGCCCTTCGTTCTGCTATTACTTTGCTAAGAACTTCACCCAAATGTCTTCTGGCCTGAAATCAGACAAGACCAAGATTAGATAGAAAAAGAAGATGATATAGATGTTTTTCTTATTTATTCATAAAGGTGAACTTGCCAACCTTCATTGCTTTGTTGTAAAGAGTTCCAGGGAAATTAAAGGCCATGGAGTTATATCCACTCTCGACCACGTAGTATGATCTCTTCAGATCCTCCTTGTCGAAAAGTTGATGTCGACCGAAAATGGAAAGGATTCCCACATTAAATGAAAACTGCAGAATAGCAATTATTCATGCCAGCTAAGAATAATATAGCTCCGATCTTATGCAATCTAAAATTTACTGAAAGGGACTTCTCCAACTCACCCTTTTCATTTCCTGAAACGTATTGATTGTACTTCCTTCCCATGACTTCAAGGCATCAAGAGCAATAGACTCGATGTGGGGAACAATGTTTCTGATACGCTCGGGAAAGAGTGAACTCTGAACCATTCTCCTCACCTTTGCATGGTACTCACCTTGATGAAAGAACAAAGCCTGCGGACCAATCATGCGTTCCTTGCTAGCAGGAAAGGTTGGCTTGAACAGATGAGCTTGAGTCACCAGAATAAACTTAGCGGCCTCCGCACTGGCAATCATTATGCAAGGGCATCCCAATATATGTGTTTTGAACACATCGCCATACCTGCACTCAATTTTCAAAAAACATCCTGCTTCAACAATAATGTAAATTAAGGTGGTGTAATTTGTAATTTATTACAGTGATGTTTTATCAAAATTCAATTACATAGATCTTGAGTCAATTTTATTGATCTTGCAATTGTCGTCGAACACTCATTATATCATTACATCTAAGTGATAGTAAGAATGATAAGAATGATAAAGCTTACAAGATTACCCATTTCAATATTATTGTAACTTACAAGATTACCCATTTCAATATTATTGCAACTTACTACCTAATTATCGTAGGGGACCTTTGGAATTTTAAAGCTCATACAACCGAAAACATACAACAGACCAAATATTTAAAGTTTGATTTTGTTGTAGAACCCACAAAACCAAACTCATTTCATAATGTACCAGAACCTACAGTATAAAATTCAAAGTCTCCGCTTTAGTAGTTGCTTGGTACAGAGTTTTACGCGGATCAGCAACAATGAAAGAAATTAAAGTGGGCATTTGAATAAAATTAAGACACAAGCGGCGAAATCTCCGGTGACGCAACGAACTGGGCCATCAGGAGAAATGAATTTACGCAATAAAACAAACCCGCAATATCTGGTGGGAGAGCTGAATTTCTGACAAAAACCATAAATCCCGGAAGGAAAAACAAAATTAAAAACATCTAGTGACGTTAGTAGGTATTCCCCATGCAAATACAAAGAACATGCAACTGAACAAACCTCTTCTGTTTGGCAGCAAAGAAGAGGTTAGGATTCTGTGAATACAGCTGCAATGTTTCTCCAATGTACGGCCAGCCCATAGAGCCCGGGGGCAGCCTCTTCCCCCCCACCAAGACATTACAATAACAATAATAATGACGCCAAACCTTGATTACAACAAACACTACTCCCACAACAACCAGACCCACCAACAACAACATCATCATGATGATGACAAGGGGACAAAATCCTTCGAGGCTCTCTACTCTGTAGTAAGAACTTATCGTGAGCGAGGCTTAATTATACAACTAGACTAGAATAAGATACCCCCCAAGCTGGCTAGCACGATTTAAACGATATTGAAATACAGCACGCAACCATTAACATGGGCACCTGAAGAATTCGTTCCCAGGGCCCCAGGGGAATCCAAACTCAGCAGGTATATGAGTGTTGTCATAGCATCTGAGCCTGGAGCACTCTATATAGATGTTGCCCATGCACAGCTCACACTTAGCTTATAATTAGACAATCAACATTCTAACTAAAGACGACGTTAAAGGCTCACACTTAGCTTATAATTAGACAATCAACATTCTAACTAAAGACGACGTTAAAGGCTCTGTGGCAAGGCTTAAATTTGACGGTCAACCTTGCCTGTCAACAAATTTTTTAATGACGGTTATCTATTCAAAGGTGCCCTTAAAACATTATGATATACCTTAGTGTAAGTAAAATTATATATAAATCAAATATATATATCATTATATTTTCTAGATAAATTTTGACAGTCTATCCAAAATCTCTCCTTTCATCTGATACAATCTTCTTAAAATTTTGATTGTATTTTACGGCAAAAATCTCTAAATACGGTCATACGGCCATCAAATTTAAGCCCTGCTCTGTGTGAACGATAATCCTCGCTAAGAATGAAATTTGCAGGCTAATAAAAGATTTATGTTAGAGGCTCTCCGGAGCAGATGTAGGCGTACAAGAACCAGATTACTGCCACGCGTGCATTCACCATATCAAAGATATGGATTTTTTCTATAATTTTTTAGTAGATCTCGAGCCAACAGTCGGCGTGGCGCCCACTTAATGTCTTTAAAGATTTTTCCTTTTGTGGATAATGCACAGGATGTGGGGAGAGTTTTATAATTGTAAGCTACTTACAGTTGCCATCGGAAGCATTTGAAGGGGAATTGAAAATGTTTACTGTGATGGTTTGTATAGGGCCACGTTTACACAGGATCGCCTTTCACGATCTGTTGCTGGTTTGACATTTATGGTCCACATTCTTTGGGTGCAGGTGGCAACCTGTAGTAGATACGTGTTAGAATGTAAGACGCTTGGAACGAGTGCCTTTGTCTGAAGCGCATTTACTGGTTCCTATCCTTTATTAGATACATTTTGATCAATTCAAGAGTGATAAAGCCACAATTTATGAATGCCACTCAATTCTGTCTCTAGGTTAGTGTCGGAATCTCATTGTGGAGGGGACCACAAACATAAAAGGTAAGGGAATGCAAGGTTTTTTTTAATGGTGGATGTTATTACTTCGTTTTGTTTTTCGATATAGAAGTATGAGTTTATGCTGATATTTCCTTGGTTGAGAGTTAAGGATTGAGTGATATTCATTCTATCAAACTATTCTAAGGCAAATTCATGCTGATATGTCTTCAGTTGAGAGTTAAGGATTGAGGGGTGTCCATTCCACCAAACTCTTCCAAGACAAGATTTCGATCTTATCTCTCAACATTGTAGATCAAGCTCATGGATCAAGATAAGGGGTTAAACCTCCTTCATTTAACATATTATACTCCATAATCAAGATATAGTCAAGAACATACCATCGCCCTCACCAAGTGTACTCAACCATTTGATTATATCTATCATTTACTTTATAAATGATTTATAATAGGTACTCCAATTCACAATAAATTAATTTAAATGTATATATATTAACTTAAACATATAATAAACCAATTTATATATACACAAACCAAATTTTATAATAACTATTTAATTCTATTTGTGTTAGGCTAAGATTCCTTCTCTTTTTATGTTGCACTTATAAATTATGTAAGATCTTGTCCATCAAAGATGTCCTCTTTTTTTCAACTACCACAACAAACCAATTTATATATAAACAAACATACAATTTTTTTAACAACCATTTAATTCTATTTAAATATTAAATATTTATGAATTGATTGTGTTAGGCTTAGATTCCTTCTCTTTTTATGTTGCACTTATACATTATGTAAGAGCTGTCCCATCAAAAGTGTCCTCTTTTTTTCAATTACAAATTAGAAAATTGTAATTTTTTTATAAATAAAAAATATCATTTTCAATTTTGAGAGATGCACTAGTTTAAATTTGATGATCAACCAAAATTTTATGACGATTCTCAAATTCTCTTTATATATATATATAGATTACCATAATTCTATCTATTTGATGTTTTTGATATTAGGGATAAAACAGATTTTGAAGGGATCCGTAACCCTTTACAACCAGAAAAGCCAGACTGCAAAAAAAGATAGTCTACAGCCACAAAAAAGCCAGCTCCCAAGCCAAGAACATCATGTTTTACATTTTGACTTACTCTTGTGGGATCGAAGCGTCATTTCAAGAGAAGGCTCGAATGCTTTTGATTTTTTACTCGTAACTGTAATCCAACCTTCTTCCACTTGTGCTGCCTTAGCCTGCGAAGCTAGCACATCACTATCTTGGGTTTGTTTGTTTGTAGCCCTGGGGGAAACAACAATGTTCATATGTGCAGACAGGGTCTTATCCGAAGAGCTACCCGAAATAGGAATCAAAGCCCCTCCACCAGAGGAGGCATGAGGAGACCCATACCTTACTTGAGAGGAAGGAGCGACAACCGCCTCTGAGAAACTCATTTTCATAAATAATAAATGTCATTTTCATTTTTGAGAGATGCTCTAGTTTAAACTTGATGATCAACCAAAATTTTATGATGATTCTCAAATGCCCTTCAATTTTTTTTTTTTTTTTGAATTTGATAAAAGAAAGAATAAATAAAAGATATATTATAAGATAATATTTTTGTTATATTCTACTGTATTTCCATGTAAATAATTATAATTTTATAGAAACCGTGTTTTTAATATACTAAATTGTGTGATATTTTAGATTGATTTATATTAATATACATGCAAGTAGTGGTTTATAAACTATTTTTATAAATAAAAATAATTTATTTTGTAGGTAAGTTTAATTATATAAGATTATTTCTAGTTAAGTTGGTTTGAATTAAATTAATAAGATTGACATGTTTCAAAATAGTATATAAACATGTGTATAATAAGTGTTAAAATTAACAAAGAAGATTAGGGTATTTATTTATAGGATTTAATGAAAATTATCTTGCTATAGATGATAACATTATGTGATTTCTCTACGTGTCCAACAATTAGAATTGTATCATCTAAGTTTTAATAGATTGTGAAATTCACTATTCTTTACTCTTGGCCAATCACATAATTGTAAATCTAATCTTCACATTTATAACATCAAACCTTTCATGTGGATTGAACATTTTCATGTGAGTTGAACTTGTTAAGTGGAATATTCGAAAATGAGTTAACCTCTAACATAGAAACATGATGGTGTTGATAAGCATTGTTGAAACTTATTGTGGTAAAAGTGGAAGGTGATTAAATTCACACCTTTTTCCTTTATCAAGCCCCTAAACCAATTTAATGATTTTGACATGTCTACACATACACCATATAAAACATAGATTCCTATTCTATCCTTTTATTTGTTTATTTCTCATTTTTACTCACCTTTATGAATGCGAGTTAAAATTCTTTTGACTTGGCTTTATATGGTTGTGAGAAAATATTAAATGTATTTATTTAAAGTTTTGCAAGTTGTAGTAAGTGGAGTATATGAGGTTATTTTAAACTTCTCGTAGTTATTTTTCACCCCATAAATTATGAAAAATATGTTCTTATTCACATGAGGATGATGGTGGGGTCCATGTTTTGAGGATAATTAATTGTATTGCAGGTTGCAAGAAGTGAGAGAAGTAATATTATTTGAATTAATAAAGTTCATTTTTTTATTATCTAAAATGGTAAATATTATATTTTTTATTCATTAAGTTTTTAAAAGGAGCAATGGGTCCATTTTGAAAAAGTGCAAAGAAAATTCATGGAAATGCCTTCATTTCTCATTTAATTTTAGTTTCTAGTTAAATGGTAATGATGTAGTGGAATCTCTCGATATTCCTCATTTAATCTATAGGTGATGTAGATTGGGGTCATAAATTTTAGAGTCTTGGGAGACCCAAACCTAAGAAGATGTGAAAAATTCTCATCTATGAGAAAAAGACATAAGTGTGTGGTAGATCCCAAATGCAAGTTTTGGAGTCACTCAACACACCAGGTTAAGTGGTGCTTATTAGATGATCCTATTTTAATTTATTCAAGATAAATAGTATAAACTATTATAGATAAATACTCATGTGACATAGTACTAGACTAGGTTTCACTATGTGGTCTACTCTAAATTGTGTGTTTGAGTCCTCTAGTAGTGTAGGTTTGATGCCTTTAATTCCCTATATCTTATACACCTCTATTCATGAATTTTTGTAATACTAAGAGGTTTAACAATGGAAATTTCTTAAAGATAACCAAAAGGATCCTTAGCTTGTCTTGATATAAGTCATACACGAAAAATAATAAGGTTTTACAAACATGTTGAGCACATGTTACATATGTAAATATGATGATCAAGTGAGCTAGTGAACTAACATAGCACATAAATATAGAATTTAGCTCTTGAATACTCTTAAATAAAAATTATTTTTGTGTGATTCAATAAAGATCTTTCTTACTTGATTTCACCTTTCTTCAAATTCCCCAAGAGATATATTTTAATACATGACCATAGTCAATTTAAAATATTTAGTATGCAGATTGAAAAGATAGAAACTAGTTTCCCAAAGGTTCAAATTTTTGATACAAAAGAAAAAATTGGGCTTTTTAGACTAGGTTGTGCCCAAAAAAAGATAATGTTATAATTTTTTATGACACATTGTTTTATCCTATGTAAGAATATTGCATCTTTATGACATAATATTATTATTTTCATATGATTTTCTAGTATATAGCAAATATAATAACTTTTTACATATTTCATTCATGGAAAGTGGTTGTGAGACTGGAAATATAGACTAAAATGATATGTATAGTCTATAGGATTCTAAAAATGATAGAACTCATCTTATCACCTTGGAAATAGGAAAAACAAACAAAATCTCGTAAGATACTTGATCTTCAACATGTTAAAAACTATAGCTTTCATGATACATCACCTCCTACTTATAATATTAGAACTAAATTTATTGCTTCAATGGTTTTTTTTATTGTGTTATGTGTAGATAACATATTAAATATCAAATAAATAAGTATACTTATTAAGTTTTAAAATGTAGACCTAATATAATAAATTATAAACTCCTCTAAGATGATATACCCCATTTTTGATAATGAGGTATGAAAATATATTAACTATATTATATATCTTTTATGAATGATTATCTATATTGACTATCTTATATATGTTTATTTGAGCAATATTTGATACTATGTGTGGATTTCTTATGATAAAATGAGTATTTGAAGAGGTGTCTTTATAATTTGATTCATGACCAATATAGATCAAGTGAACAACTAGTGACAAGTGCATAAAATCACAATAAAAGTATAAAATGAATATAAAAGAAATACGAAAAAGATGATCCTTTATTAAACTATAAAATAGATTACACATGCATAAACCCTTTATTATAGATGAAATCCAACAACATGAAATGCAAGAAAATAAAAATCCCATAAACATATAGAATCTATACAATACAATATGCCCAAGCACATTGAACCCCATTGACCAACTCTACTATTGAAATTGGAATACCGATCCTTCTCCAAAACTCTTAGACTAATTTCCAACCCCTCGACCATGGAAAATACTTCCATCTATTATGAACCATAAAGAATCATGGGTTTTTAAATGTAACTAAAAACTCGATCTAGCTTTGCCAACTTTCATAATCTATCAACTAACCAATTCTTTAATGAATTAAATTGAGGTCAAGTTTCATTCTAGTTTCTGGTCAGAACAAATTAGTCACGTACAAGAATTGATTAAATACATGGACAATGGTTGATATTTGGACTAGGCAACCATGGGATACAACTTTCTATGTCGAAGGTTGGGGCTGCATGAGGTTGAGGGCATTTAGCTGTGCCACAAATTTGTAGAGTTGGTGGAGTTGTGTTGTTTCTACGATGAAGGAGACTGATAAGGTGGGTGGTGGTTTTTTGAATGGAGCTTGAGATCAATGACTGGACGGGGATTATAGTGCTTTTTTTGCCAGCATCAGTTCATTTTTTGGATTTGGTAGTTTGGAGGTCTGGGATTTTCATGTTGTATGTATGGGGACATGAACTCACTAATCTATACTCACCCTACAATTTCATGAGGGCTGAAATGATGTAACTTTTTTTTATGATATTAATACAATCTATGCAGCCTTGGCTACGTATTACGAATCAAAAAAATAAAAATTAAGTGAAACTAAAGATTTTCTCAAAAATTAAAAGGTCTGTAATTTTGTAAATCAAAAGGGAGAAAGTGAGTATGAAAATAAAAAAGGTGATTCATAGAAAGTGAAAAGTAAAATCCTTAATATCAATGTAGGTGAAAATATTAAAGTTAAATTTTACTCTAATGTGAGAAGTGAGAAAACATAAATTTGAACATTTTAATTTAGAGTATGAGTAAGAGACAAAATTTCAAAAATATATTCTTTCCCCACTTCATTTATTTGTATTTGTATATTGTAAATCTTACAATACTCTATACCATACAAGACTTGGCTATGTAGGCAGCCATCCAAAATATAGGAGCTTCAATGAAAGCAAAAGAGAGACCTAATATGCGAAGATAATTTTATTTTATCAAATGATACAAATGCACAATATGGGTCAATGAGTTATATTGGATTGAGATTATAATGAGAATCCATTGGTTATATATGTCAAGGTGATACACAAGACAACATAAAATTATGACATGCATTTTCATCTTATGACTTGAGCATTTTCATGTCTTGTCTAAGTTTTTACCCTCTACTTCAATTTATAAACTTTAGGAAAACTTTATTGTACATGTCCAGATATGGTGATCTTTTGCATTGTGTGAATATGTAATTTTTCATTTGAATAAATGAAATGGATGTGATCTATTTTGTCTTTCCTATTTTGTCTTTCCTTTGTTGTGGTTTTCAATAATTACTACCATTCTCATTTTTGCAACCATAGCTATTTTTTAGGTTTTGTGGACTCTTATGTTTCATGCTTCAAATTCCTAAGCAAGTGCTAAGGCATTTTTATGATGCATCGCCATTTTCAATGAAAATAATTGAATTTTTTTATCAAGAACAAACCAAATCAATGAAATAAAAACTATGGAAATGTTGGAAGCTTATTATTTTTTTTATGAATAGTAACATTGTATGATTTTTGTTTACTACTATTAGTAAGGGTCTTCTTTTGATATTTACAATAATTTTTCATCTTATTTTAGTGTCAACCCAACAACCCTTTCCAACATTTTTAGATTGACAATAACATTTTGCGCGAATATAATTAATAAAATTTAATATTTAAATTAGGTCCATCATTCATTTTTAAAACAAATTATCAAGAATTTTTTTAATAGGTTAGAAATATCCTAATAAAAAAGATCACTTGATTTGATTAAGAAATGGTAAATTAAAAGGCTCTTGATATTTTATTTCGATACAAGTTCTATTTCTTCATGTCATTCAATCACAACAATTGTTAAAATATCGATTCTTTCATACAAAATAACTATGTATTCCACTTCAATTATATCTCTTACCTTTTCTTACCATTAACTAAAATAAAAGAGTAAATTTTTTATTCTTAAAAATCATCTTCTATATTAGATTTTTCTATTTACAAAACTTCCCAATGTTAATTTTTCTAAATAATAAAAATACTAAACTCATAAAAATCTAATCAACATAGATGTTTTATGAGTTTAATATGAATATTAAACTCATTAAACAATGTAAATTCTTAATATAAAAATAACCCTTTTTTAGATGTCACCAAAAAATCTCAATACTACTATCATGAACACAACACATATTGTCCTCATCTTTTGCAGAAATAAATGATTATCCTATTCTAATATTTTATTCAAAATTCAAAATATTCTATCCTCCACACTAGGAATTAATGCAAAGAACTAAAATATGCAAGAATAATGGCACAACAAAATTGGATCGTCCATATAGACTTAATATCCCCAAGTACAGATTTGATTTGAAAATATAACCTATCTTGGATTACAACTATTAAAGTACATGATAATTAGTTTTTAATCCATAATCATTGCATGTGGATTACAACTAGAAAAATACATGATAACTAATTTTTAATCCTAAATCATTGCATGTGGATTACAACTAGAAATTAGATTTCATACATTTCATTCACGATTTAGTGTTATATTCTGCTTGCTTTTTGACTATATTATTCCAAAATGATCAGCTAAAATCCGTTTGACACGTGTAATCTCACACGAGCTTTTCATATAAAAAAATGTGTATTGACTTCAATAATTAAGAAAGCAACTGACATAACATATATGGAAATTTTAGTCACCATTGCACTTGAGTAACAATACCTTTTTTATTACTCGAATCATATTTTTCATAGAAAGTTCCATTAAAAATCTTAAGAAATGATTCTATAAATGGCATTACATTATTGGGTAAAGGATGTTAGATTTGATTAGTTTATGTAAGGTTTAAATTTGATGGTTATATAGTTGTATTTAGGAATCTTTATCATAAAATATTATTAAAATTTAAGAAAGTATTATGTGAGAGGATATTTTAGATAGATTGTCACAAATTATATAAAAATTATAGATAAATGTATGTTTGATATATGATACATCTTTTTAAAATAAGACGTTCTAATATTTGAAGGACAACTTTTAATACATAATTGTGTCACAAGAAAATTATTTGATAGAAAAAAATCAACCATCAAATGTAGGGAATATTTTGCATAACTAGTCAAGTCTTTTTGTTACAAATGAGTATTACTTATATATAAATACAATAAATAAATGAGATTTTGCACTTTCTTTAATGAAAAAAATCTTGATAATAATTAAAGCAAGTGTCATAAAAGAACACGTCGTCTTTTTTTTTTTTCTCCAATTAGCGAGTTTATAGTCAAGAGACTTCATCTTCATTTTTATAGAACTGAACATAACATCTTAGGTTTTCAAACTTTAGAGATTAGTGTTACACTATGGATTATAAATTCTCATACAATTTAACTTTTGTTTTTTGTTAGCATTTGATTTATTACTACTAATTATTATCATTATATTAGTAAGACAATCATTAGTTGTGAAAAATTGCCATTCTTTATATATTACTAAATGGTTATTAAAGTAACAGGTATTTATTGAAAATGATTATCAAATTAATGATTTGCATATGAAAATATTTTATGTCATAAAATTTTACAATATATAAAATTAAAAAATATTACATTATGAAAGCCTCCATTCCTTACAAAGAATAATTGTTGGGTTATGAAAGTTCTACATAAACAATAACTATGAGATACAAAGGCTTATGAGGCACACCTTTACAAATTGAAAAGATGATTATTAGTGCAAAATACAAAAGTGATATCTAAAAATAGATGGTCAAAAGACTAAAGTGATTGCTTTTGTTTACCATTCTTCTTTCCTTCTAAGGAATGTCTAGTTTAGTTATTTATGTTCTTTGTATATCTCCTTATCCTATGATTATTAGTAATATACATGAGTGAATCTTATTAAGATAACCATTACTTAAAAGAAAATAGTAATTAAGGTGATGAATTAATTATGAAAATACGTTATGGATAGTGGAGGATTCACAAAATATAACATGAGGTGATGTTATTATTGTGTATTTAAAAGCTCTAGTTTTAATCTTATTTTGTCCCTTGTGTCTATTGAGAGACAATCATGCCATTGATTCATGGAATCTTTTTATAGGCGATAAATGAATGTCTTATTGTGCTACACCCTTAATCTTAGAGTATACACAAGGTTATGCATAGTCGATTCATGGATACCTTAACACTTAATTAAATTGGATTATCATTATTATATTGTTATGTAGTTATTTAGGTCAATCTAAGGTTTATATGGTTATCTAGTTTGGTCTGAGTGGTATCCTAGGCACAAATAGGGTATATATAGGAAATAGTGAGTCTTATTTGATCATTTGACTGTAAAGTGTGTTCTTAATGGAGATATTTTAAGGTTTTTCTCCTTGAAGTGGCTTATTATTCTTAGCTATTATCAAGTACTTTCAATATATTTTATATTATATTCTTCTCTTGTGTAAGATATTTCATTGCAAGTGGTATCAGAGCATGATCTTGGAACCATGAAGGAAATAAATTTTCCTAGTTTTAGAGGTCATTTTGGGAAGTACATATCTCTCAAATTTTGACATTTTTTTAATTTTTAAAGGGCTTTTGAAACACTTATTTAAGAATCTACAATCTATATTTTAGAGGAATTGGAGAAGATTTGAGTGATTTTTTGTAAAACTAGGGTTTCTACCAAATTTATTTGGGAAGCTCATATCTCAAAACTATTGGTGAATTTTTTATATTTTTAGTGGATTTTTTTGAAACTTAGCGAGGCACCTATAGTCCAAATTATAGAGTAATTGAATTAGAAATAAGATTTATTATAGAATTAGGGTTTCCAAAAAATTCACTCTCAAGGCTATAAATCAAATAATTTTTGGGATATTTTTATGGTAAAGTGCAACCTTGGCTCTGGTAAGTCACACTAATTTTTTTTTTTACTTTATTTGTGTGATTTATTGAAAAATTATTATATTTCCATCACGATGGGGCCTCCAACAAGAGGAAAAAATAATGAGATGCCTAAGAAATCTCTAGATAAGGATGATGTATAAATTGAGGATATTAATCCTAATGATTAAATCAACAAGGTTAGGGGTGGAATTTTAGCAATGAAGAAGGAGATGACTGAAGGAATTTCATCAATGAAAAAGGAGATGATTGAGGGAATTTCATTAGTGAGGATGTATATACAAAAGGAGATGAATGAATTTTCAAGGAAGTTAGAAATTCTTATTCAAGGGATGACGTATAAGGGATAAGATTTTCTTACTAAGGTGGAAGATAATACTTTTAGTGGACATGAATTTTGGGGGCTTGATTTAGATCTCAAGAAGGATCAACTCTTTAATAATCATTTTCCTAGGAAATTCATACCCAAGTTGGATATGAGAAGGTGTGATGGAAAGTATCCAACCAATTGGATTTACCAAATAGAGTAGTCCCTTAATCTTCACCATGTTCCAAGTCAATTGAAGGTGGATATGACATCATTATACATGGAACCAAACCAATTTATTTGGTATCATTGGTTATGTGATGAGAAGAGAAAGAAGGGTTGTGTGGTCACATGGTCAAATTTTTAAGAGGAACTTGCTACCCAATATGCAGATAATTTTATGGATAGCTAATTCTACCAATTCACTAAATTAAAGAAAATAGTTATAATTTGTAGTATCAAAAATTGTCACCCTTAATAATTTCACATTATGTTTTGTCCCCTTTATGTATTGGACCTAATTAAACCCATAATTTCCTAAATTATGCCTTCCAAGGCCTATTTTTACCATTTTTCAAAGGATTACAAGCATTAAATAAATGGAAGCAATTAATGTTTTGATCTCGACACTAAAAATCCTGGAAGATAGGGTGAGGACCCATATTCCCATAGGCGTATGGGTCCCCCTATCTTGCTAAGGACCAATTTCTAATATGTTGTTGGTGAAATTTTAACATTTAAAATTCAAATTTTAAGTGTCAGCTTTTGGAATCTATTTTTTTGGGAAATTAGCACAATTACATATAAATGCCTAGTCTTTTCATCATTTGAAATTGAACAAGCACTAAGTGAAAATATATTGGAAAACTTATGATCAAGAGAACTATTGAGAAATTCAAGAACTTAGCATTTCAGAGCTTAATTGTAACAATTCAAGATGTAAATCATGTCAAATTATACATGTGTATTCATTTTCATGTTTTGTGAAGGCTAACCTTTTTTTTGGGTATCCAAAGCATTCGAGCATTCAAACAAGCAAGATCCAAGACCTTGAAGTGATGTGTATGACTTCAGCCATTCAAGTAAGTCATTGAAGGGTGGTGAGTTGTAGCACTTTGGGATTTCATGATTCCTTACTTTCAATTATCATTTCTATCATTGACATTGCCATTGTGGAAGTGGAAACACTTACATGGGGTTTGAATGAGGCAAGCCCCTAAATGGTCCAACATTTCTTCTCTCTTTGAATGTGCAAGTTATAGGTTTGAAGATGATTGAAGGAAGTAAAGAAATTTTTTCTATTGTTGCATTCAAAGCCCTAAAAGTTTTTAGGCCACAAAAACTCACCTACAAAATTACTTGATGACATTTTGAAAACTCTACAACTGGGAAAAAAAGGTTAGATTCAACATTAGAGGAAGTTACAAAATCAGTTTTAGGACCCCCTATCAAGTACCCATATGCCCCTAGGTATATGTGCCCTCCTCTACATGCCAAATCCAAATTTTTATGACAAGTGCACAATCTTCAACACTTCTCAAATCTTCCTACAATTTATTGTTTCAATCTGTGTGCTTCTAGAATATTACAAATTTATCATATTAGGTAATATATCTTAATTAGGTTAATCAATTCTAATCAATCCTTGCTCATTCCTAAGGCTCAAAAGAAGGAGATTCAGGTCTGATTGGCTCACCTTCATGGTTGATAGTCAATCTATTCACCTCATTGATCTCCCTTTATAATGAAACTTAGGAAAAAGACAAGCACCACACCAATAATCAAAATCCTAGGTTCTATACATTAGGACCTAAGGTTCCATTTTTCTTTGTTTCATAATCAAGGAATATACTCATCAATTTCAAGCCCTTTGTCTATAAGAGTGAAGAATGTTAAAGAAGAAAATTTAAAGGAATTATTTCTAGGAGGTTTAAAGAACCACATAATATTGGCATATTGTTGTCATTGATGTCAAAATGGGATTAGAGGAGAGATGGAATTGATCCTGCAAGTGAAGATGTTGGCATTAATGTAAACATGTCATTGATGTCAAAAAGGGAAATCATGCAAGGGAGATTGTTGGCATGATGACAGAGGATGCTATGGAGATGCAATGGACTCGATTCTAGAAGCATGTGGTGTTGGTTGATGTCAATGGACTGACTCAAGAAGGTTGCTTGAAGCACATGTGCAAGTGTTGAAGGATTGCATAAGTTAGGGTCTTAGATCTCAAGCTTACCATTTATCGCTTGCTGAAGAAAGAAGGTGTAATTTAGACTTAGTCAAATTTGTGCTAAGTTTGCAAGTTTCAGGCATTAAGCCTTGGCCATACCTCTTACCGCATCCCTCAAAGTGATGAAGGAAAATTCACTAAGTCTAATGTATTTCAGACTTTAGACTTTGCATATACATCTTACCTTTGTGTTCGAAGGAATGGAGTGTGGTGTATGAAGGATGTGCATAAGCCGAAACCCAACAATCCAATGTATCTTTCAGTCTTCACAGTTTGAAGGAATGTTTGTTGATTTGGCATGAAGGAAGAGATGGGGATCTATGGTATGGTAGTATAGAACCTGCTAGCCCATGATAGTTCAATGAAGGATCAAAAGTATGGTGGCTAGTAGTACAACGGTACACCACAACAACACAAAGATTTAAACTTGTGCTTGCGGTATGGCGGTATAAAACCTACAACCCTATGACAATTCATGAAGGAGGTCTATAGCATAGCGGTAACCCGTGAACACTGTGAAGGTCATTTGGATGGGCTATGGTGGAGCAGTATCGTGTGGTACACCGGTTAAGTGCAACACCATGACTATTCAAGTTGGTGTCGGTGGTATTGTGGTAAGGAAATTGGTTGGTATGGAAGTTTGAAAGAGGTCAATCAATGGTGTAGATTGAACGAGGTTGATAGGATGGTGTGGATGTGAAGGAATCACATCATTGAAGAAAAAAATGAACATCGGTGAGACTGGATGATTAGTCCTTTTGACATCTCGATAGAACCTCATTGGAGAGAAGGATGAATATCAATAAGACAAAATGATTGGTCCCTTTGGCATGCCAATAAAGTGGGACCCGACAGAGTGTTGATAAAGGTGGTGAAATTGGAGTATGGTGATGTGTGATCGACCAATGTTTCAAGTCACATAGGTGATGGTTGTTGCACGATGCTGGCAAGGATGACATGTGGCTAGTGGGGACCACCCACGTGATAGAGCTAGAATGAAGAAGATCGATGAGACCTTTGGATATCAGAGAGAGTGAATTTAGAGTCCATTCGACACTCCAATGGTGGGTCCAACAAATATATGGTGACGTATCTCTTAGTTGCTTCACATCGTTGTTGTGAAGTGAAGCGATAGGATGTTGCCCTGCTGAGGTTTTAGCCAAGTCCTGTGGTAGAGTGGGCTTGTGTTAAATGAAGATCAACGATGGTGATTTAAAGATGCCAAGGTGAATGGTGAAACATATGATTGTGGCATGAAGAACTGGATCGATGACCAGATTTAAAAGATGATCTTATAGTTGCATCAATGTGAACGAGGGTTTCGACTTGAGAATGACATTGTGAACAAATTTAATTCGTTGAACAGCTCCAACTACTATCTGATTAGAAATCAAAATTGCAGGTCAGTGATATAGATCACTATGTTGATGAAGATCAAGCTCAAAATGATAAAAGAAGGAAATGCATTAAATAAATTCAAGTTTAGGGTTTTTGGTGATTGCCATGATATCAAATGAATTAGATTTGAATCAAATGTTGGCGTGTAGCTCAATGCATAGAAAACTAGCTGAAGAAGCTTGTGAACAAAGGAAAACCCTAAGAGATGCTTCTTGATGGGTTTGACAGTGGTGCACATCTCTAGGTAGTGAGGTTGCAGATTGATCAAAGGAAAATAATGTTTTAGAGGATTAGATGGTGGTGCAAGGATCAAGATGAACATGAAGCTTGTTGGTGAAGTTAGCAAGTGAAGAAAATCCTAGCAGAAGTTTGAGATGATCCACACATGGTTGAGAGTATCGAGGTACTAATTATAGGTCAGTGAAGTTAAGCAAAAGCATAATTCAATCAAGAAAGTTAGTGCCAAGTGTGGTTGCAAGAATTGTAGTGTAGAGTCTGCAAGAAGATAGAGAGAAATGTGAGTAGTGCAGAAGACAAAGAATGCACTAATTTTTTCTGAGTAGAACCCAAACAAAAGATCTTATTTGGGTTAATGTTCTAAGTGTAGAAGAGAGAGAGAGTGTAAAGTAGAGGGGATGTGTTGTCAAGATTGCATCATCAACATCAGAGTGTGAGTTGCAGAAAAGTGCAACAATGTACTGAATATATTGATGCATCATCAAGTTTTGTAGAACCAAATTTTATACATATATGAGCTTGTAATATTGAGGTTGTTGCCTCATCTATACTGATTTGGTGCTCAAAATAGGGGATTGGTGTCTCCTTGGAGTTGGTGCTCCTAAATCAAGGAGTTGTTGCTTCCTCAGGTTAGTGCCCTAAACATTGTAATAGAGGTTTGATTTGTGACCCTATATTTGAGTAGTACACTCAAGAAACTTTTGTCACCACAAATTTTCCCATCTTAGGTTTTCCATGTTCATCTTGTGTTATGAGCTTGTGTGTGTGTATGTTTATGATTATGTATAGCATGTTTTAATATGCACATTAAGGGTTTAAGGAAGTAATTTGCATAACTTAGGTTTTAAGAGCTAAGTTTTGATATCTACTAATTCACCCCCTCTTAGTAGATTGTTGTATTCCAAAAATTGGTATCAGAGCCTCAGGTTCCCTAGGAGAAGCTTAATCAGCTTGGGTAGATTCTGGTAAAGTGAACACAAAATGGTTAGTCAAGAAGGCTCATCTACAGAAGTACCTCTCTTTGATGGATCAGACTATAAGTTTTGGAGCAGTAAAATGAAAGCATATCGGAAATCATTAGGGTTTGATGTGTGGATATTAATTGAGAAGGGATGCAAGGATCTTGCTACTATTCCCACTAATACTATTGGAAGGAAAGATTTTGAAAATAATGCTAAGGAAATGTTTGCAATTCTGAGTGGGTTGTCAAGATCGATTGCTACAAAATTTATACATTGTCAAAATGCATATGATACATGGAACAAGTTAAGATGGATGTATGAAGGTGATGATTGAAAAGTGCAAGCCAAGATTCAAACACATGGAGGAAAGTATGGATTTCTAAAGAAAAGTGAAGATGGGAAGAGTGCAAACACATCCATGAGAGATGTTGTAACTAGAAGGGAAGAGGAAGAAGCATCTACATCTGGATCTGAGAAGGATAATAAAGAAGAAGTTGATTTCATTAGAAGACCAAGGAATGGCTCCAGAAAACATAGAGGTAAGCTACTCCCTAAATTTTTTAACTTTGGTAGAATAAGTATTCTTACTTCTAAGTATTCTCCTAATGAAAAAGATAACTCAAAGAAAGAAGAGAATAGTAAAGAGAAAAATAAGAAGAATCTGTACACAAGTGAAGAAAATGGGTCATCTGATGTTAGTGGTAGATTAGATGATGAACATGAAGACTTATGTGAATTTGACCCATTTGGAATGACCTCTGACGAAGAGGTTGAGAGATATGATAAAGAAGAAGTTGAAACCTCTAGTAAAGAAGGAGAGGTTGAATTTGAAGGTAGACTCATCTGTGCTCTAGATGAGATTAAAATGTTGAAGAAGGAAAATGAAGAACAAAAAATAAATGCACAAATAGAGATAGTGAGGCTAACTAAAAACCTTTTAAAATCTGATCAAATGATAGTTAGTCTAAAAACAAAAGTGGAAGAAGAAAAGAGAGTAGAAGATGTGGTTAAATCTGAACTACAGTCTAAATCAGATGAGTGCATGAAGCTGGAGGAAGAAATAGTGTCTCTTTGAAAAGATTTAGCAAAAGATAAAGAGCACATTGATAAAGGGTTGAAGTTGAAAGGTGGATCTAAGATGTTAGATGAGTTGATCAGATCCAAAAAGCCTTCAAGATAGAGATCAAGACCAAGAGTGAAGATTGACCTTGGTTGTGAGAAAGGGAAGAATCCTTCTACTTTTGCAAAATTATATGATAGATTTAAAGTAGAAGAAAGATTTTGTTCCTGTGAACCCCAATCCTAGACCTACACAAACACAAGGAATAAACACAATGTTAGTCATATATGCAAGTTAGAACTAAGATTCCCCATTCAATTCATTAGAAACATCAAAATAAGAAATAAACAAAGAACACAATGAGAGAAGCTATTAAATACTATTTAGATGATCCAACTCTCAATCCCATGGGGGAATTGGTGCCATTTTGATGTGGAAAATGTACCTTTCTCAATCCCTTGTAAGCTTGATGAAGATTGATCCACTTGATGATGATGAACAATGTGCTTTCTTGATGAAATATGCAATAACCTAGCTATGATGATGGAAAAATGCTATGGAAATGGATGAATTTTCTCTAAATATGAAGATAGTAACTTTGCTCTAAGTTGTGGATTCAAAATGCATAACTTGTGGATCCAAATGAGCATGGTGATCTTACATGGATTGTGGATGCCAAATACAATAGAGGATGCCTCTATTTATAGCAAAGAAGGATGGAGGATTGAAGAATAGGATGAATGTGGGATTAAAGATGGACCAATGGCATTGTGCCACTTGTCAAGATGCTAATGGAAGGAGGTTGAGCACATTTTGATAAATGTGCATGCATTTGGAATTTGAATTTGAAGAAGTGACATGTTTAGGGGGGATGGAAGAAGAGTTAATGCCAAGTTGACTTGTGTAAGAGACATGTAAGAGCTTTAAATGCTTTGTTGGATGGACAAGCTCTTTTAGGAGGGAGATTTGAAATTGATGGAATATTCCAAAGAGATGCCATTTTTGAATGGAAATAAACGAATTAATAAATCAAATAAATTGATTTATTGTGCAAGTTGCAAAATCTAGAGGATTTGGAGGATTAGAGTTAGAGTTAATTAGGATTTAATTAACTTAGGTGGAGATTAGCTGATTTGACATTTGACTTAGATTTTTGGATTTATTTAAATCAAATGGGAGGAAATTGATTCATTAGTAATTTAATTAAATAAAGTTTGATTTATTTAATTAAATGAACATTAGGAGTTAATCAAATAAAATTGATTTATTTAATTAAAGAGGAGAATATGATGATTTAATCAAATAAAGTTAATTTATTTAATCAAAAGAGGAGAATTAGGATTTAATTAAATAAAGATTGATTTATTTAATTAAAAGAGGAATTCGATGAATTTAATCAAATAAAGATTATTTAATTAAATAATTAGTAAAGAGGATGATTAAAGAAGAATTGGTGTTAGTAAATTAGAATCAAGTATGTGTTATCAATCAGGATAATTTTTTTGTCTACATTTTGCCCCTCTTTGAAGCAATGCACTTGCTGCGTTGGTTCAAAGAATAAACTTTCCATGATCAAAAGTAAAAAAAAATTCATTTTTTAAATGCTCCACTACTGCTCCAGCAAGAAGAATTACGTTGGTATACTGCCCCCTTGAGAGATCGAGTGGAAATGTTAATTTTCCTATCGAGATCGGGATAAAATGTGAGGGGAGTGGTTCTACTGATAAGAGGATGAAAGATAATTCTTTAGAAAGATCAAATATTTGACATAGACAATTTTGATGATGTATAGACAGTCATCGACCATGGGTAGCCTCATGTATATTTTGAGATATCACACAAATTTGGTTAGAAATTTTAGTAAAGATAGAAGAATAAGAAGAAATGATTCAAGTGAAAGAGAGGATCCAACAAGTCTATGATTTGATGAGACTTTATTAGAGATGATGATGAGAGTGGATGATGTTTTTCTTGACATCAATTGGGATTTTAAAAGAGCCTATTTACCTTATGTTTGATAACACACAGATACAATGCATCAAGGTATAGAAAACCAGGATGGCACTTTACCTAGTGCGATGGATTTTGACTTGACAAAAAAGATAGGAGGAGCATTCTTGCTCACACCTGACATTAGAAAACCTTGCTAGGATGCACTTCAGAAGTTTCAAACATCTCAGACCAAAACATGGAAAGGTATAACCTATCAATGCAATATTAGTCAACAAGCTGCCCAAAACACCTTCCATACACACCTAACAAAGCAAGTATTCACCAAGGTTATATTACAAGAACATCCAACAAGCACAACATACAAAAGATAATGATCATTGCCCCATTCCTTTCTCTCTAAATCATTTTGTTTAGACATCATCGATAGGTCATTGGGATGAGCGCAATAAGATAAATCAAAAGAAAAGATCAAGTAAACAAACAAGTCAATGTTCTTCATACCTCTAGCCAAAGGGATGTGTTTTGTTTAGGATAAGTTTCCAAAGTGATTTCCAAAGATAATGCCCATTGTAGGAAGGATGCACCCTAGGACATGTTAGTGGATGGTGGAATTTTTTTTTGTTTAGGATAATTATCCAAAGTGTTTTTCCAATAGATAATGCCTATTGTAGGAAGGATACATCCTAGGACATGTTAGTGGATGGTGGCAAGTTGATAGGTTGTTCGAAAGACTGTTGATATAAGTTTGATTGACATGTTTGCAAATGATCAAGAGTTTGATTTTGCATTTAAAAGTTTGTTGTTTCAATTTTGATTTTGCGTTTGAAGTTTTCTTTTGTTGATTGTTGTGGTTGTTTCTATTTGTTTTGCCAAAGGATGAAGGCGGCGATCAGTTTATTATGGATGGAAGATTATTGTGGGTGAAGCGAAATGAGACGGCTAGAGTTTTTCAAATATTTGGATGTTTTTGAAATATTTTGAGGTTGTTTTTGGTATTTTTGAGATGTTTACAAATGTTGATTTTCCAATTTTCCAATGTTTTTGTGTTTTATGAGATTTTATGAATGTTTTTGTATTTTTTGTGTCTCAGGGGTTGATTAAAGATTAGTCTTGCCTACATTTAAGTTCAAAGATGACATAGTTCGGACCCATGTTTTTGACATTTTTCTAACTTTTTAACCTGTTTTGGGATTTTGATATGTTTTCGATGATTTGGATATGGATATGTGTGATGATATTAGTTCTCTATTTTGGGATTTTGTTGAAAACCAAACTAAGGTTGATTGATTAGATAGATGGATTGATGATGATCATATTGTTGAGGATACACAACAATGAAAGCATAGTGTTTAAGCAACATGAGGATTAGGATGGATATCCCAAGATGATGAGGGATTGATTGGATTTGATTGATCAAGATTGATGAAGCTTGATAAGGAATGTCTTCTCGTCAAAATGAGTCATGGGCTAGTGATTTGACCAATTTAATTTTATGTTTGCCAATGTTTGAATCACCACATAAGTTGGAGGATATAGATCAAGATTTATTTCAAAGCAAGATGTACATATCTGCCCCCAGTGTCTAGCAATGTGTGGAATGCCATGGGTGGATGCTAGGATAGATGTATGGTTGGAGGATATGGATTATCTTGCGATAAGATAAGGTGTTTGAATACATAAAGCTCATTTGGATAATGTTGCATGGCTCTGATAACGTTGGATAGGATAGGATCAATAAAAATGACCCATGTCAAGATGTTAACCATAAGCAAGTGTAAAGTGTACACCAAACTTTCATAAAGATCAAGATAATTTGGACTATGGATGTAGATGGATGAAAATGGATTGGATAAATAGTTCATGGATGAATGAATTTATTATGGATGAGATGAGATGCTTTCACCTGAATTAGCACACGCAGATGCTCGATTCTTACACATGACGCTTGTTTGCCAATTTTTCATCATGGTACCTGTCCAAAGCGCCATCAAAGTGTTTTCACTGGAGGACAATTTTTATCTTTACATTTTTCAATCCTTTTTTTGATTTTCTCTGTGAAATATTTTAAGCTCATGTTGAACCACCTGGTGGTGTCAATGTAGATGTTTCTACCATAATTTACCATTTATATCCTACTTGAAGAAGTTGCTTTTCTTGATCTACTTTGTTGATACCAGAGTTAACTTTTTCTTTGTGCTCACATCGCGATAGGATGCCTTATAAATCCTTATGATGAAGGGTGGTTGCCAATACATGGTCAATATGAGAACTAGATATTATGCATGGAGGAGTGGATGGTGTGTTCTTAGGAATAAAAGATAGATTGGTTGATAGTTTGGAACCTTTGACTCTCCAAACTTGGGAAGATGAATAATGATGGGTGGATACAAAAGTGTGCATGTAATTAGGACCAACTACTTGATATACTTTGTACATTGCTTGAAAATCTTGCTTTTTCTTTTGTGGGAATCTTTGATGGATACTTTTCCCATTTTTATTGTGCCCCATAGTTTCTTTGACTAATGGAGTTTGATAGGGATAATCTTTCTTTGTATATTATGGTATCCATGTGTATTTTATTTTTCATTCATGCTTTGTTTCTTTTGCTTTGATAATGTTCTTCTTGCTTTGATTCATATCTTTCTTTTGATGTTGGTCCTAATTCATGGATGGGATGATGGGAAGATGAAGATTCATGATGTGGCTAGTTGTAGTATTGGCATTAGTTTCATCATAAGGATTCTTCGTGCCCTCTATGTTGAAATTTTCTTGAGACATAGTTTCCCCCAGTATGGTGGTAGTAGCACCTTTGTTCCTTGATTCTGCTTCTTTTGAGATGTCTTGTTTAGTAAGCCTTCTTTGAGAAATGTCTACTATAGATGATGTTACTTCAATTTGTTGCTCTGCTGAATCTGGAATATCCTGTTCTGTCTGACATGTTTCCTTGAGTGGATAATGTTGGATATCTTCATACATGATGTCCCCAATCTAAATTTTGGATATATCTAATCCCAATGTTGAAAACTCAATTTGACTGTAGGAATTAATAACTTTCTCTTTTTGTGTAATAATGTCAGGAGTAAAGGAATCTTGTTTTGAATGAAGGTTGATCTATGTATCCATCCACAAGAAGCATCTCATGGGTAGATGGAGGAGTATGTTCTATGTGGATGTGATCATCATCTACGACATCTTGTATAGATTGGAGAGTCCATTAGATCATTGTAGTAGCTTGGAGATACAAATTCTTGATATTGAATGATTTCAGAATTGGTTTCAACATGCTTTGGATCAGGTTCTTGACATGGGCCAATTTCAAAGGATGGATTGCTTATAAAAGGTTCTTGGATATCTTCATTAGGAATGGGAAGTGGCTCAATATCCTCTTGATCTTTGAGTAGACTTGGATCAAATGTTGAGTTGAAGATTCCTTCAATATCTTCAACCATGAGGTCGAAGGATGTCAATATGTCTTGGAAAGGACCATTGCTAGACTTTGGTGAAATATGTTGATAATGCTTTGGAATGAATTCTTGAGATATGTCCTCTAACTCATTGGATGATGTAGAGGTATTGTCAAAATGATCATTGGTGGAAGGATCACTGATTATAGGATCAAATAATGTTAACACTCCTTGACATAGATCTTTGTCTGATGTTGTTGAGGGGATCTTATCATGATCAAAAAGTGACTCTTGATGCATGTTGAGTTGATCTTTGGATGAGGTAGAAAAATCTCCAAGGTGCTCATTGATGGATAGATCTTGATCATTATTTTCAAAAATTGTGGTGGGGAGATTGTCAATGCTATCACTAGTGGTTGAAAATTTATTGTCCCCAATAGTTATTATTTTTTGATCAATAAGGTCTTGGATGATATTTTTGAGTTGAATACAATCTAATGTTGTGTGTTGCTTGATTTTATGGAAATAACAAAGGTTATTTTCATTGTACCATGGTGGTTTCACTAAGGGCTCTTGATAATTTTCATAGGTGGGAATTGTGATGATTTTTTCCTACACCAATTGTTGCATGATCGATTCGATTGGTTTCCCAAGTGGTGTGTATTTTTCGTTTGTTACCTTGTGAGATTTGTACTTTAAATTGACCTTGTGGTGATTGATTTTGGAGATGTGGTGATTGATCTTTGAGATGTGGTGATTGATTTTTGAGATGTGGGGGTTGGATTTGTTGATGTGTTGATCTTGATATCTAACTTCTTGACATTGGAGATACTGTTCTTGATGTGGTTGTGGACACAACTCAATGCTTTGATGACATGGTTTAACCAATGGAAGAGTGTATTTATTTTGGGGTGGAGATGTCTCTTGGCACAATGGATTAACTATTTTGGTAAGTGTAGCAATTTAATCTCACAAAATTTGATCTTGATTTTGATCTTTTTTTTTTTTTTTTGGTAACCCAGGGTATCCCCGCGACCTCTACCCAGCGCCCCAACCTTACACTGGTTTAGATTGAGGGTGAGCGGAGGGCCAGACTAATCCCTAGAGCCACGGTGCGATCAACACCCACCCCCAGGTGTCCACAGCTGAATATTTTCACGAGCCAGCGAGAGTCGAACTCAAGACCTCGAGGAGAAAACCCAAGACTCAAGCCAACTCCGCTAACCCGCGGGGGCATCTTGATTTTGATCTTGACACCATTGTTATAGTTGATTTATTTTTGTTCAAGTAAATTTGGAATGTATACTTGTGGTGTTTGTATGGGATCATGGACAAATTGATTTTGGACAATGTTTTGATTTGGGATGATGTTCAGATTTGGAACTATAGGTTGAAATTGAACATTGTTGTGGTTGGGAATCCCATTGCCTTGATTTAGGTAACTTTCATTTTGCATGGTGTTACCTTGACTTGGATCAATACATGCAGTTGTTAACATCTAGTTTGTACTTTGAACAACATTCATATGATTCAGAAACATATCCATCCCAAAGTTTACCAAGTGTGGATTTGAAATGTTCATGTTTGGTAAACTTGTACTTAGTATATTCAAATTTGGAATGTATGGATTTGGTGGGATAATGTTGTTTTCTTGAAGATTCATGCATTGATTGCTTGGTTGATAGACTTGTAGGTTTAGAATTTGATTTAAATCTACCATAGGGAAAGGTATTCCAACATTTAGACTGGGCATACTCACATTTGTTGTACCATTGAGGTTTTTAGGAGATAATGATCCCATGTATGGATTGTATAAATGTGAGTTTTGATAATCCATTGGTTTTGTAAGGCTTTGATAGTTTGGTTGACTTAGATCACTCATGATGTATGGAGAAAGTTTATATTCCATGTTCCTCTTGTGTTTTGACCTTGTTGACCTCTAAGGGGTTTAGGGCCAATGATGAGATGAAGGATGAAAGGGATGAATGATATGGGTGTTGAACTTTTAGGAACCTTGAAGGAATACTAGACTTTAGGACTTTTGGATTTTTGATTTCGGATTTGATTTGGATTTGGATTTGATAATGAACTCATAAAATCCAAGAGGTTAGATGTTGTCTTGGAATAAACTTGTCCACAAGATCATAATTTAATTAGCTGTATGAGGAAGGATTCATCCACACACACTTAGCCAAACAAGGTGATTTTTGATGTTGATTTGAAGGATTTTACCAAAAGTCTAGTATGAATGATTTTTCCAATGGTTCAAAAGTTTTTTGTGAGATGGGATTTGATGAAATGATTGGTTGTTTTGATCCTAAATGAACCTAAGAGGGACTTTTTTACAAGACCAAGGTTTTGACGAACATGCTTTTCCCTAAGATTACTTCAAACCAAAAGATCAATGTTTGCTCAAAAGATAAACAAGCAAATGTGTGGGGTTCAATTGATTTCATCTTGATTAATGAATTGATTTTACCACATCTAATGTCTTGCTTAAGTTTCAAACTGAATGTCTATGTCTCAATTTATTTTCATCCCACAAGGTCCATTATGTGGAAATCAAGAGAATCAAGACAATAGTTCCCTAATGTTGACTTTAGTGAGAGAAAATTGAGATATAAATCCAAATACTTAGAAGCCTCTAAGGATGAAATCCCAAGGGAAAGCAATAGTACTTGGATTTTTTCAAAGATATTTGCTCCTCCTAAAGGGTTTGAAATTTGGTGTTCATGTTGAATGTTTTTTTTCAATGTTTTAGATCAAGCAAAGTGTTTTGATTCTAAAGTAAAGCATAGTATTATGGATGAGAGACAATATTTGTTGAGTTCCCACTTAGATAAATCCAGCTACGCCTACTCTTAGCGGATTATTAGATGCTTGACCACACTGGCTCCCCTCCACAACACATGCTTGTCAGGACAACCAAACATCAATACCCATGAAACTCCCATGGCATACTTCTCATCTCTACTAAGAGCCGTAAAAACATGGGATGGCTTCAAAATGACCATTCTTGCACCAACAAATAGATAAGGATTTTGGCCTTTATACACAAGGTTCAAATATAGGCATTCTGTTCGTGGGGGATTATCCATATGGCAAGAGACCATTGCTGCCCTTCTTGTCAGAACAATCCTCATGATACTTGAACTTTCCTCAAGTACCCACACTTATATACCGGTTGGAAGTCGCTTGGCTTTAGTGTGTTCTCGATGGGTCATTCCCTGGGGTGATTACTTTTTTCCACCAGGTAGGCCGTCTAAGGATAAACAATAGCAAACAAGCACATCTGTAGTTCGATCAATCTTCATTGAGAAACAAAGAGAGAACATACGCGATATACTCCACTCACACTTGCAAGATTTGTCCAATTTTAAGAATCCAAATTGAAGTGTGGGGGTAATCACTTACACAAATTAATATCACAAAAATCCTTTTGATTCTCAAGATCACCGTGAGACGTGAGAGAAGTGCATACATATTTTAGTTGATATTACTTTGGATAAGTGATTACAAAACATAAAGGAACATGTTCATTTTAATCCTTCAAAGCAAGAATTGGATTCTTTTTAAGCATCAAAAGGAAATGTGAGATTTGTTTCTTCAATTGTTAAGTCCAAAAAAAAATGCAGTAAGTTGCCTAAGGTTCTTTTTAATCCCTTTGATTGTTATTTTTAAGCCCAAATGAAAATTATTGAGTCCTAAAACTTGAAGATAACAAAGCCTTAAGAATGGGATTATAATTGCTCCCAAAGTGTTTAAAAACACTTGTTACAATCATGTGATAATGATTTTTCTTTCATTTTCATGCTCCATGATCCTTTAAAACCTAAAATACAAGCTCCAAATGTTAGATGAAATCAAGAAACAAGAAGATATGAGGGTTAGATAAATGATTAAGCATAAAAACCCTAAAATTTAGAACAATTTTCATTGTGATTTGACATTAGGTGAAAATTTGAAAATTTTAACTCTATAAAAGTTGAGAAACACCTACATCATTGGATAGCTTATGAAATTCTACCCCATTAAAAAAAAAGCTCCAAAAAAGACCAAAAAATGACCAAGATATGGCCATTTTAAGTTTGAGTGAAAAAGCAAGAAAGCAATGGCGACACCCTTTACAATGGCACTGTTTGGGTCCAAACAACGACGTTGGAACAAAAGTGGCACTGTTTGAGGATTTGAGCGGTGCTCTGGTGAAACTAGCGACATTTTTTTGAAAAAAACAAAGACCGCAAATGCATCACAATTTCCTCCAATGATGCTGTTTGACTTGGAAACACAAAAAACATAAAAAACAATGAAATTTGACCAAAAAATGTGTTATTTTTGAAAGATTCACCCTTCTTCTAGTGTCAAAATGTGAACCCCAATCCTAGACCTACACAAACACAAGGAATAAACACAATGTTAGTCATATATGCAAGTTAGAACTAATATTTCCCATGCAATTAATTAGAAACATCAAAATAAGAAATAAACGAAGAACATAACGAAAGAAGCTATTAAATCCTATTTAGATGATCCAACTCTCAATCCCATGGGGGAATTGGTGCCATTTTGATGTGGAAAATGACCCTTTCCCAATCCCTTGTAATCTTGATGAAGATTGATCCACTTGATGATGATGAACAATGTTCTTTCTTGATGAAATATGCAATAACCTAGCTATGATGATGGAAAAATGCTATGGAAATGGATGAATTTGCTCAAAATATGAAGATAGTAACTTTTCTCTAAGTTGTGGATTCAAAATGCATAACTTGTGGATCCAAATGAGCATGGTGATCTTACATGGATTGTGGATGCCAAATACAATGGAGGATGCCTCTATTTATAGCAAAGAAGGATGGAGGATTGAAGAATAGGATGAATGTGGGATTAAAGATGGACCAATGACATTGTGCCACTTGTCAAGATGCTAATGGAAGGAGTTTGAACACATTTTGATAAATGTGCATGCATTTGAAATTTAAATTTGAAGAAGTGACATGTTTAGGGGGGATGAAAGAAGAGTTAATGCTAGTTGACTTGTGTAAGAGACATGTAAGAACTTTAAATGCTTTGTTGGATGGACAAGTACTTTTAGGAGGGAGATTTGAAATTGATGGAATATTCCAAAGAGATGCCATTTTTGAATGGAAATAGATGAATTAATAAATCAAATAAATTGATTTATTGTGCAAGTTGCAAAATCTAGAGGATTTGGAGGATTAGAGTTAGATTTAATTAGGATTTAATTAACTTAGGTGGAGATTAGCTGATTTGACATTTGACTTAGATTTTTGGATTTATTTAAATCAAATGGGAGGAAATTGATGCATTAGTAATTTAATTAAATAAAGTTTGATTTATTCAATTAAATGAACAACATTAGGAGTTAATCAAATAAAATTGATTTATTTAATTAAAGAAATGACTTTAGGATTGATTGATGACTTAATTAAATAAAATTGATTTATTTAATTAAAGAGGAGAATATGATGATTTAATCAAATAAAGTTAATTTATTTAATCAAAAGAGGAGAATTGGGATTTAATTAAATAAAGATTGATTTATTTAATTAAAAGAGGAATTCGATGAATTTAATCAAATAAAGAATATTTAATTAAATAATTAGTAAAGAGGATGATTAGAGAAGAACTGGTGTTAGTAAATCATAATCAAGTATGCAATATCAATCAATATAATTTTTGTGTCTACAGTTCTGAGGAAAATGCCTTTGGAAATGGAAGATAAAAAAAAGACACTGCTAAGGTGAAGAAAAAAAAGAGGAAAAGAAGCTAGTTGCTGATATGAAGAGAGTTAAAGAAGAAAAGAGACCTTTTGCAAACAAGGACAACAACTATTCGATTCCTAATTATCAAAAGAAGATTCTTGCAAGGTGGAAAAATTAGTCCTTGAAGATTTGAAGAAAAAGTAACATACTAAGGGAGTTGATGTAGATAGATTCACAAGGATGAGATACATGAAGAAACAAAGGAAAAGAGGGCCACACCATCCTATACAAAGAAAAGATCTATGACCAGTTATTCATCATTTTTCTATGGTTACTATTATACCTGTAATTAGTTTGGTCATAGGGCTTGTGAATGTAGAGCTGCACCTAGGAGCACAAAATATGAATATAAATTCATTTTCTCATGTAATGAATATGAATGTACTGTGATAAAAATGTAATAACCTTGGTCACATAGCTAAGAGTTGTAGATTAAGTCATGTAAGGCGAGTAGCACATTATGAGAGAAAGAATATGTCCCCCAAAGTGAACAATGGTTCACATATTCCTGAGAAGAAGGCTAATAAGACATAGAAGAAGCAGACGAAGGTCTCAAGATTGAAAGATTAGCAGGTAACACTCAATGTGGTTGATCCTGCCTTACATCACTAGTCTATATTGATAGGGCATGAGCCTAGGGATAGCTAAATTAATATCGTATTCATCCCTAGAAATGAAAGGATAAATCAAGTCAAGTAAAATAAGTTTTACAAATTTCTAATGACTTGATGGTTGTAGATTTATGGTTACACCTTTTCTCCTTGTATGGCTTGTTAAAAGAAAAGAGTATTTGTATTTGGGAGAGAAGATGTGTAGTTGCTCTGAAATGCTCCTTGTAGAAGAGATATGTCTTAAGGGGAGCTATTTTGTAAATTCATTCACAATTACTTTTGTTGTAACTGGTATAAAGTGGTTCCAATTGGTGTCAGACCATTGTGAACTGGTTCATAATAGTTTAGTTGGTGCAAAACATGAAATGAAGCTAGTGCTCAAGTATGCAGGAAGTAAAATGGAGCAAGGCCTAAGGGGGAGCTGCTTTTGGTATCAAATCAATGTTATACTTGATACAGTGTAGTCTAGAATATCAATTGGTACAAAGCATGAATTTGAACATCTACAATTGGTATCAGACCTGATTGGATCAAAGCATGTAATGGCACTTCAACTAGCATTAGATAATGTTAATTGGTACAGAGTGGTTGGAGCATATGGTTTTTCCATTGCATTCAAATTTTGAGAGCAATTATTAGTATTAGAGCATAAATTAGTATCAGTTGGTATCAATCAAAGGGGGAGAAAAATTCCTCTTTTCCATTGTTAAGGAGAAGTAGAGGTTGCAAAAATATGGTGACCCGAGACAAGACATTCAGGAGTGTGACCCTTTTCCATTGATGTCAAAGGGGGAGAAAGTTGCAAAATTCTCAAGCAATTGAGCATGGGAGAAAAGTATGCAATGCTCATAAAGATGAGAAAAGGAGATGCGAGCTCAGGTGATTATCCACCATTGGTATCAAACCAATGACAACAGGTTGAGAATTTAGTTTTTCCATCAATGAAAAGGGGGAGATTGTTGGAATATTGTTGTCATTGATGTCAAAAGGGGATCAGAGGAGAGATGGAACTGATCCTGCAAGTGAAGATGTTGGCATTAATGTAAAAGTGTCATTGATGTCAAAAAGGGAAATCATGCAAGGGAGATTATTGGCATGATGATAGAGGATGCTATAGAGATGTAGTGGACTTGATTCTAGAAGCATGTGGTGTTGGTTGATGTCAATGAAATGACTTAGGAAGGTTGTTTGAAGCAGTTGTACAAGTGTTGAAGGATTGAAAAAGTTTGTGTCTCAAATCTTTGGCTTACCATTTATCGCTTGCTGAAGAAATAAGGTGTAAAATAATTAGTCAAATTTGTGCTAAGTTTATAGATTTCAGGCATTGGGCCTTAGTCGTACCTCTTACCGAGTCCCTCAGAGTGGTGAAGGAAAATATGCTAAGTCTAGTGTATTTCAGACTTTAGAATTCACATATACATCTTATCTTTGTGTTCAAAGGAATGGAGTATGGTGTGTGAAGGATGTGCGTAAGACAACACTCAAAAATCTAATGTATCTTCTAGTCTTCACAATTTGAAGGGATGTTTTTTGGTTTGGCATGAAGGAAAATGGATCCCCTTAACCCTGTGACATTCTGTGAGGGGGATCTACAGTATGGCGGTATAGAACCCGCTAGCTGAC
Organism: Sequoia sempervirens; assembly: GCA_007258455.2. Taxonomy (NCBI): domain Eukaryota; kingdom Viridiplantae; phylum Streptophyta; class Pinopsida; order Cupressales; family Cupressaceae; genus Sequoia; species Sequoia sempervirens. The sequence continues at coordinate 237,575,384 of VDFB02105785.1, forward strand.
GATAGTTCAATGAAGGATCAACAGTATGGTAGTTGATGGTATGGTGGTACACCGTAGCACCGTGAAGGTTTAAACTTGTGCTTGTGGTATGGCAGTATAGAACCTACAACCCCAAAATAGTTCATGAAGGAGGACTATGGAATAGCGGTAACCTACGAACACCACAAAGGTCATTTGGATAGGCTGTAGTGGATTGGTATCATGCAGTACGACAATTAAGTGCAACATCGTGACTCTTCAAGTTGGTGTCAACAATATTGCGGTAAAGAAATTGGTTGGTATGGAAGTTTGAAAGAGGTTGATCAATGGTGTAGATTGAACAAGGTTGATTAGATGGTGCGGATGTGAAGGCATCACATCAAAGAGATAGATGAACATTGGTGAGACTAGATGATTAGTCCTTTCGACATCCCGATAGCACCTTATCGGAGAGAAGAATGAATATCCGTAGGAAAAAATGTTTTGTCCCTTCAACATGCCAATAAAGTGGGACCCAATAGAGTGTCGATAAAGGTGGTGACGTTGGAGTATGGTGATGTGTGATTGACCAATTTTTCAAGTCACATAGGTGATGGTTTCTACATGATGCTGACAAGGATGACATGTGGCTAGTGGGGACCACCCACGCGATATAGCCAAAATGAAGTTGATCGATGAGACTTCTGGATATCAGAGAGAGTGACTTTAGAGTCCCTTCAACACTCTAATGGTGGGTCCAACAAAAATGTGGCGATATATCACTCTGTTGCTTCATATCATTGTTGTGAAGCAAAGTGATAGGATGGTTCTCGTGGTGCGTGATGAACAAAAGGTGTGACATGGAAGAAGGTGACATAAAATTTGGATAGGTGGTATTAGCTCACCAACCTAAGGCGTATGTGGTGGAGTCTTGCAATATAGTGGGGAATGATGAAGATTGAATGACGACCACTAGGCTGCAACGATTATGAAGGGCTCTTGTGGTATAGTGATAATGGCAGAGATAGAGTAGTGTGTGATTGATGATAGAGGATGATGATGTGGTGACAGATGGAATCCTACCGCTACCCTATTGAGGTTTCAACCAAGTCTTGCAGTATAGTGGGCTTGTGTTAAATGAAGATCAACAATGGTGATTTAAAGATGCCAAGGTGGATGGTGAATCATGGGATTGTGGAATAGATAACGAGATCAATGACCAAATTTAAAAGATGAAGATCTTCAATGACTGCATCAGTGTGAGCGATGCTTTTGACTTGAAAATGACATTATGAATGAATTTAATTCGTTCAACTGCTCCAACTACCATCTAATTGAAAATCAGAATTGTAGGTCGGTGACATAGATTGCTACGTTGATGAAGATTAGGGTCAGAACAATAAAATAAGGAAATCCATTTAATGCATTCAGGTTTAGGGTTTTTGGAAACTACCATGATATCAAATGAATCAAACTTGTTGGAAAAGCTTGTAAACAAAGGAAAACCCTAAGAGATGCTTCCTGATGGGTTTGCCGGTGGTGCACATCTTTAGGTATTGAGGTTGCAGATCGATCAAAGGAAGATAATGTTTTAGAGGATTTGGATGGTGGTGCAAGGCTCGAGATGAACAAGAATCTTGCTAGTGAAGTTATAAAGTGAAGGAAATCCTAGCAGAAAATTTGAAATGATCCACACATGGTGGAGAATCTTGAGGTACTGATTGCAGGTCGGTGAAGTTAAGAAAAAGTAGAAGTCAATTAGGAAATTTAGTGGGTGTGGTTGCAAGAGTTGTAGTGTAGAGTCAACAAGAAGATAGAGAGAAGTGTGAGTAGTGCAATAGATAGAGATTGCACTAATTATGTATGAGTAAAATTAAAACAAAATATCTTATTTGGGTTGATGTTCTAAGTGCAGAAGAGTGAGAGAGTGCAAAGCAGAGGGGATGTGTTTTTGAGATTGCAACATCAACATCAAAGTGTGAGTTGCAGAAAAGTGCAAAAATGTACTATGCATTGATGCATTATCAGGTTTTACAGAACCAAATTTTATGCATATATGAGCTTGTAATATTGTAGAGGTTGTTGCCTCATCTATACTAAGTTGGTGCTCAAAATAGGGGATTGGTGTCTCCTTGGAGTTGGTGCTCCTAAATCAGTGAGTTGGTGCTTCCTTGGGTTGGTGCATTAAACATTATAACAAAGGCTTGATTTGTGACACTGGATTTGAGTAGTAGACTCAAGCAACTTTTGTCACCATGGTTTTTCCCATATTGTGTTTTCCATGTACATCTTGTGTTATGGGATTTTGTGTGTGTATGTTTATGATTCTACATAGCATGTTTTAATCTTCACATTAAGGGTTTAAGGAAGTAATCTGCATACAGTTTTTTAAGAGTTAAGTTTTGATATCTACTGATTCATCCCCCCTCTCAGTAGATTGTTGTGTTCCAACACATAAAATATGAGGTACATTTTTTCCAACCACAATCCTTGTCATAAGTGATACATATGGCAAGAAAAGTTGAGAATTTTTTTGGCTAATAGGTGATAAGTGATCATAAACATAAGAGAGAAGAGCTCTCATATATAGCCATTGGCTCAACCTACCAAGTTGAATCCACAAAAAAATGAGGAGAAGAGATAGAAAATGGTTTTATTTGCTTATGATATCAAATACAATCAAGGACATAAATATAGTGAAAATATTTTTTTCTATATTGAAGGTCCAAGTGAGGAAGAAGAGGAGGAATCAATATTAGAGGGTGATAGGGAATCAAATAAGGAATCATGTGATTCCCAACCAATCATTTTTTGTCATGATCTCTTAGGTTTTAACACCCCAAAAACTCTCAAGGTAGTGTGTTTCTTATAGAAACATAGAGTAACAATGTCAATTGACTTAGGTAGTACTCATAATTTCATCAAGAAAAAGTTGGCTACTCATCTAAACTATTTTATATATCCAACTCAAGAGTTCTAGATCTTGGTTGCAAATGGTGGTACTCTTAGTGTTTTAGGAAAATGTAATAGCATTAAATTATCCATGGGATATTATCATCTTGATTACCCAATATTATATATCTCCATGAGTGCAGCAGAGATTCCTTTGGGAGTACAATGGCTTACTATATTGGGAACAATTGAGATGAAATTCCAAGAACTATTCATGAGATTCAAATTCAAAGGAAATTTAGTGGAGCTAAGTGGGTTACATGCATAGTCCCTATCTATGGTAATCTATCATCAAATGAAAAAGTTTCTTAAGAAAGGAGGTGAGGGGTTTTTGGCCCAATTATGTTAATTAGAAGCCTATCAATCAAATGCTCCTACCTATCTAGATTTACGGGAAATTATAGATTGTCACTCAGTGGTTTTAGAGATATTCCTATAGGAATTTATCCTAAGGGATCATGATCATGCTATACAATTGGTGCCATGGAGCTAACACCCAATATTAGGCCTTATAGGTACCCATATATACAAAAAAATGAGATTGAAAATATTGTTAAAGAGATGCTAGAGGAAAGAATTATTAAGCATAGCCAAAGTGATTACTCCTCACCCATGGGGATGGTGTGTAAGAAGGATCAAACTTCAACATGTACACCATCAAAGCTAAGTTTCCTATTCTAGTCATTGATGGTTTTTTAGATGAATTGAATGGAGCTAAGAATTTTACAAAGTTAGATCTTAGATTAGGTTATCGCCAAATTTTAATTAAGGAAGAACATATTTCTAAGGAAAAATTTAGGACTCGTGAGAGTTATTATGAGTTTTTGGTGATGTCATTTGGTCTTAACAATGCACTATCTACATTTCAATGTTTGATGAACTCCACCTTTAAGAAATTTTTGAGGAAGTTTGTATTACTATTATTTGATGATATATTGATTTATAGAAAGACATGGGAGGAATATTTACAACATGTAGATCAAGCATTACAAGTTCTCAAAGATAATAAAATCTATTCGAAGTCATTCAAGTGTGCTTTTGGTCTCAAAGAGATGGAGTACTTGGGACACATATTTTTACATAAAGGAGTAAAGGTGGATCCTAACAAAATAAAGTCTATCATGGAATGGTATGTTCCTAAAACCATTAATAAATTGAGGGGTTTCTTGGTTTTGATTGGGTACTATAGAATATTTTTGAAGAATTATGGCCATATAGAAGTACCCATCACTACTTTATTGAAGAAGGATTTTTCATTAGAACAAGTTTTCTAATGAAAAATTTGAGAGATTGAAGGAGGCTATGTGTACTACTCTAGTTCTTGCTACTCCAAAATTCACTAGGGATTTTATTGTGGAATGCAATGCTCTAGGAAATGGTATAGGAGTAGTTCTCATGCAAGAGGGTCAGCTGATTAATTTTGAGAGTCGTCAATTAAAGGGTAAGAATCAAATCAAACCTATTTATGAGAAGGAAATGCTAGCTATTATTCATGTAAAAAAATGGATGCATTATCTAATTGGTATACACTTCAAGGTTAAGAAAGATCATGATAGCCTAAAATAGTTTTTGGAACAAATATTCTCTTTTGAAGAGCAATAAAAATGGGTCACTAAGATGTTGGGATATGAATTTGATATTCTATACAAGAAAGGGAAGGATAATATTAAGTTAGATGCACTACCTACGAAGGATGAAGCTTTATTATGTTCCATTTCAATATTACAAACAAATTGGGTAGGAGAAGCAAAAGAAAAATGGCATAATGATGTTGCTATAAGCAATATTATTCAATAGTTATAGAGTGATCCTTGTAGTTTAGTTATTCGTTTTTGGAAGGGAGGTGCTTTGTCGTATAAAGAGTGATTGCATATTTGAAATAATTCCACTCTCAAACAAAATATTCTCACAAAGCTTCATGAGTCTCCAGTTGATGGTCATTCAGGTTTTTCGAAGACATATCATCAAGTCAAGAAATAATTATTTTGGGAAGGGCTAAAAGGGGATTTTAAAAAATTTGTGGCTAAATATTTAGTTTCTCAAAGAAATAAAGGGGAGACAATTAAGACATCTGGTCTCTTGCATCTCTTAGTTATTCCTAGCCAATATTGGGAAGAGATCTCCATGGACTTCATCACAAGGCTTCTAAGATATAAAGGTAAGAATGTCATTATGGTAGTAGTGGATTGCCTCACTAAATATGCACATTTAATTGAATTGTCAAATCATTTTACAGAAAATATAGTGGATTATTTTTGGAGAATATACAAAAGATGCATGGTAAACCTAAGGTTATTGTTAGTGACCATGATCATATCTTTACTGTTAATTTTTGGATAGATTTATTCTCATATTTGGGTACTCAGCTGGCTTATAGTTCTTCATACCATCCTAGATCTAATGGACAAATTGAGGTTGTTAATAAGTGTTTAGAAGGATATGTATTTTGTTTCAATTTAGATAAATAATCTTAATAGCTATATTGGCTATCAATAGCAGAATGGTGGTATAACACTTCCTTCAATAGTTCATAAAAAAATTCTCCATTTATGCCATTGTATGGATACCATCCTCCTTCCATCACATCATCATTGAAGGTTTCACCAAGAGTTCACACTGTGGAGGACCACATGCTTCATCAGCAACAAGTACTTTTAGGACTTAAAGAGAACCTATCCATGACACAAAATTGAATGAAGCAACAAATAAACTAGCACCATAGTGAAAGAATTTTTGAAGCTAGGGATTGGGTTTTCTTGAGATTGTAACCTTACAAGAAAATGTCATTGAATCAACAATCAAAGAATAACAATTTGTATCCAAGATATTATGGCCCATATCAAATCATGTAGAAGATAGGTAGTGTTTCCTACAAGTTTGAATTGACATCAACAACAAAGATACATCGAGCTTGAGGAGGGCCAAGTCAACTTGAGGGAGTTTATTGACATCATTGATGATGTTACTTAAATGTTGTTTCCAGATTGATTATGGCACCGCTGATGCTTGATAGATGTTCCAGGAGGTTCAACCCTAGATGGGGTGGGGTCTTGGAGAGGATAATTGAGGATGAAGTTCAATTTTCTTGGGGACCTTACATTTTGGCCCACCTCTACCATGGCATGCATTACATAGTATACTAAGGCGCTAGTAGCTTGTCTGTAGGACCTACTCTTCATATTTGGGCCTAGGAGCACATTTTTGTTCTTTGATGTGCTTTCGATCTATAATGGGATGATGTATATCACTTTGTATTTAGATATGCCAACATGATCACACACCACCATATGGGAGATCTACTCTATTGGCATTGAGTGATTGATGATATGAAAGAGTTTACATGGAGACCATGGGTAGATGTTGAAGCTTGGGATGATGGTGATGATAAGCATCTCCCTTATTTTTGAAAAACACAATGGCTAATCGGTCGTACTACTCAAATTATTGAGAGATATTTTCTAGATAGGATTATGAGACAATTTAGGAAGAGAAACAATTTCCTAGGATGATTATGTTGTTATATTTGCATGCACTTTTAGAGAGATAACTGAGTGGGGACCTACACCAACAGTTCATACAATGGTAGATAATTTTGATCACCTTTCTCTAGTTCCATGGGCCTATTCAAATGGTGAGGAGGATCTTGGGACCACTGATGAGTATACTACTTAGCTTTCCACATAGAGAACTTTGCAATTTATAGATCCAGATGGGAGGGATGTCGGTGGTAGGAGACACAAGGATGAGTCTCTGAGACAATTTCAACAACATTAGAGAGCCGAGGTAGAGGCACCCTGAGTGGATGATCAAGGACAAGGTCTAGGACAAGGCCCAAGAAAGGGATTGTAGGGACCACCTTAGGGACCATAGGGACATTGGCAACAATAGGTGGCCATTATGGAAAGTACATCATATCAGGGATTGAGGATAATATTTCAAGAGAGGGACTAGTCATGTCAAGAGCGTGATGGTTTCTAGGTTGAGAGAGACCAAGAATGCCAGGAGTGTGACAGATTTAGACAAGAGAGAGAAAGTCTCTTAGGATAGTTATCCTAGGTGTAGACAAAGATAGATCAGCTCAGAAATCGTTTGGATGTGGAGACTACCCATAGGAAACATGTAGAACTTCAACTTGCTCAAGACATAACTAGGAGGTAGCATATTGAGGTTTCCACACAGGCCTAGGGGCAAGTTATTCTGATTTCTTAGTACATGCAAGCTATTAGTGAGTCCATGTACTACAAGAATTTGTACCATATGGTTGTTCCAGCTCATAGGCAATAGCCTAAATTTTCTCATAGGAGTGGTCTATGTCTAAGCAGATCAGGGGGTGGATCAACTGGGAGACCATCATAAGGGGCCATAGATGGGATCACCTCCAAAGTATCCTTCTCCCACCTGAGAGGACTAAGGGAGCTCAGGATAGTCTTTGATTTGTAAATTGACATTTTGTATCCATATACTGATGTAGATAGGTTTTATGTTGTATACATATTTATTGGCTATGGATAGCCTCATGTATATTTTTATGTATATCATACACTTGATATGTATCATGACAGCCATTTTTTTTGAAATATATGAGATGAGAAATTATTGATGCAATAATTGCATGGTATTTATGTATGCTTTGATTTTTTATTATGTATAATGTATGGTTTATGCTATGATTATGGATATAGATGCATGTGTATGTATGGATGAGATTTATTATGTTTATGAGATGGGATGTTATTTCATGTTTCCATGAGGTGATGATATAATAATGCTATGATGTATGATTATGATGTGATATGCATGCCGCTAATGATTTGTGGATGCATAATGTATGACATGAGATAATTATATGATCATGATTATTTTTGTATTTTCATATGATTTATGATGGTTATGCCTTGATATGAGATAGTTTTGATGGTTTATGGATGCAAGATGGATACATTTAGTTTTATGTTATGTTATGATACTTGGATAGAATTTGAGTATGGATAGAAGAAATAGATAGACCAAGATGATTAGAATATGATGATATTTTTTAGATTAAGATGAGATAGAATGATGATGTTGATCAGGTTACCAATAAACTTATGATTATTTTGAGATTTTATTGGATATGTGATGATATAGGATATATGATTTTTCTTTTTATTTTTTATATTATGAAATATAACATAGAGTAGTCCTTATTTGATGTAGCAAGTAGACACGATGCACCAAGGTATGAAGAACCAAGGTGACATTGTATCCATTGCATGGAATTTGACTTTGCAAATAGATAAGAGTAGCCTTGTTCATACCTGACATACAAAAACATTGTTTGATCATGTGATAGAATAAAGCCATCGAAGTAAGGAGATCATTACATAAAAGGTATGAATAACCTGATATTCACTAGACATTGTATTACTCGAGATAATTATGCACACACAAGGCAAGTATTTGCCAAGGTCGTATTACAAGAACATCCAAAAAGCACAACAAAAAAATCAACGAAAAATACCACATTAATTTCTCTCTAAATAATTTTAATATCCTCAAAAGATCATCATAATAAGACATAAGATAAATCAAATAAAATATCAAAATGAAAAAAAATTCAGTGTCATCATATCTCTTGCCAGAGAGAGTTGTTTTGGTTGAGATCCAAAATGATGTCTATTGTAGGAAAGGTCTATCTGTAAGACATGCATTGGATGTTAATTGGTTGTAAATTTTTGTAGGATATTGATGTGAAGGTTAACAAATATGTTTTGATAATGATCAAGACATGAATTTGAGTGAAAGTTTATAATTCGACAATCGTATTTGTTTCTATTTGTTTTTCCAAAGGTGAGGATGATGACAGATTTATTAGGGATGACAACTTATTAAATATGAGAGAAAAATGGGATGGATGAATTTTTAGTTTCTTTTTGGAATATTCCAAATGTTTTTTACTTTTTTGAAATGTTTTGAGGCTATTTTTTGTAATTTTAACATTTTTATGAGTTTTTTTTGTTTTCAAATATGTGAATGTTTTTGAGGTTTTCAACATGTTTGAATTGAGAGAATAGGGCCTAAGGGACAAACCTATGCCTTGAGGGCTCAACAGAGATGGCCTTGCCTACATGAATGCATAGAGGCTTTGTAGTTCTATTATTTGGACTTGGATTAGCACATGATGGCTAATGATGTTTTGGGATTTTGATAGTTTGTGGATGTCTTTTGAGATTTTTTTGATGTATTTGGATGTTTTTGATTTTTTTTAAAGTTTCAATGACTTAGGTGATATAAAGGAATCCATTCTAATGACTAGGTGTAGGAAGATGCCCCCAATCATTGTGTTAGATTAGTTTGGTATAGGTGGGAAAAATAGACTTTAGGATAATTCCAAGTAGTACTAATAGGGATAGATACCCGTCAAAGACCAAGACATGATACAAATGGAGATGAATGGATGAAAGATGGATGGATGGATGGAAATTTTATTATGGGATGGATGAAAGGATAAAAATTACTTGATAGATGGTATATGGTGCTTATTTACATGAGGAACCTTTTTGCCAGGTTTTCACCAAGGTACTTTCCCAAAGCGCCACCGATGAGGTTTTCAATAGAGGATTTTTTTTGTTTGTTGTTTTTATCCTTTTTTTGGATTTTTTCTATTTTTTTGATATTTTTTCTTTTTTATATTTTTGGAATAATAAACCCTTCACGGGCTAGGCATATAACCACTTAAGATGAATGTTGTTGATAGGTTTCTGCAAGGTATCCCCTTAGGAATGGCTAACTGATACACTCCTAAACCATAGTTTGCAGTGATGATGAAAGGTCCCAACTAATTAGGTTCAAACTTTACTTTGTTGTATTGATCTAGCTGATTTTTTTGATTCTCTTTTAGAATGAGATTTTATACTTGAAAGTGTCAACCCTTGATCTTATTCTTATAGCTTCTTTGGAGTTGATTCTAATATACTTGTAGGTGATTAAGTTCCTCTAGACAACATTCATCTAGTAATTCAAGTTCATTCAACCTTGATGTCATGTAATCTTCATCATTGATCAAGTGTTACATTGAAAATCTCAATGATTGGAGCTTGACCTTAATGGGTAAGATATATTTTCCCATAAACCAAGGAGTATGGAGTAGAACCAATGGGTGTTCTGGTACTTTTTCGGTATGCCCATAACAAGTCCCCTCTAGGTGGAAGAGGTCCATTTGGCGTGGGCCAAAATTGATCTAGGGGGAATACCCCATGTGAAACTAATGGTCTGTAGCCAGTATCTTGGATAGTGTACATGCTACTCTCATGGGGAAAATTTAAGAATTTGTGGATAATCGAGGCAACCACATTCATAAAGACTAGCCATGGGATGCCTAGTCTAATTGTGAAGAGATCGAACTCGGGTATCATGACAAATGGAACTTCCAAGGTTTTAGGTCCAACCAAGATCGATAGAGAGATGGAACCAATGGGCACGACAAGAACTCCATCATGTGTGCAAAGTGTAGTTTGTGATTCCTCATATTTCTCCTTATACAAATTGTTTATAAAAAGAGTATCTTCCATGATAATATTGACCCGACCTGTGGAGTCAACCATAATGCAAATTACAACATTATCATTGAAACGAGTAGAGATATACAATAGAGAGGGCTCTTTGTTGAGAGGCAGGTCATCTGAGGTGAATGTAATATCAGGTGTTGCATCTACATGACTTGGAGGAGGAACACGAGCAAATGAAATGATGTGCACATCTTTGGATTTAAATGGGAAGAAGTAGGGGTGACACGATTGGTAGAATGGGATGGAAAGGAATTTGTGTAAATTTGTAGCTAGCTATTAGGCTTTGCTATAGAAATATTAGAGTTCTACTTTTTAACATCAAGCTAGATGGTACCATTATCAATGTGTTCTTGTATAACATGATGAAGATGCATGAATTTCTTGGTATCATGACACAAGACTTGATGGTATTGGCTAAATTTTTTTGTATCATACCAGTAGGGATAAGGCTTAGAAAACAATATGATCTTTGGGAGAGATATTACACCATATTTTAATAATTTTTATAGCACATTTGTATAAGATTCAGATAAGCTTGTAAATATTCTATTTAGTCCTACAAAACTTATATCAATAGGAATAGTTACCATGTTTGCTACCACTTTTTTCCTTGAATCTCTAGAGATAGACATAGCCAACCAACTATCTGTACATGAGGATGAGGAAGAATCCTCATACTAAGTTACTGTCTGCTGGTACTCATGCAAAGAAGCATATATATGGGAAAAAGATGGATATTTCATCAGAAGAAATTATCTTGCAATGTCGACTACAAGTTGTAGACAAACACTCACTCCACATTAGAATCAGGTAGGACATAGGAGATATGAGAAAAAAGGGCTTGGTAACGAGCAATGAAATCAGTCACTTTCTCATGTGCACCCTGCTTACATTAGACAAGAATGGTAAAAGTGACATTTGGTTTGATATTAGCTTGGAATTTCTAGAGGAACTGATTCCCAAGTTGATTAAAAGAAAAGATAGAATTATTAGGTAGAGAGAAATTCAACTCCAAGGAAACATCCTTGAGAGAACACGAGAATAGTTTTCCTAGTAGAGCATCTTGATGGAAGAGATCAATACACATGACATTAAAAGAAAATGGTGTATTTGATGATGAGAAATTAGATTATCTTGATGAAGGTAGTGATGAATGCTTGTTCATGTCTCTAAATATTGGAATTAATTCTACTAATTTTGGAAGACGTATGAAGGAAAGTGCTCTAGAAATAGGTCACAACATTGAAGGAACTATGGTGACTAATTTTCATGCAAGATAGGAAATAAATTATTGGGTATTTGATAGTGGATGCTCGAATCATATGGCAGGTGATAAGAGTACATTTTTTAAACTTCATAAGTATGATGGTGGTCTTGTTAATTTTGGTGATGATAGATCTACTAAGATATGTGGAAAAGGTTTGATTAGTTTTGATGGAAAGCATACAATAAATGATGTTCTTTATGTCAAGAGTCTCTGACATAATCTTCTAAGTGTAGGATAGATGTGTAGTAGAGGATACAATTTGGTGTTTCAGGATGATGGTTGTGAAATTAGAAAAGGAAGAGATCCAAAAATTTGGTTGTTGCAGGGACAAGGATAGATGGTTATTTTTATCATCTCAAAGATAGCGGTGCTAAGTGCTTTATGTCTCAAATCAATGAAAGTTGGCTATGACATAGAATAATGGGTCACATAAATTTTGATGGCCTAGAAAATATCAGTTCTACGAGAGATTTTCCAAAGATTACAAAGTCTATAAATGCAATCTGCAAGGAATGTCATTTTGGAAAGAAAACAGAGAAGAGGTTCAAGAATAATGAATATACTACCATAGGGTCTTTGGAGTTGGTGAATAGAGACCTATGTGGACCTACCCAAATAAGAAGCTCTCATGGTGATAGGTATTTTATGTTGTTGATTGATGATAATTCTAGAATGATAGGTGACATTTCTCAAAGAAAAATCAGAAGCTCTAGATAAGTTTAAAGCATTTAAGTCTATGGTTGAGAATGAAATGAATTTAAAAATTAAGTGCTTAAGGTTTGATAGAGGTGGAAATTTCACATCTAATGAGTTTAATAGTTTTTGTGAAGATCATGGGACTAAGAGGCATTTGTTAGCTCCTAGGACTCCTCATCAGAATGGAGTTGTGGAGAGGAAGAACAAGATAGTTCAAGAAGATGCAAGAACTATGATGAAGGAATCAAGTCTACTAGACGTCTATTGGAGATAAGCAATTCATATTACAATGCACATACTTAATAGAGTTCAAGCAAAAGTGAACAGTTCAAAGACTCCTTATGAGTTATGGTATGGAAAACCTCTCACTGTGAAATATTTCAAAGTGTTTGGAATTAAATGTTATATTAGAAGAGATGAAGAAAAATTAAGAAAGTTTGATGCAAGATTTGATGAAGGAATCTTCCTTGGATACTCTACAAAGAGCAAAGCTTATCAGTTCTATAATAAAAGATTGAAGAAGATAGTTGAAAGTGCAAGTGTCAAAGTGGATGAAGAACCACATAAAATTTTTGTATTGATAGAAGGATATGAATATGATTAATCCCCTTATAGTGAAGAAGAAAAGGAAGAAAAGAAAGAAAAAGAGATTGGTGCGGGAGCACCTAGTGGAATCCATGCCTCCATGAGGCCATTTTGTAAATATTTGATTTACATGGTGTTTGGGTCATGTCATAAGGTCATTTAGACAATATTTAACATGTTTGAGTCATTCAATAGGTTATTAGGTGATTATGAGTTCATTTTGTCAAATATTGTAAAAAAATTGTCAAAGTTGTCTTTTTGTCATATTGTCAAAATTTGTAAAAGAATGGGAAAGTTGTCAAGTGAAAGTAGTAAGTTGATTTTCTATTGTAAAGTATTGTTTTGACAGTGAATAAGGTCTATATAGATCATATTTGATGTTATAGATGATTAGGGAATCAAAAATTTGAAAAGTTGCAATTAGGCAAAAAGTGTCATAAAAAATTGCACAAAATGCAACTTTCAAGAATATGAAGAGTCATGATAGTTAAAGGGTTAGTTTTGAACGTGTTGGTAGTTGAAAAAAACTTGAAAAGGAATAAATAGCCTTAATCCATCGTTGGAAGGTGGAGAGGAATGTAAACAATCAAGAACCAATAATGAAGCCCTATTTTTATGCATAATTTCTGTGTTTTTTTTGATAAATATGAGTTTCAGATCATTGTACAAATTTTTATGGCCATATTTTCATGGGTAAGTCATTTGGAATGTTATAACTAAGATTATAATTTTTTTTGTTTTTATTTCATTCATTTTCATGAAGTAGAATGAAAGTTATGTAGGTTTGTGTGGTTGCAATTTCTAGATTTCTCTATAACAGTTGTGTTGCAACAAATTGTACATGTAGGTATGGCCTAAAAATGAACTAAATATTATATGGTTGGATAGAGGAATGAGTTATATTTCTTTTTGCATTGGTATTAGGTAATTTTATTGAATATTAAGAAAGTTATGCTCATTTTGGTAGAAATAGTCAAGTTTAGATTTACACAGGGCAGCAAGCATTCAAAATTTCGTATCTCTTATTTTAATCATTCAAATCTCCTCAAAATTGGTTTGAAGGTCTGTTAGAATATACTATTCAAGAATCTCCAAATTTTATGGGAAAAAATATGTTCTTATGCATTTTTGAGAAAGCCCTAGGTTGTCCCAGGCTGTTTTCATGAGTTTTTCATGTGAATTTGAGGAACTAAAGTAAGGTCTTGACAAAATATGAATGGAACTGCATGTGTAATGGTGTTTTGAGTTTGTACAAACCTATTTACACTTGTTTGTGGCATTAATAAAGTGATATGGACTTTGGAATGTTTAGTTTTTTTTTTTGTGAGGACCAAATGGCCTAATTGATGTTTAGGATAGTCAACTTGAAAAAAGTTCTTATGTTCGAGAAGTAGGTGTTGTTGAAATATTTGTTGGAGTTTTGTCAAGTAATATTGAGTTTGTGACTTTCTTCCTCTGGCATTTCATCATAGATGACAATTGAAGAGGAAGAATCTTCAAAAAATATCCCTAAGATTCCTAAGAATGTGTAAAATTAGCATTCTGGAGATCAAATTATTGGAGATAAGAGCCAAGGTGTGTTGACAAGAAGAAAATATGCTTTGATAGAGGAACAAGTAAACTTTTTATTCTTTCAGAAGTAGAACCTAAAACTATAACTAAAGCATGCAAAAATGAGAATTGGATCAAGGCTATGAAAGAAGAGTTGTAATAGATTGAGAAGAATCAAACTTGGGAATTGGTCCCAAGACCAAAAAATAAGAATGTAATAGGAACTAAGTGGGTTTTTAGGAACAAGTTGAATGAGGATGGAAAATTAAGGCTAGACTTGTGTGTAAGGGATACTCACAAGTGGGAGGAATAGATTTTGAAGAGAATTTTTCTTTGGTCACAAGGATGGAAGCTATTAGAATGTGTTTGGATTTTGTAGCATATAAAGACTTCAAGGTACATCAAATAGATGTGAAGTTCGCATTCTTGAATGGTGAGTTAGAAGAAAAGGTGTACATTGAACAACCAAAGGGTTTTTAGTTATCAAATGATGTTGATATGGTCTACAGGTTGAAGAAGGCATTGTATGGACTCAAACAAGCTCCTAGAGGTTGGTATGCAAGGTTGGATAAGTACATGTTGCAGCAAGGATTCAAAAAAAGGTATTACAAATAGCAACCTTTACTTCAAGGTTGAGGGAGAACAAATATTTCTTGTGGTAGTGTATTTTGATGACATAATATTTGGAGGAAATGACATAATGTGAAAGAGGTTTGCAAATGAGATGCCAAATGAGTTTGAGATCTGTCAATGTGTGGGGAGATGAATTTCTTCCTTGGATTACAAATCACACAATCAGGAAAAGGTATTTTCATTTCTTAGTCAAAGTATGTTAAGGAAATGTTGTACAAGTTTGCAATGGAGGATTATAAATGGGTATGTACTCCTATGGTTACTATTTGTAAGTTGATAAAAAAATGATGAATCTCCTAAGGCTAATCACAACAAGTATAGATCAATGATTAGAAGATTTCTATACCTAACTATTACTAGATTGGATATCATGCATGCAATATGTCTTATGGAAATATTTCAAGAAGACCCTAAAGAATCACATGTGGCAATAATAAAAGGATATTCAGATACTTGAAGGGAACTCCAGACTTTGGTTTATGGTATCCTAGGGATATTAATTTCTCTTCAAGTGCATATACAAATGTAGATTGGGTAGGTTTTATAGATGATATAAGTACAAGTGGAGGTTCTTTCTTTCTTGGAAGCATGTTGGTTTTGTTCTGCGGTCTCACAACACACCCCAAAAATGTAAAGCTTAGGGGCCCAAACTCAAAAATTGGCCTACTGGTTAGTTGCCTAAAGGATAGTAATTATGAAATGGAGTTCAAAAGGATTTGAAAGGTCTTAAATTGGAGAAAGGATCATTAAAATCTAGGAAAATGGGATTTTAGGTAATTTGAGATTGAGTGTATGGTCGAGATAGTCTCTTTGTAGCAAGGTAAGAGCAACACAAATTGTTACCACCACAAGTTAGAAGTTTGTGGACATGACGCAAAAATGGGGGTGAGCTACTAGGGTTTTGCAGTCTGCCTAGAGTATGCTAGAGGGATGTTTAAGTTTTTTACCAAAATTCAAGAAACCAATGGTTGGGTACTTGGGTACCCAAGTGAATGAAGTGGTTGAGAAATTTTTTATGCGTAGTACTTAATTTTTCTCAATACACCAAACATCATGAAAATCCACTTAGTCTAATAATTTTACAAAAAGGGGAAAATAAAATAGCATGTTATTTTAGATTGTTAAATTCAAAAGAACCAATTTTAAACAGGGTTAATTTTAGTAATGCTTCTTTTGATTATTCTAAAGGGAAATGACACATGATATCTTATTCATAGGAAAGACAAGTGGTAGATCCAAGTTATGGTATGGATGGCCAAGCAAACTGATTTCATGGGTAGATCAAATGATGTTGTCGAGATGGAGAGATGCATTCCAGGAGTTAATAAATAGGAAGGGTGTACAATGTAGGAATGTGGGCAACTGGAGGATCAAGAATCTGGACTTTTTCTGAAGAATGTATGCAATACCAAGTTCTTTGGTATTGGACCAATACAAGTACTTTATGAACCTAAAGCATGAAAATAGGGGCATGAATCTAGTGGACCCAACCCATAGGTTCAGTGAATATCTAGCTAGTCCCTACACTTTGTTTGACAACCTAGAGGTTCAATTTATTTGACTCATACTTGCTCCTAATCTTGAAGTTTTCGATTGCTAAGAGAGAAAGTCAAAGTGATTTGACTTGTTCTAGAATATTCTAGTGCCAACTATCATGTGCCACATGCTACCTTGTGATTCATTGCTTTTGATTTCTTTTCATGTATTCTTTTGAAACTCTTTGATTGCCTTGTGTTCTATAAAAGGATGGGATTTGTTATTTTTAGAAAGGATAAGAACTTGTGGAATTAGGAAGAGATAAAATTGGTATATTCACTAGTTTTATTTCCTTTTCCTATTTTTTGTACTATGCTAGTATAAAAACTTGTGTATTTCATTGTAGTTTACTAGTAGAAAAGCCATTTTCAAAGCTATTTCTTGATAAGAAATATTACAGAGCTAACTATTTATTCTTATTAGAGAAGCTAACATGTTGCACCAGATTTGGGTAAACATTAACACTGCTTGGTGATAAATGGTTGTATTTCTCTAAAATCTTGCATCATTCTATGTGTAGTTGTGAAGAAATTTGGTGAAGTGTGGAATGGTTTTCTTTTTTTTTTAGTTTATTTCATGAGATACGTGTGGATAATAGCTTGGAGCAGCTTTTAAATTTTGTGATCTTTAATGCTTTCCTTTTGAGTAAATGTTAAATATTTTTCAAAAAATGTTTTAAAAAATAATGAAATTCATGAGATATTCTTGTAGATCTTTCATATTCATGAAGTTGTGGAGCAATGTTTGTTAAATCTACTAGATCTTTGTAAATGATTTGAGTTCATGAAGTATTTCTTGCAAACCATTTATAATTATGAGATTATTGAGTAATACATGTTTAATTTGGTAGAACATCATTATGTGTTGTTTGATTCATTTACCAATGAGCTATAAACACCATATACCCCTCGTGATTAATAATAAATTTAGCACAACGAACCTTGAGTTAGCCTAGTGCATCAAGACCTGACATTCCCAAGCCTTGAGATAGACAAGATTTGTCTTTAATTAGTAAATCTTAGTGAATCTTTCAAGAAAGGTAGGTTCTCTTGTTCTTTAAGCAAAAGTTTATCTTCCTATTGTTGTGTGTGTGCAATATCCATTTCAATAGAAGTGGTGTTAGAAGGAGGTACATTTGGTGTCAATATTATAGAATCATGCAACACTCAAGAAAAATTAGGGTTTATGTGTGCTTTAAGATGGAATGTAGGAAAGAAGTAGAATTCATTCAAAAAATTCTTAACAAGAAGCTTTTCCCAAAAAAAATTCTCACTTTTAGAAGAGTTATAGGATGTAGGATTCTTGGCATGGTGAGTCACAGTGAAATTGACTGCAAAGTTCTCTTGATTAGGGTAGCTCTAGCCATCCATAAGGTGATTCCATTAACTAAAGCTTCCTCAAGTGTTGTAAAAATGGAAAAATTACCTGGTACTAGTTTAAATTATGAAAGAAGGGGTAATTTAGATGAAAGTGGAATCATCATTGACCTAAAAGCCAAATTATATGGATTTTCTAACTCAGAGTTTCATGCAGAAGACTCAAAAGTCTTGTAGGAAAAGAAGTAGAATCTTGAGGTCTTAGAAACATCTCACCAAAAGGCTAGGCATCAAAGTTGCAAAACCATTGTATGATGCACATGTAGATAACCATAGAGAAAAGGAAGTGGAAAACCAAGTGGGAGACACCATAATTTCGCCACCAATTATGGATTCATAGTTTAAAAGGGGAGTAGTGTTTGATTCTATGCTTGAGGAAAAGTATCAATCTTTTATTTTCTCATTCTCTGATAATCCTATGTGTAATATTGAAGCCACGTCTAACAAATTGAGTATTGGTATTAAGGTACTAGTGAGGCTATGTTTTGAGAATCACTACGAAGAAGGAGAGTGCCTCACTATGAAAACACAAATTCAAGAGGAAAAGCAGGTGATAATTAAACCTTATGATAGAAGGTCGTGTGAAGGTATGGGCTCAAAACAACAGAAAAGGTGTGTGATGTTGACTGTCATTCAGGTTGTTTTCGTACATGCTAGTGAAATTGTTGGTAAGTATGCTTTTGAACACTCATTTATTCAATACAAAAGATTTAAAAGAATGTATGATTATGATATTTTAGTTGAGGACTATTCAAGAAAATTTAAAGAGAAACCTGCTAAAATTTGAACAAGAAGTATGAAAAAGTTACTCATTAAGACTGAAATTTGTACCAAAATTTTAAATTTTATGCATTCATTCCTTGGTTAAGTTGTAGGGTTAGTATTAGGTTAGGGTAAATTTTCTTAGGCTAATTTTCTTTAGATGTTAGGTTAGGTTGGTAAAATTGGTGGCACTTGTTAAAATGCAAGTTCATCCTAATTAAGGGGAAAAGTTGAAACATGTGAATCATTATGTAATAGAACAAAAAAATACATACTATTTAAAGTAAACGCATGTTTACCAAAGCAGGTGTAAAGAATTAGAGTAATAATGAAGAAAAAGTTAAATTTTCATTATGTTAATAGTGGTATCTTGTATGTACATGGAAATAATTTTTTTTTCACAAGATTGGTGAGTGAATAAAGAAAACAAGAAGAAGTTTTGTTGGTTGCACAATGCTCATCCAAAATAGAAGACACCACACCCTGCTAGTCTATCTAGTTCACCTTGTCCATGAGCAACACGTACCCTAGGTGAATATTATTCCTATGTTCATCAAAGTTAGGGGGTATGTAGGTTAGTGAGGAAAGGAAGCAAAGGAAATAGGGCTCCTTGGTTCAAAAAGTGAGGGATGTCATCAGCAGTTGGAGTCCCCACTCCATGATGTGTGAAATTTCCAAAATGTAGTCTAGATTCTCCAATAATTTGGCCGCACAATCATAACTGCAACAACACAAACCTCAGCCATGGGAGTCCTATATCAAGAAGTGAAGAAACAAAAAGAGGGGAAAAATCCAAGTTTAATCTATAATAAGCCCCAAAATTCATGAATTCCTCACCACGTACCAGTTTCAAGATTTCTCTAATGGATTGTGTTCAAATAAAACCACTTTTTGAAGCCTTTGGTTAGTAATACGACCCAAGAAGCCAATTTTTTGGTAGACGCTGGTGAGACAAATTGGAGTGTCCATTATACTAGGGAAATAAAAGAGCATACACAAGGGTGGAAAGAAGGAAATTTGGATACAAAATGCGAAATGTGAAGAAGGAATGTCTCATTTATAGAAAGTGGTAGAAAATCAAAGGTACTCTTGCAATAAACATAAAATCTTGGAAATACAAGTTGTGATGGTGGGGGTTCAATTTTTAGAACCAAAAGGTTAAATTAAAATAAATTCTCATGGAATTGGTATGCAATTGCATAAGGGATTGCATGCACGTAGATTGAAAGTTGATAAATTCATAGCTCTAGAATTAAATTACCATCTTTTTAGTCCATTCAATGGAGCCATGCTTGTTAGAAAATTGTCTAGGTGTATGTGTGAAAGGAAGAGTTGGATCAATGAGTTGGAATTCATGAGAAAATTATGAAATTTGAAGTGGATTAAGGCAATTGTAATCATGCGTGTGAATTAAATGAAGCTATGATTTCAAGAAGAGGCCTCATCATGATAAGACAAGTGTATTAATTGAAAGATTGAGCCACCAAATTCAAGATTCATTAGAAGGGTTTAATTTAAAGATTACCAAAGGTAATAAATTGGATGGGGTGGTAGCCAATGTTTCTAAATTTAGAGGTGATCAAGTAATCAAAAAATTCAAAGGTAAATTCTAACTTATGTTTTTCTTTTCATGAAATGAGGAATTATGTTTATTTGATGATTAATATAAAGATGATGAGATTTTGCTAAAAAGTCACATATAGGGAATGTTAAATAAATTTTTGGGAGTTAATATAGAGGGTGAAGGATATTTATAATGAGTGAAAAATCAAAAGGTAACCTTTGCTACCACTGTAATTCCCAACCTTATAGCAGGCTTAATTGCCAGCAAGTTGAAATGAAAAGTGCTTACAAAGAAATATCAAAAGGAAAAAATAAGGAAAATGAATATCAAAGAAATATCTAAAGAGAATTCAACTCTTTAAGTCATCCAAATATCTCTACTAGAGCTATGAATGCCTTGCTGGCAATAGAGCTATATTTGGGGGAATTTTAGAGATAACCTTGCCAAGGCTATGAATGCTTGACTGGAAGCAAGGCGATATCCAAGGTTGGATAAAAAGGAGTATCAAATTATGTAGCTCAATATAAATGGACTTTTTCTTTTTGTTAATGAAACACAGAAAAAGAGGTTCGCCATCAATAGGGTATCAATGCTGAACCTAATTTTCATTAGGTGTGTGTTTCATTCAATTATGAGGGCCAAAATGCCTAAATAACAATCAAAAAATAATCCTAATTGTTATAGAAATAAAAAGGGAAGTTTTGAGAGGTTAGAATGATGTGCACCTTGCTGCAAGAAGGCTTTTTTTAGGTCACAGAGGACTCATTCGCCTTTATTGGTGAATGGGTCCCTATTAGGGTTTCTGGAACTGTGATATGAGTTTTATTCCTTGATGTCTGTACTTCTAGATTCTACACTTCCAGATTCTATATTTTCATTGCTTCAAGCCTTATTGAGGACTCATTCACCTTTAGTGGCGAATGGGCCTTTTAGGGTTTCAAAAAATTAACTTTTGGGTTTTATTCTGCAATCTCTACACTTTTGGATCCTAGGTTTCGGCTCTTGAAAGTCAGAAACAAATCTTGTAGCTTCATTTTCGTGTTCTTGCACTATGAATGACAATTTTGAAACTTGAAAAATTTGACAATTTTGCTCCAATATTGTTCTCCACTTGATCTTCAACCTATGAACTTGCAAACACAAATTCAAGAGGAGAAAAACTTGTTGATTGTTAGTGAATAGGGGTTTTCCTAAGCCAAACCCCTTTTAGGCAATTAAACCAAATGATGAAACAATGAAATAAGGACATGAAACATGAAACTTGAAATGATGATACCTTGGAAGAAGTCTTGGAATGTAAATTTGAAAACTAACATGAAGTGGCCATGAAGAATGTAGATCTTGATCTCAAATTAGATGTGAAACAATGCTTGCAATAGATCTTCAATGCTATATCAACAATCCTAGCTCAACAACATGCTTGAATGGACTATTCCTTTGACATGATGCAATGACCTTGAATTGCTACAATAAACTCTACTAATTTTCCTTTGAATGCCCTTGAAAATGCTCTTAAAGTTCTTTATAATGCTCTTGTAAAGTATTAGGATGCTCTCTTGAAAGTCTTAGATGAAACTATGCGAATTAACCTCATATTTATACTAAATCTAAGAATTAACCCTGAAATTCAAATAATTCAAGCCAACACCAGATCTAGGATTGAAAATCATTATCATCATTCCACAATTAAATTCAAAAAGGGGTGTCCTATGTGAGGACACATTCACCACTAAAGGCGAATGGGTCCTAACACAACTTTCTAGGACCATGCTTCAAGGGGATGAAATAACATAAAAAAACCCACCTCAAAAATGCAAAGGGAGGGGTGTCCTATGTGGAGAGGACCCATTTACCACTAAAGGCGAATGGGGACCTAGCACCATTTTCTAGGACCTTGAATTTTCCAAATTAAATTCCATGTAATTTCATTACTTGGTGTTGGGATAGATCCTTCAGAAAGTGTCATTAATAAGAATTAAATTTGAATTAAAGGGGATAATTAAGCTCAATTAACTAAAATTAATTAACCCCAAATAAGTGTGAAAGTGTAATACAACACTTTACAACACCCTAAATAAGGTACAATTTAAGTACATTTTATTTAAAAGAGCTCTAGACTTAGTGTGAATGTGTACAACATATTACAACACTAAATCAAGGAATTATTATGTTACTTTTATGTTAATTATTCCCAAATTAAGTGTGAAAAAGGGTTACTTTTTTCTACACTATAGTTAATTTTTAGAAATGGGAATTAATCTATGCACACACTAGTACTCTTTGAAAATATTTTATGATTGTTATACTAGTTTTTAAGTGAGTGTGATGAATTATTTTAGAAAATATGCTTAAGTTTTATTTTACACTGATTGATTGGTTCCCAGGTTTCTTTTAAATTTGGTTTTATTGGTTGCAAGTTATTGTGTGGTCTCACAACATGCCCTAAGAATGTAAAGCTTGGGGACCCAAACTCAAAAAATTTCTTGTTGATTAGCTGCCTAAAGGATAGTGATTATTGAATGGAGTTCAAAGGGCTTTGAAATGGCTTAAATTAGAGAAAGGATCATTGGAAGTCAAAAAATTGGGATTTCGGGTAAGTTGAGACCAGGTGTATGGTTGAGATAGTCTCGCTACTGTAAGGTAAGAGCAACACAAATTACTACCACCACAAGTTAGAAGTCCACGAACACAACGTAGGAATGAAGGCGAGTTACTAAGGTTTTGTAGTCTACCTGGAGCATGCTAGAGTGATGCTTAAATATTTTACTGGAAGTGAAGAAACTGGGTGTCGAGTACTCGAGTACCTAGGTGAATGAAATGGTTGAGAAAAAGTTTATGCGCATTACATAATTTTTCTTGATGCACTTAACATCCAAAAATACACTTAGTCTAATATTTCTATGAAAAGGGGAAAATAAAAGAACATGTTATTTTAGATTGTTAAATTCAAAAGAACCAATTTTAAACATAGTTAATTTTAGTAATGCTTCTATTAATTATTCTAAAGGGCCAATTTTAAACATAGTTAATTTTAGTAATGCTTCTATTGATTATTCTAAAGGGAAATGATACGTGATATCTTAGTTGTAGGAAAGACAGGTG
This sequence comes from Sequoia sempervirens, assembly GCA_007258455.2. Classification (NCBI taxonomy): domain Eukaryota; kingdom Viridiplantae; phylum Streptophyta; class Pinopsida; order Cupressales; family Cupressaceae; genus Sequoia; species Sequoia sempervirens. The sequence goes on from VDFB02105785.1 coordinate 237,598,913, forward strand.
GTAGACCTAAGTTAGGGTATGAATGGTTAGGAAAAATAATTTTATGGGTAGAACAAACAATGTTTCCAAGAGGGAGAGATGCATTCCAAGAGTTGATACATAGGAAGGGCGTATGACGTAGGAATGTGGGCAATCGAAGGATAGAGAATCTAGATTTTTTATGAAGAATGTATGCAACTCCAAGTTCTTCGGTATTGCATCAATACAAGTACTTTCCAAACCTAAAGCATGAGAATATGTGTGCAAAGCTATTGGGCCAAAATTTAATTCTATATCCACCTGATCATTCTAAATATCTAGCTAGTCTCTACATTTTTTTTACAACCCAGAGGTTCAATTTATCCGACCATACTTGCTCCTAATCTTGAAGTTTTTGACCACTAGGAGAGGAATTCAAAGTGCTTTGACTTGTTCCAGAATATTCTAGTACCAATTGTCATGTGCTATGTGATACCTTGTGATTTATTGATTTTGATTTCTTTTCATGTGTTCTTTCGAAACTCTTCAATTTCCTTGTGTTCTTTAAAAGGCCAAGAGTTACATTCTTTTTAGAAAGGTTTAGAACTTGTAGAATTATGGAGATATAAAATTGGCATATTCACCATTTTTATTTCTTATTCCTATTTTTTGTACTATTCCAATATAACAACTTATGCATTTTACTGGAGTTTACTAGTAGCAAATCCATTTTTGAAGCTATTTCTTGATACAAAATCTTGCATATCTACCTATTTATTCTTATCAAAGAAGCTAATATGTTGCATCAGATTTGGGTGCACATTAACACTGTTCGGTGATAAATGGTTATATTTCTCTAAAATATTACATCATTCTATGCCTAGCTATGAAGCAATCAGATGAAGTGTGAAATTGTGTTCTTTGTTCTAGTTTATTTCATGAGATACACATGGATAATAGCTAGGAGGAAGTTTAAATTTTAGGATCTTTTATGCTTTCCTTTAGAGTAAATGTTAAATATTTCCTGAAAATGCTTTAAAAATAATGGAATTCATGAGATATTCTTGTAGATCTTTTGTATTCATGAATTTGTGGAGTGTAACGTATTTTAAATCTACTAGATCTTTGCAAATGATTTGAGTTCATGAATTATTTCTTGAAAATAATTTATGTTCATAAGATTATTGAGTAATACAAGTTTAATTTGGTAGAACATTGTTATGTGGTGTTTAATACATTTACCAGTGAGCTATAAACACCATATACCCCTCATTATTAATAGTAAATTTAGCACAACAAACCCCGAGTGAACCTAATTCATCAAAATGCAACATTCCCAAGCCTTGGGATAGCCAAGATTTGTCTTTAATTAGTAAGTCTTAGTGAATCTTTCAAGAAAGTTCGGTTCTCTTATTCTTTGAGCAAGAATTTATCTACCTGTTGGTGTGTGTGTGCAACATCCATGTCAACAGGTTTCTTGGTTGAGTAAGTAGGATTCATTATCATTATCTACTATAGAGGTAAAATATATTGCAGTAACATCATGTTGTACATAGGTGTTGTGGATGAAGCAAACATTGAAGGATATCAAAGTATCATATGATGAACCTATTTCTATCTTGTGTGATAATACAAGTTCTATCAATATTTCAAATAATTAAAAAATAAAACATATCTCTATCTAGTATCACTTTTTAAGAGAGAAGATTGCAAAGAATGAGGTGAAGTTGGAGTATGTGCCTACAAAGGATCAAGTTGTAGATTTTTACAAAGTCTCTTTGAAAAGATACTATTCACTATCTCTAACAAAATTTAGGGGTTATTGTCCCTCCTTTCAACTAGATGCATGTTGGTGCACCTGTCTAAGAAGAATTTCAAGATACTTTAGTGTAGGAAAATGTATCCCTTTACATTTTCACACTTGTTTGGGCCCTCCTTGCTAAAATTAGGCTTCTTTATGCCTTATTTGGTCCTATTTTACATCCAAAAGCCTTATTTAATGTATCTTTCTAAGGATGATCCCAACACATACCTAATAACTAATCATAATTTAATGATTTTGGATTATATGGCTTATATTTAGTGATTTGGGACTCATACGCCACCTTGGGCATATGGGTCACACCTAAGTTTTGGGGCCTAGTCCTAAATTTGGTATAGAACTTAACATTTCTTGAAATTTGTGTCTTAAGCCTAGGCTACTGGGACTCATACACCTCAACTAGCATACGATTCTCGCTTAGCTTGGACCTATTTTATATTAAAATTATTGGTAGGATTTTATTCTCCTAGATCTGATGTCGATTTGTAGTGTTGTAATTTTGGAAAATTTGGCTTAAACAAGTATAAATTCAAAGTTATTTCACATATTTTCTCCTAGCAATCTTCATGAGCAAGTGTGATCTAAGTATTCAAGCATTCTAGCAATTCAAGATCATTCAAGAGTTGATTATCAAGTATTTTGAAGCTACATTCAAGAATCAATCATCATGTCAAAGTCATCATGCATCATGTTTGTTTTTGAGCTAACATTTGTGATGTAGGTATTTATGATTCAAGAAAGCATTCAGGTCAAGATCCATAACATACAATCAAGATTCAAGATCTACATTCATGCTAGCCATTACATACAAGATTACAACCTTTGTTCCAAGGGTTTGGTGAGTTGCAACATTACATATTTGTTCATTCATCATTCCTTCATCCTATTTGATTTCATTTCAAGGTTTGATTACCAAAATGAGGTTTGACCAAGGAAAACCCCTATCTATTAATGAAACAACATTTTTCCCTCTCTTTGATGTGTGATTTGTAGATTTAGGCTGAAGATCCATTGAAGAGCAAGATTGGAATTTTTTTTCAAAGTTGTAAAGTTGTCAAAGTTGTCATCTTCCTTGCAAGATTACGAAAAGTCACCTACAAGTCAAGATTCAATGTTTCAGATTTAGAGATTGGAAAGGAGAGAAGCTACATGAGATCACTAGAGGATATCAAAGTTTAGATTGACCCTGATACTAGGACTAAATTACCACTTGTGGTATATGAGTCCCAATATATACCAGTATTCATACTTTTTTTCTAGATCTTGGTTCAACAGTTTCAGATTCCAATTTTGGCGTGAAACCCTAAACTGGGACTAAATCACCCCTACTGGCGTATGAGTCCCAGTGTTCTTCAAAATTCATAAGTTTTAGTTTACAGACCTTGTTTCAAGCATCTTCAGTTTTCCAAGTGCACCTTTGTTTATCTCCAGTTTGTTATTCTGATTTAAGTTCATTTTCTAGGTCATATAGTTAGGTTTTGCATGTTACTTTGTGTCTTTCTAAGCCTTTGCTTAGTGGTGAACCCCCCTTTTTTCTTTAATCATGCTCCTAGGACACCTTATTGCATATCTCTTTTCCTAATTCCATCCTTATATTGAGATCTCTATGGTTTCCTCGAATGAACTATAGCGAAATAGGAAAGGTCATAAACCCCTTGTGTTCCATCTCCTAAAAAGGTGGAACACCTATTTCTTCAGTTCATTTTGGTGAACCTATCCTTAGAACACATTATTTATGATTTGGAGTTGATTCAGAGCAAGGGTGGATAACTTCAACACAAACTCAAAAAATCAAACTTTGCAATTCTACAACATAACTTGGTGGGTTTTCCTCACTAGCCCTCAAACTTTCTAGTAACCTTTCAAATAGGGGTTTTCCAACATAATTCTTAGGGAAGACATGACAAAAAAAATGTGAGCATACTTTTGGATACCCTTTTTTCCTTTTTGACAACATATCCAAAACTTGGCTAGGGTTGTTTTGGTATGGAGGCTTCAAAATTTGACTGTTCTATTTCTTGAGCCTAAAGCATGGGGGCAACAAATTGAATTTTTTGGCCATAAATTTCAATGAAGACATGATATAAAAAATGTAAACATAGTTATAGATACCCATTTGAGTTTTATACAACATATCTTAGAATTAAGGTAGGTTACTTTCTAAAAAACCCTTCAAAAATTGACTATTCTTCTTCCAATTAAACTTAGAACATAAAGAAATCCGACCTAGGGCATCACCAAAACATGTGCAAACCTTCTCTCCCAATCTTGAAAATTTGAGGAATCAAAATATACGTTATTATAGACCATTCCACTGAGTTTTAGGGGTTTTCATAAGTGGAATGGAAAAATATCCATTTTTCTTACTTCCAAGTTATCCAATCTAAGGTTTGAACTTGTTTGGAAAGAAATGACTCTAAAATGCTCAAATCTTAATGAAAATCAATGATCCCAAGTGCAACAGAAAGAAGATTCAATGCTCTACTATTTGTAACTAATTTGGAATCAAAATATGGCTGTACAACACCGTACTACATCAAAGGACAATGATGCAATGTTTAGATTTACAAAAAATAAATGAATTTTATTGCTCCAACTTCAAGATTTCAACCTCTAAACTTTTCTTTCGACCACACAAGGAATTTAAACATTTTCCAACCATTCCCAAATGGTTACAACCTAATTTTCAACTTCTAAATGTTCATATTCCCATTTGACAACAAAATGTGTAAAAGTTTCTTTTGCAACATAATGTAACTTTACAATATTTTACAACTAAACTCTAATTCACCCTCAAGCACTCAAACTAGACCCAAATAAGCATGAAATGGTCTTCTTAGACCTTATTACATAAAAAACTTAAAAAAACAAAAATATCAAATTTGACCCCTCTTGGAGGCATGACAACCTGGTGAAGAAAAGATTCAAGCTCCTCTTGAATAGAAGGTAACATCATGAGAACCATGCTCGAAATATCTGGTCTAATGTCCTTAAATCCATGCACATTTTCTTCTTTGAAACAATTCCATTCTTGCTTCATCTTCACTTTAGGTTTCTTGAAAACTTGGAAAAGGTAGTTGAACTTGTCAATATAAACTTGTCCTCTATTTGCACCTCTAAATTCCTGTCTTAACAATGCTTTTACAACTGAAACAACTCTATATTGTATATATGAAGTAGTAAACTCTAGTTGTTTGATTTCTTGAACTTGAAGGGACTAAAATCTTCTTACAACTGTTGATAACCCTTGTCAAAACATATGACAAACATATAAACTGTGTTGCAACTCACCTTCTAGAGATACCTTGTGCAATGACAATTGAAATGGATCAGTCTTCCCAACAAATTGCTCACACTCTTCCCCCTGCACTGTGTTTACCAGCAACTCACCTTGCTCAACTTTCCCATTAGAATCAAATTTACTCTCTTCAAACAAATTTAAATGATTGATCCTTTGCATTGGTAAGATTTTTTTTTAACTCATTAACATCACACTTGCCCCTACTTCTAGATTTTTGTCTTCCTTCTCTATGATTTGGCACAAACTCCTTTTCACCCACAAACATAGAACTAGAACCCACTTGTGATTTAGGAATTTTCTCCTTCTCAGATGGCTTTTGCTCTACCTTCATCAACAAAGATTCTTCAATGTCTGGTTCTGTTGTCCTCTCCTGCATCCTTCTCTTCTAAATGATCTTTTTGATGGGCCACTTTACCTTCTTTCTTATTGGTAAATATCAACCACTTTCTTGTTTTGCTCTCTCAAGAAGTTGCTACATTTAAAGTTAATTTTTTTTCCCCATTTCTTCTAAATCTTGGCTCAACTTTATTATCTCCTGTTGAATACTTTTTCTTCCCTCTCATCTTTCTTCTTCCTCTCACTTTTCTCTTTTCTTTTCTCTTGTTTCTTACTTGGTACCTCCTTACTCTACAAGTCTCTATAGAATTTTCTCCTCAAATCTTCCATTCTTCTTTCTCAATCAAGTCTCTTTCACCTTGCTTCTTCTTATCTTTGTGATACCTCACCTTAGGTCTCTTTCTTTTCCCTTGGATTAGTCTCTTGGCATCCAAGTTCTTGCTTCAACCTATAAAAAGACAACACATAAACTCCAAAAAATTTCTAGACCAGATCTTCAAGCTTTGATACCAATTTGATGTAGAGTAGAGATGGATAACTAAAACAAAAAATCAAACAATCAAACTTTACAATTCTAGAACATAACTTGGTGCGTTTTCCTCATTAGCCCTCAAACTTTCCTAGTAGCCTTTCAAATAGGGGTTTTCCAAATAATTCTCAGGGTAGACATGACAACCAAAATGTGAGAATACTTTTGGATACCCTTTTTTTCTCTTTTACAACATATCCAAAACTTTGCCAGGGTTGCTTTGGTAGGGAGGCTTCAAAATATGACTGCCCTATTTCTTGAGCTTAAAACATGGGGGAAAAAAATTGGGTATTTTGGCCATAAATTTTAATGTATACATGATATCCAAAATTTAAACATATTTCTAGATACTCATTTGGGATTTATACAACATATCTCATAATCAAGGTAGATTACTTTGTACATAACCCTTCAAAAATTGACTGTTCTTCTACCAATTGGACTTAAAACATAAAGAAATCCAACCTAGGGTATCACCAAAATACATGCAAAACTTCTCCCCTGATCCTACAACTTTGAGGAATAAAAATACATGTTATTAAAGGTCATTCCACCAAGTTTGAGGGGTTTTCATCAGTGGAATGGAAAGATATCTATTTTTCTTACTTCTAAGTTACCCTGTTTAGGGTTTCAACTCATTTGGAAAGAAATGACTCTAAAATGCTCAAATCTTAATGAAAATAAATGAGACCAAGTGAAAAATAAAGATGATTCAATGCTCTACCATATAAAATTGGTTTGGAATCAAAATATGACTGTACAACACCATACTACACCAAAGCACAGTGATGCAACATTCATATTTACAAAAAACAAAGGAATTTTATTGCTCCAACTTCAAGATTTCAACCTCTAAACTTTGCATTCAACCACACAAGGAATTTTAAACATTTTCCAACCATTCTAAAATGGTTACAACCTAATTTTCAACTTCTAACAGTTCATATTCCCATTTGACAACAAAAAGTGTAAAAGTTGCTTTTGCAACATTATGCAACTTTACAATATTTTGCAACTAAACTCTAATTCACCCTTAAGCACTCAAACTAGACCCAAACAAGCAGGAAATGGTCTTCTTAGACCTTATTACATAAAAAAAACTTAAAAAAACCAAAATATCAACTTTGACCCCTCTTGGAGGCATGACAACTTGGGTGACCTTGCAATAGGAGTGCATCATAGTCCTAGATCTAGCTTACATTAGCTCTGCATTAGGTCTTGCATTAGTTAATTTGTATTTAGGGTTTCTAAATCCAACATTAGTGAAATTGCATATAGGTTACATTTTTTCATCTTGCATCATTGAATTTCATTTGAAATCTATAATTGCACTTAGTTTTGACGTCATACAAACCAGAAAAATTAGCATTCACTTGAAATTTGTTGAAATTAGTGTTAAAACCCTCATCTGGGACTCATTTTCCCCTCTTTGTTGGGAAAATGTTTCTCAACCTTGCAATTATATAAAGGTTATTGTTGATTGGATACAATGGCAACAAGGGGGGAGAGTGGGATGCATGTAAACAATTTTTTGTTAACTTTTTTATGAAACTCTTAAATTGGCCGACATACATTAGGTAAATGATACATTGTAAATATAGACTGTTAATTTTTAGGTTTTAGATCTAATGGTGGATATTTTTTTGGCTTGTCTTGCCCTAGAATGTAACTCTATTTTATGAGGGCATTGTATTATGGCTACGACAGAGAGACCGCGATACATTCTAAGAGTCTGATAACAATCATATTGTCTCTTGATCTCTGAGTGGTGATACTCCTATGAAAATATTTCTCTGCAAGTATATTGTAATCTTTGTGATTTACTTAATAATATATTGGGCGGATTTTGGAGTGTGGGGTTTTTCTCTCGAAAGGATTTTCCCCACGTAAATCACTATGTTTTGGTACACATGATATTTATGTTTATTTTTGTTTAAGTTTCTGTAACTGTTAAATATCTGTAAAAGTTTTGCATTATTCTCCTCTTAAGATTAGTATAGGAAGTTGTTTCGCTACCTTAGCTTCCTTAGAAGTGCTATTAGAGCTTGAACACCTTTGGTTTTAATTGTGGGTTGTTGAGTTTTTTAAAATAATCCAGATTTGAGTGGGAGCTTGTGCAGAAGACACTTTGTGATCTTGTTGTAGGAATTTTCAAATGGAAAATTCATCAGGGAGAATAGAGGTGGAGAAATTATTTGGAAATAATTTTAAGATGTGGAAGATAAAGATGGAGGATTCGTTGATAGATTGAGATCTATGGGATGTTGTTGATGAGAATGTTTCAAGGCTTGTAGATCCTACTTAGGATGCTCAATTTGATGTTATGGATTGTAAAGCCAAGGGTCTAATCAGATTGTGTTTGGTAGATTATGTTTTAATTAATGTCCATGAGGAGACATTTGCACAAAAATTATGGAAGAAGCTTGGTGAGATGTATCAAGCCAAATATTTAGTGAATAAGATTTTCTTGAGGAAGAAGTTGTATTCCTTAAGAATGGAAGAGGGTGGATGAATCATAGGCCACTTGGAAGCATTCAATATGTTGGTGGCTCAATTGGAATCAGTTGGTGTCAAAATGGATGAGGAGGAAAAATTCCAAATCTTTCTTTGTTTTTTGCGTAATTTGTGGGATTCTCTTGTTATGGTTATTGGGAATACTTTTATTATTTTAAAGATTGAAGATGTGGTGGGTTTTTTTCTTTTTGAAGAGATGAGGAGGAAGGTATCCATCACTTCCAAGAAGGAACTGAATGTTCATGGAAGACCTAAGGAAAAAGGCAAGAAGAATGAGAAGCGTGACAAATCCAAGTCCAGGGGGAGATCTAAATCTCCTGGAAAGTATAAAGTTATTTGCTAGAACTACGGTAAGCTTGGACATGTTTGTAAGGAATGCAAAGAAGAAAAGAAGAAGAAAAAGAAGAATTTTTTTTTTGATTCCAAGTCTAAGAAGGAAGATGGTGGTGCATTAATTGCAAATTTGGCAACTCATGCAAGTAATGATGCATGGTTAATTGACTCGGGTGCATCTTTCCATATGACCTTTAATAAAGATTGGTTTTCTGAATGTGAAGAATTTGATTGAGGTAAGGTGTACTTGGGTGATGATTCTCATTTAGACATTGTTGGCCATGGTAAATTTAAAATCAAATTTCTTGATGGTAGAATAAAAAGAATTAATGGTGTGTTGCATATCCCTAGATTAACATGAAATCTGTTATCTATAAGAAAACTAATAGATGCAGGTGTGCAGGTAGTATTTTTTGATGTAGGATGTAAGATGGTTAGAGGTGCTATGGTGATTGCTAGAGGTGTTAGATATGACACATTATATAAGATTGATGCATGCACTATTAAGTACAATAGTACTTTTGTGAAAATCAAGTATGTGGAAGAAGTGAGGGTATCACCTTCAACAGATGGTCATGGATTTTGCGTGCCCAAGGGTGCTCTTTCTTTTGAAACAAATTTACCCATAGAGAAAACTATGTTATAGCACCAGAGACTTGGCCACATTGGAGAAAAGGGTCTAAGTACCTTGAAAAATAAAAACCTTGTTCAAGGTTTATCTGATTGTAATCTTGAATTTGATTTTTGTGAGCATTGCATTTATGGAAAATAAAACCATGTTTAGTTTTACTTGAATTGTCATAAATCATGTGGTGTATTGGATTTTATTCATTCTGATGTGTTTGGTCATGTAGATATTCCTTTGATTGGTAAATCCACATATTATGTTTCATTTATTAATGATTATAGTAGGACATGGTTATATTTTCTAAAGAGTAAATATGAATTTTTTAGTTGATTTAAAGAATTTAAAGTAATGGTTGAGTTGTAGACTGGAAAGAAAATAAAATGTTTGAGGACTGATAATTGTGGCAAATTTTGTTCTAATGATTTTGATAGATTATGTAAAGATTATGGTATTCATAGAAATAAGACAACTCTATATTCTCTACAATAGAATGGAGTTGCAGAAAGAATGAATGAGACACTGATGGAGAAGGCTAAGATTATGTTGAGTGGTGCTAGCCTAGAACAAATATTTTGGGCTGAACCTATTGTCATTTCCTATTACTTGATTAACAAGTCTCCTACATCAAATCTTATTGATAAGATGCCTATAGAGGCATGGTTGGTTTGCAAGCCTTCATTAATACATCTTAGATTTTTTGGTTGCAAGGCATATGGAAACGTGCCAAAAGAGAAGCAAAAAAATTTGGAGAACAAGGTTGTGAAATGTATCTTCATCAGATATATTTATGGTGTGAAAGGATACAAGCTTTGGGAACCCGTTGCACAAAAGGTAATATATAGTAGAAGTGTTATTTTTAGAGAAACTAAGAATTCTTTTGTTACATTGCAGCCATAACAAAGTAAACAAGAAGATGTGATTCAATTTCATTCTACACCAAAGAAAGTTGAATCAAGGCCAAAGGATAGACAAGAAGTCGAGGAGAGCTCATCTAGCTCTGGATCTTCAGAAGAGGAGGAAGAACCTCTAACTCAACTTGTTCGTAGGTCTACAAGGAATAGACAACCACCTGAAAGGTATACACCTGATGATTGGAGATGTATTTTTTCTCTGAATACTAACATGGATGAACCTATATCTATAGAAGAGGCATTAGGTATGAATGATATAGAATATTGGAAGATTGCTATGGATGAAGAAATGGCATTTTTGAAAAAGAATGATACATGGGATCTTGTAGCATTTCTTGAAGGATGGAAACTTGTTGGTTGAAAATGTGTGTTCAAGAAAAAGATTGGTTCAGATGGAGGTATTGAGAAGTACAAGGAAAGGTTTGTTGCAAAAGGTTACTCTAAAGTTAGGGGTGTTGATTATGGTGAGATATTCTCTCCTGTTATAAAAATGGCATCCATTAGATTTTTTCTTGCTATTGCTGCTTATGATTTAGAGGTTGAGAAAATGGCTTTCCTTCATGGTGACTTGGAGGAGGATATTTATATGACATAGCCAGAGCACCATGTGGTGAAAGGTAAAAGTAAGTTGGTTTGCAAATTGAAGAAATCTTTGTATGGCTTAAAACAGAGTCCTAGGATGTGGTACCAAAAATTTGATAAACATGTGTTGAGTTTGGGATTTGAGTGCTCTAAATCAGACCATTGTGTTTATTATAAAATTAATGGTGATCATTTCTTGTTTATTGCATTATATGTTGATGATATGTTATTTATTGGCAAAGGGAAAGGTGTGATTTCAAAACTAAAATCTCAACTTGCTGCTAAATTTGAAATGAAAGATCTTGGTGTAGTTAAAAAAATTCTTAGGATGGAAATTAAAAGAGATAGAGTGAACTGAAAGCTATGGCTTGGCCAAAGTAAGTATGTTAATTCAATTTTATAGAGATTTAACATACAAGATTGTAGACCATTGTGTTCCCCTTTCTATTGGAACAAAGTTATCTATTTTAGATTTTCCAACATCTCCATCAGAGATGGAAGACACGAGCAAAGTGCCTTACCAAAGTGCAATTGGAATTTTTATGTATGTTATGGTTTGTACTAGACCAGACATTTCTGAAGCAGTGGGAGTTCTTTCCAGATATATGTCTAATCCTGGTAGAGTTCATTGGAATTTAGTAAAAAGAGTCTTTAGATATTTGTGTGGTACCTCAGATTATTCCTTATCTTATCATAGTAATGTGACTAAAGACAAAATTTCCCTTAATATCCATGGTTATGTGGATTCAAACTAGGTAGGTGATGTTGGTAGTAGATGATCCACCAATGCTTATGTGTTTACTATATTTGGTGGTGCAATCAGTTGGATGAGTAAGTGACATGATATGGTTGCTTTGTCTACTACTAAAGTAGAGCATATGGTAGCTACTCATGCTTGTAAAGAATCCATTTGGCTTAAGAGACTATTTTCAGATATTGGAATAAAAAAAGGTGTAGTGACAATTTATTGTGATAGTTAGAGTGCAATATGTCTAGCCAAGAACCCGACATTTCATGCCAGGACCAAGCACATTGATGTCCAGTATCATTTTGTTAGAGATATGGTCAAAGATGGTAGGGTGAAGTTGGTTAAGGTAGAGACTTTGATGAATGTTTTTGATTCTTTAACTAAGCATGTGAGCATATAGAAGTTTAGATGGTGTTCAGAGATTATGGGCCTTTTGGCCTCTAGTAATTAAGAGACAATGTTTAATCCCTCCTGTTGCTCTTGCAAGGTGTTCGATAAATGAGAGATTTTTTGGGAGAATGTGTCTCAACCTTGCAATTATATAAAGGTTATTGTTGGTAAGATCTATATATATATATATTTTCTAGTTACAACGATAGGTATAATATATAATGGAAACAAGGGGGGAGAGTGGGATGTGTGTAAATAATTTTTTGTTAAATTTTTCAGGAAATTCCTAAATTGGTTGACATACATTAGATAAATGATTCATTATAATATAGTCCGTTAATTATTAGGTTTTTGATCTAATGGTGGATATTTTGTTGGCTTGTCTTTCCTTGGAATGTAACTCTATTTTATGAGGGCATTGTATTATGGCTATGGCAGAGAGATGGTGATGTATTCTGAGAGTTTGATAGTAGTAGTGTTGTCTCTTGATCTCTAAGTGGTGATACTCCTGTGAGAAGCTTGATCTACAAGTATATTTTAATCATTGTGATTTATTAAATAATATATTTGGTAACTTTTGGAGTGTGAGGTTTTTCTCCTGAAAGGGTTTTCCCCATGTAAATCACTGTGTTGTGGTATGCATGATATTTATGTTTATTTATGTTTAAGTTTTTGTAATTGTTAAAGATCTGTAAAAAAATTTTGTTATTCTCCTCTCAAGATTAGTGTAGGAAGTTGTTCTGCTACCTTAGCTTCCTTACACTCTAGGAGATTTAGTCCTGGTGCAAGTTGTTTTACCTAATTTTTGGGAGTTCTATGTTTGTTGTTTCTTAGCATTTGAACCCTTGAAAAACCCTAAATAGGGCTCATACGCACCTCTAGGAAATTTAGTCCTATGTTACATCTGAAACTGCACTTTACTGCATTAAAAACCTTGTTTTTGTGCTTATGTTTGCTTTTGTTATATTTTTGTTTTAGTTTACTGAATTTTTGTTTCATTCATTTCATTGCATCTAGCTTAATTTCATTTGAATCAAAATTAAAGAATATCATTTATCTTGTGTTCATTGCATTTATCTTGCATTCATTGATTATCCCTTGCATGAGCTTTACAACTTGGTGTCATATTGCTAATACTATAGTGAGACATAGTTCAAGACTCATGTCATCCCATGATAGCACACTCATTGTGGATCTTGGGTTATCTAGCTCTTTCACTCATAGTGTTGACACTAGTTCACTAGGTATGGACCATACCCTTAATAACTCTTTACCTTCATCTAGCATGACAAGTGTTGAAACAATGGTTACTAGCATTCCTCAAGAAAACATAATCCAAATCCATGAAAACTTAGAAAAACTACAACATCAAGTGAGTACTAAAAACATTTCAACCACTACTATTCCCACCATAGATAACATACACCACACTACTGAAAGTGAAGAAGGAATATAACTTGTGTATAACCTAGCTTAGATTTTGGGAAAACTTACTAGTTGTGCTCAACCTTTGAATAATATCCAAAGTCAAGGAGAAACTCAAATTCATCCTCCCACAACCATTGCCTCTATTCCTTCCTTTACCAACCCTCAAGTTACAACATCGATGCAACCTACTAGTAATGTCTTTCCTACCTTGGGTATTTCCGCTAGCAATCCTTGTACCTTTGTGGCATCACACGTGATATCTCCTACCACTTTACCTACCATAAGCATTCCATTCACTTACCCATTAAACACATATACACCTCCACCATATTCACCTCCATCTCAAAAACACAACCAATGATGCCATCCTTAATCAACTTTTACAGAATGTTTCATCCCTTCAAAAGAAAATTTCTACCATAAAAAAAAAATCAAAATGGCCAACCTACATACTATGTCAAAAGAAATCCCTTATCCTTGGAGATATTGAGAATGCTGATACCACAAGGTATAGAGATTCCTAGGTTTGAGAAATATGGGCGGAAAGGAGATCCTTCTACCATGTTTTTACTTATACTGCCTTATGTAGTGATTTTTTCCTTGAGGATAAGCTCTTGGCTAAGCTTTTCCGTAGGTCCTTGAAAGATACCGCTTTAGAATGGTTTTCCTCACTATTGCATAAATCAATTTGTTCATTCAATGAACTTGTTGATGCATTTATTAACCATTTCCAAGTCCACATGACTCATAAGATGACATTAGTTGATTTATTGAGATGTGTAAGCAAACAGATGATGAAAAAGTTATTGATTTTATTTCATGCTACAAAATGCTTTATTCCCAAATCAACATAAAGATTCTTGATCCTCACCTTCAATAGATGTTCATTGAGAACTTGAAAACTAATATATAAGATAAGCTTGGAATGATGAAGTTTCCTTCCTTTGTACACTCGTGTCCTACCCTTTGTGATTATCAAAATTTGGTTAGTAATCATGAAACTAAATCTACCTCTAGCCATCCTGAGAAGTCCGAATCCACAAACCAAAACAACTACCAACCTTTTAGAAAATAAAATAAAGGTTTTCTTAAACTAAATCCCCCTCAACCAACTCAACATGTTGATACCCAAGTGGCTGCTATAAAAAAGACAACTCCTTTCACATTTGGGGATCCAACTAGGCAATTTACGCCCTTAATCGATACCCTCCATAACACAATGTTACAACTTCTAGAATAGAAAATGATCACCTTACCTCTCATTAAAAATCCTAATCCAAATAAGCCTTTACCTCCAAACTTTAGATAGAATTCTTATTTCCATTATCATCAAAATGGACATGATATGGAACATCATACGCATCTTAAACATCTTGTGCAAGACCTCATTGAATCCAGTCGAATTCAAATTGGAGGTGTTAATAATCAAGGAAATAACTATGTTTCCTCTCACAACCAAAACTTACAAACATTTACCAACCCTATGCTTAATCATAATATTTCATTTGTCAAAGCTAGTGAAACTAAGAAGAATGATGTGATGAATGTTGACACAGATGATGACAACATTGATACTATTGAACAAGGTCTTATAAATACTAATGAACAAAATCCTATTGACGGTTTGGTTGCATTGATAAAAACTAAACCTCGTAAGGGTTGAACTAAAAATCCTCTTGACATTGATTTCTCATCTAAATATATTATTAGAAATACACTCTATGGTCCTCTTTATGTAGCCGAATGAATCAATGACAAGCCCACTAATGGGATACTAATTGATCCTATCTGTAGAGAGAATGTGATCACTGAGGAATTCTTACTTGTGCATGAAATCTATCAAGAAACATATGATCAATTGAAAGCATCGATAAAAAAAATAATGGCTTTGTTTTCCCTATGATGGGATCGATCACCCTTCCTTTAAAATTTGGACCGAAACAATTAGATGTCTCATTCTCCATCATCCCGACGTTGGATCAATTCCATGTGAAGCTTGGTTATCCATGGCTATGCTCCATGGAAGTTGTCCCGTCAGTCGTGCATAAATGTTTAAAGTTTCCATTTGACAATGAAATCTTTACTGTGCACCATAGTGGCTTTAATCCTGTGTCTTCCCATGGGAATTTCTGATTGGATTTATTTTGGCCTAATCGTATGGAACCTATTAAACCACGTGAAGATTTCTTTTTCAAATACTATTAAAAGTTTAAGTTGAAATGTATAGCAAAAATTTTCCCTTAGAAACATGCCTCAACCCATGATTGAGCCTCCTATCCTTGAAGAAATTATGATTGAACCTAAAGAAATTTCAAATAATCAAGGCCAACCTGTGAAAGATACTTTTTCTATCTCCTACAAAAGAGAAAGAAATAATGAAAACAATATCGTCATGCCTCCTAAGATAAGACAAGTTAACAAAGCTAAAGAGAAAGTGGTTGAACAACCTCCCATGGTTCCTTTCGTTCCTCCCGATAGGGAAGAAAATAAACCTATGGCTGATAGACCTGCTCCTACACAAACACAATTTGAAAGTCATACTAAAAGAAACATAAATGCTAGAGAGTGTAGGCATAGACATCATTCTCTTGCTTGAAGGTTAAATGAAGAGAACAACAAAGAAAATCAATGCCCAAACTTTACTGAAGCAATACACGATGAGTCTCCCTCTTTGCCACAACAAAATGATCCTATATCGCAACTGCAACAAGAGCTAAATCCTTCTTTGGAAATTATCATTCCACCTCCTATTGTGATTAACTTGGATGACAATGATGAGATTGCTAAAATTGATGAGGAAGTGCATAATGAATTGAATACATTGTTTTCCTCTTCTATGAGCTTAATTGACAATTCTCCTAGGAAGAGTGTTGAACTTGGTGATGACCCTAGTACTGCACTTGCTATTGTCCCTTTGGCTAGTTTTCCACCTTTCGTATGTTATGAACAATATTGGGATGCACACCACCTGCTAATAGTTCGACTCACATGTGCCTTACTAGTCATGATTTTATTTTCTTTTTCATGTTATGTGTGTGATTGCATGTGCGTAATGTGATCCCACATACCATTCTATTTGATGCATCTCTCTCTTTGTGACATTCCTCTATATCTACCTATGTTCTTCTCTATGATGTAATTTTTTTATCTTTTTCTTTGTCTTGTGTTTTCCTTTTGTGGATGACGCAAGGCATCGAGACATTTAGGTCTCTTCCATGTTGAACCGAAAGGTTTTTCTTTTTCTTTTTGCTTTCTTTGTGTCATTCTTCATGTTCCATGAGTACTTGGGGAATTATGGCAATTCTAAGCTCTCTAATAACATTGTATCAAAGACATATTGACCCTGAATCCATGAATCCCTTTGTGTTACTTTGATATTTAATTGTGGGGGAAACCCCTTTTCATGATGTAGCTCTATTCTGAAACATATGACTTGGCATAGGGCTTTCCAAATAAGCTCTCATGTCCTCTTTATTGTTAGCATTTATCACTTGCTAATTTAAATTAATTTCTCACAGAATGGTGTTTAGAAATTTCTTTAAAGTGGGGGCATACATTAGCATTATTCTTTTGCATTTCAACTCATGTTTCATTGTGTAGTCTTCTTACTTCATGTGATGCTTCTTTCATTTTATGGTGAAATTGGGTGTGATGTTCTTTAAGAGTGTGATCTCTCTTAGCATATTATATTCCTCTTAGTGGCTTGATGTGACACATTGCATCCCCTAAGTTGTGAATCTTTGATTCTTCGATTGGTCCTCTCTTGGAGACATTATGCACAATGTTCCCTAAGTGGAGACCTTACGTGAACTAAGCAAAATTCCTTTGAATGTACCTTACATTATTTTCTCATTTACAATAGTTGTTATATGGCCACCTTGCATAACACACTTTTCTTTCCTATGGATCCATCTTGTTTGTTCATGGGTGTCAAGCATATGAAGTTTTACTTGCCTCATGAATTCATATTGTTGTGTTGTGTGGTGCCTTGTCAAAGTTATCAGGAGGTATAGCTTTGGTATGGTTAGCATATGGGAGATAAAATTAGGCGTGTATTTCCCATAGCCACTTACTAGTTTGTGTGAGCGCATACCGATCATGTGCATATGTGTCTCATTGGGGGCTCACCTAGTGGACGGCTTGAGGTTCCACTAGCCCTTGTGAGTGTGTGTCAGTTTTCATAGTGGACATCATGTTCCACTTGTAAATGTTTTTGGAAAAAAAACTTAGATCTTATCCACAACGTGCGAGACAAACGGTTGAAGCTTAATGCACCCTTTTTTGTTTTTATTTTTCTTTCTCTTTGTCTTTGGCAGTGTATGTGTGTGCCTTGTTGTTGCTCCTTACATTATTTACATGTGTATTATTTTGTGCCTATGTTGGTTTTCCATAGGATCTTGATCTTGGGGGCTTGTCCAACCCTCTTTATCATTTTCATCCTATCTTACTAGCATTGGTACATTTGGACCCCTCTTGATTTGGTTTTGTCTAATTTAATGTGAGTTTGAATCAAGCTCCTCCTCTCACTAAAGTGGGGGATAAATATAGTGTAGGAAAATGTATCCCTTGTTTGGGCCCTCCCTGTAAAAAATAGGCTTCTTTATGCCTTATTTGGTCCTATTTTGCATCCAAAAGCCTTATTTAATGTATCTTTTCAAGGATAATCCTGAAACATACCTAATAAATAATCATAATTTAATGATTTTGGGTTGTATGGCCCAAATTTAATGATATGGGAATTATACACCACCTTGGGCGTATGGGTCCCACCTAAGTTTTGGGGCCTAGTCCTAAATTTGGCATAAAACTTAACGTTTCTTGAAATTTTTGTCCCAAGCCTAGGCTACTGGGGAATATGAGTCTTGCTTAGCTTGGACATATTTTAAATTCAAATTCTTAGTAGGATTTTATCCTCCTAGATCTGATGTCATCTTGTAGTGTTGTAATTTTGGGAAATTTGGCATAAACAAGTATAAATATAAGGTTATTTCACATATTTTCTCCTAGAAATATTCATGAGCAAGTGTGATCTAAGTGTTGAAGAATTCTAGAAATTCAAGATCATTCAAGAGCATTCAAGAGCTGATTATCAAGCATTTTGGAGCTACATTCAAGAAGCAAGCATCATGTCAAAGTCATCATGCATCATGTTGTTTTTAAGCTAACATTTGTGATGTACGTATTTTATGATTCAAGCAAGCATTCTAGTCAAGATCCATAACATACAATCAAGAGTCAAGATATATATTCATGCTAACCATTACATAAAAGATTGTAGCCTTTGTTCCAAGGGTTTGGTGAGTTGCAAAATTGCAAATTTTTTCATTCATCATTCCTTCATCCTATTTGATTTCATTTCAAGGTTTGATTACCAAAATAGGGTTGGACCAAGGCAAACCCATATGTACTAACAATTTTTTTTTCCCTCTCTTTGATGTGTGATTTGCAGATTTAGGTTGAAGATCCATTGAATAGCAAGATTGGAGAAAGTTGTCAAATTTGTCATCTTCCTTGTAAGATTACAGGTCACCTATAGGTCAGGAATTAGTGTTTCTAATTCAGAGATCAGAAAGGAGAGAAGCTACAAAATATCACTAGAGGATATCAAAGTTTTAGATCAACCCTAATATTGGGACTAAATCACCACTTGTGGCATATGAGTAATAGTATACCAGTTTTTAGAATTTTTCTGTAGATCCTAGTTCAACAGTTTCAAATTTTGATTTTGGTTCAAAACCCTAAACTAGGACTAAATCACTCCTACTGGCATATGAGTCCTAGTGTGCTTCAAAAGTCATAATTTTGGGATTGCAGAACTTGTTTCAAGAATATTTAGTTTTCCAGGCGCACCTTTGTTTATCTCCAATTTGCTATTATGTTTTAAGTTCATTTTCTAGGTCATATAGTTAGGTTTTGCATGTTACTTTCATTACTTGTCTTTCTAAGCCTTTGCTTGATGGTGAACCCCCCTTTTGTCTTTAATCACACCCCTAGGACACCCTATTGTAGATCTCTTACCCTAATTCCATCCTTAGATTGAGATCTCTATGGTTTCCTTGAATGAATAGCAAAATAGGAAAGGTCCTAAACCCCCTTGTTCCATCTCCTAAAAGGTGTAACACCTATTTCATTTGGTTAAGATACATTCTTGGTCCTAGAATGATGATGAAGGCTACTTCTTAGGGGGAGTAGGTAGTAATTTTGTTGGTTGGTGTAGTCAAGGGGATCATATATTGTGCCCATAAGGGGGAGAGAACTGAAATATAAGAACAATGAAGAATGCGTAGTGTAGTGTATGCAAGATGGAGGATTGTATGGAGAAGAGTAGTGGAGAGAGTAGTTTCTTGCAACTGTTTCCTAAAGAAAATTGTGCAAGTGTTGTCAAAGGGAAATATGTTTCCCTTTTCCATTGATGTCAAAGGGGGAGAGTATGATTTGAAAAAAATAGGGGAGAGTAATATTTGAATAAATCCTCAAGAAAGGGGGAAATAATGGTGTTTGAAGAACATAGGTAAAGAGAGAGAGTGAAGTGTACCCCAGTGAGGGGGAGTGAGCTACTTAATTCAAAGTTATTTTTGTTGTTGATGGTTTTTCAGAGCTAGTGTTTTCATCAATAACAAAGGCGGAGATTGTTGTATGTATGTTGTAGATGTTTTCATTGATGTCAACAGTTGGTCATTGATTTCAATAGTGTGGAGATTGTTGGAGTTGTTGAAGAGTGTTGCATGAAAAAAAATTATGGTGTTGCAAATTATATGGACGTGTTGAAGAGATGTTTGTGGTGTTGTTGATGTAGATGGATCAGTTGGTTTCCAAGTTCTTTTGAGAAAATTTGAATAAAAGAGTGTGCAGTGTGATAGATGTGTGTTCAATGTTGTGTTCCACATTTATTCATGCTTGAACATATTATTTTGTGGTTTCAATGTGATGATTAGAGGTGTTCAAAGATGTTATATCTAGATTTCAGGTTTTGGGTCATGCAACTGTGGAAGTTGTGTTTGATAGAGTGTTTTCTTGTGAAGAAGATTGTTTGGGAGAAATGAGATTGCTTCACATTTCTTCATGTTGTTTATTTTATTTCATATTTGGGAACAAGTTTATATTGTTTGTATCTACCTTCCATTGAATTCTTTGGTGTTCAATTGTTCCACAAGTTTGGATTCATAAGTTGTGTTTTGTGGTAGTAAATCTAGTTGCACAAAATGATGGTGTACTCAGTTGCAGGTGGTTATGGAAGTGTTGCAAAATATTCTTGGATGTTGTATGGATGTTGTGAAGTTTCGATTTGTGGTTTGAGTGGTGTTTCTAGACCTGGAGAGGTGTGTATGTGGTCACTTGTTAGTGTTAGTGCAGGTTTGGCCAACCTAATTGAGATTGTTTAGGTCGCAAATGGTATAAATGCAGGGTGAGTTGTTGCAGCTTTTTAAGGTGTGAAAATTATGTGAATGTGATCAAGTGTTGTGATTTGAGTGTGAGCTTAAATTCCTATGACTCTAGATTTAGTGAGAAGGTTTCGACATTTTTTTAGTGTGCTTGAAGTTGTTGGAAGTAGTGAGCTAAAGGTTGTGGATGGCATAGAGTTGCAGTGGTGGATTTTTCCTGTTGTTCTAAAATAGTGAATCTCTCTGTAATAGTTTCTTCTAGGCAGCGAGCCCTTGGAAGTGAGCCACCCGATAGTGAGCCCTTATTAGTGATCCTAATTATATTCTGTGTTATTCATATATATGTGAGCTAATCCTCACCGTGGTTTTTCCCTACTTATGGTTTTCCATATAAATATGGTGTTCTATTATGTGTGGTGGTGTTTGTATTATTTTTTCATATGTTTTCTTTCTTCTAATACATCATAAGGGTTTGAAATTTAATGAGGGATTGAATTTCTTAATGTACAATTGATTCACCCCCCCCTCAATTGTCCTATGCATCTGACAATTACATGTTTCTAACATCTTGTTGTTCCACATTGAGGAATTCACTACACCAAAGAAGTTATGGGATAATACAAATTCTTATATAGTACAATAAGTGAATTATGTTCTTTCAAATAGAGGAAAAATTGACATCTATTTCTCATAATATATTTCCTACCATTGAGGATTGTTTTGTTAAGTTAAAATATTTGATATCTAAATTGGTTGGTTGTGGGAAAGACAAATTTGATAAGGAATGCATTTTATTTATTTTATATAAGTTAAAAGGACCATTTGTAATCTTTTATTCTACCTTTTATTACACTATGGATTCCTTAGATGAAACATTTAACATTCCTTTTTTTGAAAAAATTGCACTGGTACATTTTGACCCATTTTTCGACGACTGGATGCTGGGCCAAAATTTTGACGTTTCAAATGTCGTCAAAATTTTGACGAAATAATATCGACAAACGGCCATCAAAATTTTGACGATTGGTCGTTGAAAAATGGGTCAAAATGTACCAGTGTTGTGACCATTTTACTAGAGAGAAACCTAAGGTTAACCAATTATATGCATTTCCCAAGAGTTATCCATTGATAGTACAAACACCCAAATCCAAAGGAAAGAAGAAACCAAAAACTAAGATAGAAAATAATGAGCCTCCAACCTATTCCAAAGAGGATAAAACCAACAAGGAGAGACCCACATGTGTATTACAAAAATAAGGGCATATTGAACACAAATGATATAAAAAATAGTTAGAAGAGTTAAATCAACTCCTTCAAAAGCATAATATCTCATTTCCTTTCAATTCTTCTAGTTCACCCTCTTCTTCTATACCATCATCATCCACATAGTCAAGGATAAAAGGATTAATGAATGAATTTGATAAAGGTAAATAAATTCTTGCACCTACAAGTCATGAATAAGGGAGATATCTTCTTGATTTTGGAGCCTCACATCATATGTCTTCATCAAAGCATATGTTCTCTTTATTTGAGCCTTGCAGTTTACAACACAGTTTGATTGGTAACAACACATATATGCATGTTTGCATGAAAGGATATGTTGACATGGGAGATGGAAAATATTTTGTCCCATCCTTTTCAACCAATCTACTTTTTATCTATTAGATTATATATAGTGGAATAGGGAAAAAAATTGAATTCATACACAATTTTACATTTATTAGAGACGTGGAGAGTAGATATTATTTATGCTGGGATGGTTGATTATTCATCTTGATTTTATACCTTTTCAAAATTTTCTCTTGATGATGATGTAGCTCCCTTGACTAGTATTCATACACATGCATCTAGTGTAAGTAATATTTATGAGGAGAATTTTGGTCACTTGAACCTTGGTGATCTTGAGAGTTGTATAGAGATTCCATCTCATCCATATCCTACTTCTAACTTTTTTTGTTTTGTCATTGCTTCCATTACTTTAGTTCAAAAGGTTGATCATAGTCTTTCAAATTTAGCTTCATGGGATGAGTGCTTGATAAGTATATCAATTTTTTTTTATGGGTATCATATTGAAAATTTGGAGGACACATTGTAGCACAACTATTATGACCCCATTATTATCTTTTGATATTTATTTTCATGAGTTTCCACATAGTCTTGATTTGTCAACTTATTTGATTGGGATAACACCTAAATGTTTTTGGAATTACTCTAGAATGAAGACAATTATTTTTTAAAGAAACCTATCATGAAACTAAATTTATCATCTCTCTCTTCTTGGAGTTGTATTTTCTTTAACATCCACAATTGGACTTGTTTATTTCTAGGTATTGGATTATATTATGAATTCAAGCACTCACCATTGGAAAAGGATATGCTTCATTATGGGGGATATATAGCCTCCATATTTCTCTCCTATCGGGGTATTTCTATTATATATATTTTATGGATTTATTCCTTGGGTTTGATGTTTACTCCTCAATTCATCACTTCTTTCATCAATTGTAAATGAGTGTTTTCTTGCATTCTCTCTTTTGGAGAAGTGTTTTTCCTCACAAGGTCTTTCTCCTTTTTTTGTGTTTGTAAGACATTTTTGTAAACGGGTACCTAACATGGCCTAGTATATGGGGGCCATATTTGTATCATATTTCCATTATTTAATTTGTTTTATTCTCCCTAAGTTTCATTTATGGGAGGGTGTTGGTGTGAATAAGGTATATTACCTAACTAGTTCACCTAGTAGGTCCTATTCACACATGTTCACATGTTAAGTTTACTTAGGGATCTAGGAATATTTCTAGAATTGTTTAGTTGGCATGTGATATTATCTTATCTTATCTCTAGCTATCTCTTGTCACAGGATTAAGAAACTTGTCACAATCTCGGCTTGTAATATCTCTCAACCTTTCCTATATAAGCAAGGACTCATATGTAGATTATGTATCTTATATCATTAATCAATTATTGATCATTGTACATTATTGTATCCATATAAAAAATTTATCCTCTCTATACTCTCTTGTGGAAGGCTATATTTAGTTTTGCAAGTGATTTTTGGGAATGTGAGATCACTATCATCTATTACAAATAAATCCTAACCCTCCATGGGCATTCAAATTTTTTAATAATTTAAATTTAAATTAAATTTGAAATTACTTCAAATCTACCAATTTAAGAATTTCCCATGTGCTACAACTACAAACCAACTACTAGTGCACCACTTAGGTACCACCTTCTTGTGTCAATAATGATGTCACCCATATGGACTATATGGAGAGGGCCCATTTTAGCCATTTTTATCCCTTGGAGGTAATTTTCCTTCTATGAGGCATACTTTTCAGATATAACATCAAAATTCCAACTTATTATAGGCATTAGAAATTTCTCTCTAAGTAATATATAGCAATCTAGATTTGGTGATAAATTTTTCTACTTGTGTCAAAATTTGCTTCCTAAAGCTAGAATTGCTCCATAATGGTTAACATGTGATACCTTTAGCATATAGAATCATACTTTAGATTTAAATTATTTGATGAAGAAAATTTTCAGCATATTACTTAATGGATTAGGTGGTTTTCACTTTTATGAGTAGAAAGATATTTTTACTTGTTTAAGAACTTATAGGATCCTAATATCCTAAGTGTGATTATATGATCATATAAATAAATTTCTGATTGAAAACTTGTGGGAGTGTATTTTTTATGAGAATAATATAATGGTATAGAAAGTTGTCACTTTTGGTACCCCTTAATTTAGGTTAGATGTATTTTAATAATATAGACTTTGATAGAGATAGGTATATAGGTTATCTTTTTGTTTGAGGATATGGTCAATACACATGTGAGACTTGAAGTATTGGTTCAATGAGAGTTGATTATAGGTAGATTAATAATGATGATGATTATGATGTAGAGAAAGAACTACTCCTAAACACACTTGACTGATTTGATTCCTTTCACACAATGGTTCATTTCAAACAATGACTAAATGCATCCTAGTGCACCTTGGAAACATTGTAACTGCAATCTAATGGCATTCAATAATGAAAACAACAAATAACATGAGGTTCTTGGATTGTTCAAGCCCAACACAACACATCTCATAGATTTCCCATCCAACCATGATCAAATAATGCATTGCTTTTATCAAACCCTCAAGTAACTAAGGTATTTAACTTGAGTAGCCCTAGAATGAATCAACAAAGGACAATTGGTAGCTTCATCTTCGTTAATCTACAATGAGAAAACATAAAATCTTCTCTTCTCTCTTCCCAGTAACCAACTTTTCCTCCAACTAAGAAAATATTTACCCTACTTTTACAATGTTGCACACTTGGTACTCTCGGAAAAGAAAACCTTTGTAGTATAAAAAAAAATTCTTCCTGCGAAAAACTTTCACTTAGCTCCTCTTATTTTTTGCAGTTGAAATGCTACTTTGTTCCTACTATGTTATTTCACCTTCAACTTGAAAAAATCATTGTTCATAAAATGAAAAATAAATTCATTTTATAAACAATTTTCCCATGCCACTTTTAAATTTGCACATTACTTAAAGTAATTCCATTTTAAACTTTATCAGGCTTTATTTTTCATTTTCACCTTTTAAATCCTTCTTTAAAAAAAAAATCACTCACTTCACTCTATCATGCAATGTTAGGAACATTAAAAAAATATTAATGTTTTGGGCCCACCATTCTCTACCAGATTGTCCACAATGCATCATTGGTTGAGCTTGGAAATTGAAGAGAAGATCAGCGATGGGAAACAAACACCATCGCTCAGCCCTTGTGCATCGCTGGTTCCAATTGGAAATACAAGAGAAGACCAATGATGGGTGACAGGGAAAAGCCCTAATCTCTCCTCGGTTTCATCATTCTCTGTTTGCTCTAACTTCTATTCATGGTGGCAGCCTCCCTCTGTTTCATTCACTTGGAGACTTTTAAAGTCTTTTCAATAAATTTGTTCTCTCCTTTTTGTGCTTTGAAAGATGTGTGTACCTTGCTCTAGCATTATGCTTGGAAGTTTCTCAAGCATTTTCAACTAATTCATTGTGTTTATATGCCTTTTAGCATATACAATAGTGGTGCCATGTGTGGAGAAAATATTTCTTAATTTCATGTGAAAGAATGGTAGTTGTCTATAGCAAAAACATTCCCCAAATCTCTGGTAAATGTTGCCGCCACCACCATATAGAGCTCGAGCTATATTATGCACTAGATTGAGTACATTTGCAGGTGTAAATTAATTCTTCTTTTAATCTGAGTCAAAAGCCACCTGAGCCATGATGCCTCCATACTATATGCTTTGATGGATTTCCACACTTTGCAATATAGTTTACCAGCCTTCTATCGAATGCATTTCTTCTAAAGTCTTTAAGAATTTTCAACAAATCCATTATGTATTTATGCCATTCCATGGAATTTCTTGAAGGCACATTTATCTTGGAAAATTCTTGCCAAACAAGCTTACGTGCTCTTTTCCCATGTTATTATGCATAAGGTTGCAATAGGATAAAATTTCCTCAAGCACTTGTGATACCTCTCCACTATGGGTAATGGTTGTATATAGAGAAACCTTCCTTGCAATACCAACGAGCCAACTAACCATCATGATCCACCTCATAGCATGCTCCAGCTTATGAGGCAATGAAGTTAAAAATATTACATTGCAACCCACACCCATTGAACAGATGATTCAAAGGCACCAATCATTACTCGTACAAAGTCCTTTGCAGTCATGCCATGACTCTGTGAATTCCCCCAATTGTTGTACAAAGAAGTTTAATCCTCTGTGTCAATCACTTTACAAAAAAAATTACTAATGTTCTTTGGGTGTGTTGAATCGTTCTTCGTGTTCCTCTTCATTTGTGTCCCAATGGATCTCAGACTGAATTAGATTTTATTAAACCATTACCCTGACTGCAAGACAATAATGTGCATTCATATGCCCAAAGAGTTCAAACATCACTATCATGTATAAAACATTTTCTTTCAGTATCATTTAACTGTTCAAATAACTGAACAAGATTAAACAATTTGGCTTCATTGTAACTTGAGTTATAAGGACATTCTTGAAGCCTTTTATCCTTCCCTTCAACAAGCATTTCTTTTGGGCAAACCCTTTTGAGGGAAAATCAATAACACCAATTCAAGGGTGGATTTTGTTTCAACATATGTAAGTCCTCAAACTTTGACATTGTGTTTCTTGATGATTGATGGCAGTCATGTAAATATACTCTTGTCAACATTAGTTAGTGGTCATTTGATTTCTCTATGCTTGGACCTGTGTCATCACTTGGTTGCCTTTGTATGTAACACTGCAATACTTTCATCCTCAGGACTGAGGCATGTCGGGTCCTGATGTGGTCCCAAATATATATTTTTGTTTTCAAACAAATTTTATGTTGAACTGATCTAGGGCAGCTCTTGAGTGCATATGAAGTGAAAAGATGAACTGGGTTTTCATTAAAACTTGTTTCTAGGCACTTTTGAATAGTGGGCCAAACTTGTCAAGTTGGCTTAGGAATCGGCTTAGGAAACTAAGAAAATGACCTCCTGGAGCAATGAAAATTTTCAAGCATGTAGAAATTTGGTCTAAGAATGGAATTGTTGTGCCCTCGGCACACACGCCCCGTTCTGAACGGGGACCCTCTTTTCTTTCCCCTTGACGGTTCATTTTGTTGCCGCCTCATTTTGCGTGCCCCTTTTTTTTTTGGTGTCTCGGGTGGTCAATGTTCCTTCAATGTCTCACCATAGGTTGACCACACCTTCCCCCTTTTTAATTTTGACAAGTTCTGGTGCCTCGCAGGGACTCCCTGACAGTTTTCCTCTGCCAGTGGCCCTGGGCCCTACCGGGCCTGGCCCTTCGGGTTTCCCTCATTGGGTTTCCTTGTTGTGTCTGCTGTTCATTAACGGCAGATGGTTTGCACCTTGCCGGACCTCGGGGTCTAGAGCCTCATTCTCCGTTTGATGAAATTCTCAGTTTTGGCTGCTTTCAAACCTTCTGGGCCTGAGACTTTGGACTTCTGCTTCCGGGGTTCCTCGAGTGTTTCGTCGTTCCTGACGGCGGATCTCAGGCGGAGCTCCGCCCTCCGGGCCCCGACCTCCCCTTTGCCACCAAGGATTTCTGAGCAAAACTTGCCAAACGGCCATCGTCCTGCGTCTTCCCGGTTGCCAGACCCTGGGTCTCCCACCGCCGTCGATGAATTCAAAATCACCAACTTCCTAGCTCGTCGTACCTGCATTTAATAGGGCCATTAATGGCGGTTAGGGGTATAAATTGCTTGCCCGAGCCTATCATTTTCACTTGACGGTGTTGCAGAGAGAGATCAAAGCTTGCCATAGGAGTATGCCGTCTTTGAAACCTCTGTCGATCATCGCCCATTACCTACACTAACCGACCACTGGTGGATCCCACACCTTGCTACATCGAGGGTTCGAGGTAGGTTCTCCGTTCACCCTCCTGAACAGTGTTTTCATGGTTTCTAGGGATAATAACAATTAAAACAACATATAAATGGTGAACCATGGCGTCACAACCGAAACCCATGTCCTCAAAAATTGAGAAAACCAACACAACACCCCCTTGACCAATTCAGAGCTTTATCTCCGCACGACCGTTCTTCGCAAGGGAATTTGTGACCCTCGGCCCAGATGCTCCCTTTGCTCGTGGAGACTTAGCGAAAACTAGAAATGTCGAAAAAACTTTAGGGTCTCTCGGGCCTAGGTATCTAGGATTCCGCACTCGGGATTCTACCCCTCATTCTCCGTCGGCGAAACCAGTCCTTGTCGGTGAGGCTCATGGCGGATTTTCTTTCATCTTGCCGAGTTTGCTGTTACTGAGACCTCCCCGATTCGGTAAGACCTTTCACAGAGCATATCTTTCTCTTGTCGAGTGATTTGTTAGGGAGACATTCATCTGTCGCCAGGACCTCACCGTGAGCTCCTTTGGTCTTGCCGATGCCTTCACTTTCGGCGAGACTCCTAGCAGTCGCCAGGACTTCACAATGAAATATTTATCTTGGCGAGCTCGGATCCCCTATCGGGGTGACTTCACAAGATCAGCAAGAGGTTACACCGATGGGGCTCTTTGTTGGGGAGACATCACTGGTTCGCCAAGACCTTTCTCCAACTTGGAAAACTTACACCGAAGACTCCTCTTGTCGGCAGGACCTTCCGTGTTCGCCAAGACCTCACGGTGACATCACTCTTCTCTTGGTGAATACCCAACGTCCTTTCGACCTCTGAGCCCCGACCTTCCCTCATCCGCCGTTTCGAAAGGGAAAATATTGCCCGCCCCTTCAAGCTCTGGGCTCCACCCTTCCGACCGTTGCAAGACTGAAAATGAAATCAAACGGCGAATGCTTGTGCCAGGTCCGGTCCTACTCTTGGATGTCGGCGAGACTTAAGGACCTCGCCAAGACCTTACCCCGCCGCCATGACCTTTCGCTGACTTCTCTTCCCCTGTTGCACTGGTCGATGAATCCCGAGGCATTTGCTATGACTTTACATCGATGGTTGATCTCTTGCCAACCTTCACGTCGAGCCCTAACCGCCGGGCTGCCACCTTCGGACTTCCCCCCAGCGATGGCCATTCCAAATGGCGAAGGGTGGGTGGCTTCGCGATGCCTCAGCCCTGAGCACTCAAATGGAAAATTACTATCTTTTGACCGCCCTGTAGCCCACCGGACCCTGAACCCCGAAGTTCCCTCTCCGAAACTCCATTTCTGCTCGGCCATCCCAAATGGCCATCTCTTGATAGCTTTCCGACCTGGTACCTCCGGATGCTCCTAAGCCAATCCAAATGAGCCCAAATTTGAAATATGATCTCAACCCACGTGCTGAATCTTGGTCCTCTCTATTGCGAGCCTCTCAAATTATCAAAATTCGATCAAGGAGAATCTCTTGGATCATTCTGCCCCATTTGCCTTTCCAAAATAGCATTCCTACTAGGGAAGTCTGGCCCTCTGGGCCCGGACTGTCGCATAGCCCTCAATCAAAAGACCGATGGCATCGGGAGGTAAAAGTATCATGTTATGCTTGATAGATTTCTTAAAATGGATTTCATCTTTGGGATTTCAACTAATATGAACATCTTCATTATCAGTTGCATTGACTATGCCTTTGCTTGCAGAATATATGGAATCGGGTGCGGGACCTTCGGGGGCAGCCGTCGAGAAGGACAAAGGAAAGAAGTCAGGAAAAAATCCTCGAGGGAAAGAAGACAAAGACCAGATGAAATACCAATTTTAGGGTGAGCCTATGCACTCAAAAGTTACCACGGATTGGAAGGAAATCACCGACACCAACATAGGCCACGTGAATATTGACGAGTTTACACAAAGGGTCAAGGTCAATCCAACAACAAAAAATGCAAGATTGATAAGAAAGAGTGGAAACGCGAAAGCTGCGGGCTTCCCCCCGTCCCTCGTGGCCCCTAAATTGGTCATGGCCTGTTGACAGGCATACCAGCCTGACACAAGGACAATTGTTGATAGGGAGAGTAACATTCTCGCCGACATGTCAGCTGTGGAAATCACGAAAACCTTTCATATTCCCACGTTTCAAGAAATGGAAATGCCTACCAATGAGGAGTGCCAGGCGATGTGGGATGCTAACCCTACGGGTTGCAGGAAGTTAATAAATCAACATTGGCTCAAGGAAAAGTGGGGCAGCACCGCGAAGGTTCCTAACGAACTCTTCTGCAATGATTTCTATGAAGACTACCACGATTTGGTCACAATGTTGAGCAGGGTTATGGGCCTCCCTATTACGGCCTTCTTTCAGGGGTGGATGGTGTACTTTTTTGAGAAAATCCTTCATGGCAATGAAGACATTACCACAAAGACCGCATTTTATTGGGGAGGTATAATAAGCGACTGCTTCCACGAGCAATTCGTCAATGTTAAGAAAAACTCCAAATTTTATATGACTTCATATCTCGTGTACTCCCTGGCAGACCAGAGACAATACAACGGGTTGTTTGTGGCACACGATCAAGAGCAGGGTCAAAGATTGAAGGCTTATGACAAATACCCTCAGCTCCAGTAGAGAAACTTCAAGAGGGAGTACTGCAGAGTCAATGACGCCTTCACTGGCCACATCATCAGAATGATTGCCGGGGATTTTGAGAGACGAGTCTCTCACAGTGCTCAGGCCTTCCTAAGGAAATATGCTTTCCTCTTCGTTCAATACCCGAAGTTCACATACATCCATGCCCAAGGCTTCACCGAAAGGCCAAACAAGTTGCCTCGATACCCCAATGACCGAATCATCCTATTGGAGCTTTCTCGGCAGCTCGAACACATATAGGCAATCTTTAGTGGCAAGCATATAGCAGGGATCTCTTATCCCATGACTCTTGGCCAGGGCATGTATAAACTATAAACTTCCCAGTGTGCTGGTAACTCTCAGAAAGAACTAAAAGATTATCATTTTCATCTACACACGGCTTGCCCTTGAATGGATCCATATGGGCGCGTAAGGAAAGCGCTAGGGCCGGGATTCGCTCATCTCCACCACATTGAAGACTTTTGGGGAGATTGTCAAGATGATAAAGAGGTACGTGCAAGGCACTATATGTGGATGACTGCACATTTTATAGGGAAGGTGCAGCCTTTCCCCATACCGGACCAAGTCGAAGAAGACGATAGCACCATAATGGACCCTAGGTACCCCGTAGTCGCCAATTTGCCAGTACCAACAATTGACTGGGATGAGCAAGAGGTCGATGACCTCGACACTATATCCAAGCCAATCTTGGCCCGTACCAAGGAGTGGGTTGATCAACGGGTGGCCCGACTAAAACAACAAGGGGTGGTCCTGACATACGAAGGGCTCAAGAGTCAACCAAGTACCATGGATGATGTTGTTGCCACCACTTCAATAGGTGGGACATCTAAGTCTCCTCCGGTCACAAGGTCTCAGAAGAGGAAGGAGACGGAAACAAAACAGTCTCCTGACCCCAAGGTCTATAAAAGGAAAGAAACAGGAGGCTCACCCTCCAAAAGACTTAAGCAAACAGAGGGCACCAAAGAGAAGCCCTTAATCCAAGAGGAAGAAGTAAAGGGTGCAAATCAATTAGAACCCCTCTTAGCTCTCCCTACCCCGTCTGTCGCACCACCTACTTTTCTGGCTATGGTCGCTACATCCCCGCCGGCGGTGGACATCTCTGTCCATCTTGCCCCTTCGCCCCCTACCGAGCCTGTGATTGCAATTGAATCCTCCTCTGCCATAACTACTCCTCCCTCCTCTGCTGCTATGTCACCTACCATGTCACTTCCATTACATACGGGGGCTGCACCAATGCCCGTTCCCACCTTGCCTACGGCCTGCTCGAAGCATATGCAGAATATCCCTTCTGAGCTCTCCCAGATTCTTATGGATCCCACTCTTCAAGCAGCCTTAGCTCAGGTCCTCACTGCTGCCAAACCTTCACAACCTCTGACAGGGCCACCGGCTATGGAAGCCACCATGTTAATCTCTAAGGAGTGGGAAAGGTGAGAACATGAGGCCTCGAAGCCCTTTGAAGAGGAGGCCGATGAATACCACGAGCACAAAGAATATGAACATCGCACTATTGACAGGGTGGTCTACAAAGAAGAAGGATCCGGTTCCTTTGACAGCGGGGATGGGGAGGATGATGCTGGTGGTAAGGTCATTGTGCAGACCTTCGGCGATGACCTAGAGGAAGAAATGACCCAGTAGTTGAAGGATACAAAAGAAAAGGCAGAAGGGTCGCTCCTTGAAGAAGAAGGATAGCAACAAGAAGACAAACCTGAGGGAGAGGCACAAACTGTCACGGGCCTCGAAGTCAAGCAATTCAAGGAACATGCGCATGAGGTTGAACAAACTAAGGAGAAGGAAAGGGAGGAAATGGAAGAAAAAAAAAGTCCCCTGCAGCAATTATCTGCCAAGCCTCCCATAAAGCACCTTGTGTTCATCCAAGACTCCGATGATGAAGAGGGAGATGCTGCCAAGGAAGAATTGAGAGTTTCAGAGGCTAAGATAACATAATCCTTGACTGAGAGGGGTGAGGATGATCGTGAGTCACCTAAGGGCAAGTTTGTCGTGCCTTAATGGTTAGAAAACCAACTCGAAAGGAAAACTCCCATACTAAAAGACCCGAGGGCGAGAATAGAGGCTATCTTAGCCTGAGTTCAGATCACAACAAAGAAGGAGAAGAAGCCTAAGATCCGATCTAGGGTGACGATGGATGCTTCTGGGTCTCGAGCTATACAAATAGCAACCCCGGTGGTGGCACAGGCTGGTGTAAGTTACAACGTCTCTACCATTGACTTGGGGACCACCACCAGAGAGAAAAAGGTAGAACATCTTGAGGAATCATTGGCTACAGTGGTACATTTGATAAAGCAGGACAAGATTTCAAAAGATGAGCTTAAAACGCAGGTGGCTGCTCTAACGGATTACATCCAACAATGGTCTTTGGTGGATGACCTACCTACCACGTCCACCACCATGCCCCAACTGATGTCCAAGGAATAGATTGATAAGATGGAAAGGAGAAAGAACTTGGAAAGGACTATAGAAAGTTGGTTCTGATAAGTCTTATACGCCAGAAACATGGGAATTAGCCAGACTGTTCAGATAGCTAACAAGTTCTTGGACTTGCAGCAATCTTTGGAGGACACAAAGAAGCTATGCACTAACTTCCTTGCAACATACGACTCCACCTTTCCAAAGATCGAGGCTATCCTTCATATTCCAGAGGCCACATGGGAAAAGGAGCTTGCATTCAACAAAGATGATCATTGGCTGATGGATGTGTGGTAGCGAGACTTTGACAACTAGAAGGAAAGGCTAGAATAGATAATAAGAAAAGTGGATCCGGATATCGAATGGATCAAAGAGATCAGGGCGGAATGTACCCGGTACCTCAAGCTAATGATGGAATATGACATGCACGCAGTACATATGGATCCAGAGAAGGTAAAACCTTACTTTCAAAAGAAGATGGAGGACAGGATGTCTGGAAAAATGATGGTGGAATTCATGAGTTTTGCTGCTCATACCTTCGATCAATCAGAGTTGTTCAGGGATCAAGGTGCAAAGTACGATGAGGACTGGAAGAGGCTAGAAGATAATGCTAAGGAGTGGAACTACCAAATATTGAGGTATGAGATCATTGAGATAGACAAACTCCAGCCGGTCATCCTAAAGTTCATGGAATACACAGCCTCAAAGAAGCAGGAAGACAACCCCGTAGATGATAGAGAACTCCCTAAAGAGTAGCTACAGTAAACAACAATCAACAAAAAGACAAAATGCTACAGTGCCGTCACTAGAAGACAAAATAGGGAAGGGGACAAAATGTTATTTTTAAATTGTAATATATTAAGGGTTGGTGAAACCCTATTTTGTAATGAATCTTGGCCACACAATGAGAATTAATCTTAGCCATTCATTTGAATTCTGGGGCACTATAAATAGAGCTCTCCTCTCATTTGAAAAGAGAGTTGAGTTGTTGTAAAGACATGCTGTAGACATTTATAATGAAAATACATTGAATTGGTGCATTTTCTGAGTTTCTCACATGTTGCTTGATTCAACCTGCATTGTTAGATGTTTAACTTAGGTTTTATTGCTGTTCTAGTTAACTATTTTCTTGCTTTGGTAGATTTTAGGAATGTTGTTTTGTGGTTGTGAAATTCCTACAGTGTAGATGCCTTCTTAGTCCATACTTTTTGTTGTTTGTTGATGGTAGATAGCTGTGTAAAGTTAGTCTGGACTTAAATCCAAAGTTGCTCCAAACTTTCTTCTTTGTTCATGCATGCATATGGTGAATGAAAGATGAAACATTTGTAGACCTTTGAAGATAGCACAAATTCCATGAGACTGTGAGATTTCTGGCTAAGTGGAATATTGTTTCCAAGAAGTTGTCCATTGCAGGAACCCCATCATCACTGTTCATAATTAGTTGCAGATCCAAGAACCTCCTCTTTTCCCTGCCCCTTTTCATTTTATTTAATGAGTGACCTATGCCAAGGTTCATTGCACATTGTAAAGCTAAATCCAATGAAAAAATGGAGTTCAAGACTGTTGTTTGAACCTACAGCAAATGCATAACAACTCTCCCATCTTAAGAACTCTGTTTGAAGATCCAAATTCCCCACTTTGTAATTCATCTATAAGACCGCCTTGTGATTCTAGCAAATCACATCAAACAACTGAGATATTCCAAGCATTGTCAAGACCTGACATTAGAGACCTTGGGATAGTGTTCTACAATCTGATTGTGGAATATTGTCTTTCAAGAGAGGTAGTGCACCTATGCACTGTTTGTGTTGAGAAGTGCATAAAAACACATCAACAGAACTGGCGCTAGAAGGAGAGCTTGACGTTGAGAATACGAAGCTAAAGTTTAAAAGTGAAGCTGGATCAAATCAGATCGTTCTCCCCAGAGAGATTTCAAAGAGTTCTATGGTCAACATCAAATAAGGCAGAATTTGAAGAATCGCAGCCTCCTACAAGGGCAAAGCGAGTCAAGGGAAGTAGTGTTGCTTCTTCCTCTTCCTCCATTCCACCCGCTTCCATTCCACCCTCACCTTCATTCAGTTGGAATTGGTCTTCCACCCGACCATCCAAAACTGCATTTGCACCTCCTATCTCCTACAACCAGGGGATTGCTTCTCTCCTGGCCATTCCAGCCCAAGGAAGAGTCCAAACAGCCGCAACTCAAGTGCAGTCCCAGACTGCTATTTTATTGTAGGTACAACCCCAACTCATTGTTTTTCAACAACAAATACTACCTCCGCCTCCCACCATGGCTTGGTTGGCACATAACCCTTCGTCGATACATTTTGCTGCTTACAATGATATGCCCAACAATCCAGAGGGCTTTTGTTCAAAGTTCTATCCTCATGACCCACAGAGAATAGCTGAAGAACATATCAAGATATTCGAGACATCATTTACCAAAATGCAAGTCGACCATGAGGATGTTGCATGCCGCCTTTTTTCACATTCGTTGGGAGAAGAAGCCTTCTATTGGTACATCAATCTACCGAGGGGATCCGTTACCTCATGGAATCTGATGAAGAACACCTTCCTACATAAATACAAGATTCTCATCAGTCCTTCAAAACTTTACCAGCAGTTTATGTCCATCAGAAGGGAAGTCAACGAACCTATTGGCTCCTTTAATGATTGTTTTCATCGAGCCTACACAAGACTTCAGGACCCATACCTTCATAATGATGTCGCAACTCTCCCAGTCTACTATGCGGCATTGGACAACCTCACGTCAACTTTGGTGAAAATGATGCAACCGCCACCTGCCTCATTGGTGACGGCCTATAAAGAGGCTATTGTGGCTAGTGCAGATTTGGGGTAGAATATCTCCAGCCTGCTACCTTCTTTGGGGCCAGTGGCTCACCCGATGCAGATTTAGGGGTTTAATCAGGCATTTTCTCATCAGACCCCTCTTATGAACCAGGTGCCTCAGTTGCCCATAGTCCCACATCCGGGACATCCACTAAATTATGCGCCTCCCGCGCCTTCTTATTTGTAGCATCAACCACAACATAACTATTCTTAGGTTGCCCCACAATAGCAGGTGTATTCCCAGCAACCTTAGGCACCGTTATACCTATCAGGGCTAGAATTTCCTTTGGCATATCAGAATCAGCTGATAGCCCTGCCCGCTTTTCTCCAAAATCTAGCGCTGCCACTTGGGAACACGACTAAGAGAGACAAGTTGGAGGAACTGATGGAGATGATGAAGAAAATATCCACAGAAATGACGCACCTAAAAAATTAGAATAATCAGTTACAGGCCTCCCAGCGTAACTTCCAGGCCAATCTTAATTGAGACAACCAGGATAATGGAGACAGTAGGGACAACCATGAAGCAAGCACTTCTTCCGGGCAGAATTATGATAAGGGACCAAACACTAATCAAAGTTAAGAAAGGAGACCTTCTCAGAGGTAGAATCGTATGTGGAATACAAGACCCAATAATGGAGGTGTTCCTACACCTTTTGACCAACCGGCAAGCAACGAAAAGACAACTAATGGAGTGTACCTTGCCGAGGCAGCTTTATCTAGATGGTGCCAAATTCACAAAACTAGCAGACATTCCAAATTGGATTACCCCAAATTCCAGACAGCTGGTGAAATATTCCAAGTAGAAGTGCAAAACGCAGTTGATAATGCCGGCTGTAGGGACATCATCCTGTCTGAGCCATATGATTCCTCCTGTCTCGTGGTTAACCAAGCATCGTTTCCGCAGGGTAACCACAACATGCTTGAAGTCGAGCCCGCTCCCATTGGGAGTGAAGAAGTGCAAGAGGTAAGTAACGAACAAAATTTGGCTCAACTTTTTGATTCAGTAGATAATGGTCCAATAGACGAAGAAGAGTCATTCATAGATGAGGTCCACATGTTCCATCATAGATCAACTCCCTACTTCCTTAGGAATAGGCAGGCGGGTGGACCATTTACAACCTCTACTCCACCAAACAATTTCGCCACCCCACCTGACCCCAATGCCAGCAACAATCCAGGACTTCCCCATGTACCCGTCCAATATCTCAACAATAACAGGCCTCAAAATCAGTCGCAGAATCAGCCTCAAGGCCAATCCCAAAATCAGTCTAGTCAAGCAAAGGTCCAATCTCCTAGTTTTGCAATAGGTCAAGCCTTTAGTTCGGAAGTTGAGCAAATGGGTGAATATGTGGCATAAGAGTTCAAAAGGGTGAAAATCAATTTGTCTGCCTTTGAATTACTCAAAGTACCAGCCATAAGGCACACCTTCTTTAGGGTCCTTAATGGGACCCCATCCTCTAGTACAATGCAAAAAACGTCAGCTAAGAGAGTCACTTTTGAAGAGCCTAAGCAAGAACCAGATATACAGGATAATACCGGGAAAAGGAAGGATGTTCCTATAAATCAATTTGTCAGTAGGCAAACGGGAAAGGAACCAGATTAGAACACTAGGCATGGTTCTAAAGATTAGCCATCTAGACAGACCAAGGATAAAATTGGTGATAAGAACGAGGGTCAGGTAGCTCACATGGACACGCCCGTGGGTATTTTCCAAGGAAGGTTGGAAACTCCTCCTTTCCTTACCACCATCCGAGTATTCAGGAAGAACTTACACAACTTCCTACTCGATTAAGGAGTGTCTGCCAATGTTATGACCTTGGCAATATGCAAGGCTCTTGGAATTACTCCCATACCTTTTAAGGAGGAAGGTGACCCAGCTGGATAAAACATAGATCAATATTGTGGGAGAAATAAATCGGATCCTAATGCAGATTGCTATAGACCCACAGATACAACAAGTCATCGATATTCAATTGGCGGACATTCTTGATGCCTACGGGATCATCTTGAGAAGGGAATTCACCAAGGCACTGAACGGATATACTACCACAGACCTTTCTCACATGTGGCTGCCATGGAAGGGGCTGCCAAATCAAATCTGTATTGACCGCGAACCCCGTATGAAATATATAATCACAGAATACAATAATCTCAGCGAAGTGCTATTTGTTGAGACAGAACTTGGAAATTACTGCCCTTTTGCCTACCAAAATGAGGTCGAGCTTCAGGATGAGTGTGCTGCCGAAGTTCTTTTAGTGTTATGTAGTCCTCCGACCGATTGTATTCAAATGCCTCCGAGTGCGGAAATCTTGGTAGAAACATATGACAAACACGATGAAAGCGACAACTGGGGACTACTTAGTGGTTTCCAGGAGTTTGTAGAAAAGTGTGGAAGGGATCAGCTCAGCCTAGGAGTCTGAATGAATTTCCAGGATCTCTTGTTGCCAAACTGGTGCAGGATTCATGATGCTGCCCACTCTGAGTTTGACTGTTACTTATGTCAAACGACAGTCAAACATGTTAAAAAATAGCTGCTCCTCAGATTGAAATGCCAAAGGAGGCACCAACAGGACCACCTGGTGATCAATACACCGAGCTAGAAAACTCCCCTAAGATCACAGAGCTAGTCACCCAGCTTAAAGGGAGCAGGAACTTAGTTGGACCCGAAGTTAAAGAACTTTCCACATGCTGAACACTCTGATTTGATGGATCTAAGTAAAAACAAGGAGCTGGAGCTAGGTTCGAACTCATCAGTCCAACGGGTAAAACCTTTCTCACCACTCATAGACTATAGTTTTATTGCACCAATAATGTAGCGGAGTACGAGGATTTGGTCCACGACCTTCTCATGGCCTTGAAGAAAAATGTCAAAATGCTACAAATTTTTGGGGATTCTGAGCTCGTAGTTAAACAAGTTAGGAATTTGTACTCTTCCCATGATAGGAGGCTGCAAACTATAGGCACAGGGTTTGGGACCTTCTAGAAGGTTTAGATGCATTCAATATACAATTGATCCCTCGCGCTCAGAATCGTACAGCTGATGCTTTGGCTCAAGCAGCCAACACTCTGGAACCCCTCTCTTTGTTTGGGATTAAGAAATTTACCATTGAGTTGACATCTACGCCATCGGTCCCAGATAATGTCACTCATTTTCAAGTCTTCAACGATGACAAACAAATTCTCAAGTTTATTACGAGTTTTGATGTCTTCGCAACCCAAATAATCGATGAAGCTGATCCATAGGAAGCTGACTGGGATATAGAGGGGGTTATTAACATAAAAACCAACACAATTCCTAGGGGCATGGTTCAACTGGAACGCATATTTGACTTGGACTAGATCAAAGACCAGAACCAACAAATAAAGAAAGAATCCATAAGCAATCAGTGCGATGCTCACAACCTCGGGACAACTGAGAAGATCAAGAATGTTTTTATTGGCAAAGTGTGCACGCTTGAGGAGAAGAAGGAAATTATTGATGCGTTGCGGAAGTACCATGACATGGTGGCATGGAGCTACAAGGATTTAAAAACATATGACACATCCATCATCACGCACACCATACCTCTCAAGACCGAAGTGAGGCCATTTTGCCAGCGACAGTGTCCTATTAATGCCTTGTTGGAACCCATCGTTTACAAAGAAGTGCAAAAGTTGCTTTCAGTACGGATTATTTTCCCGGTCAGGCATTCCACATGGGTCGCCAACCTAGTTCTAGTCAGAAAAAAGAATGGGGAAATCAGGTTGTGTGTAGACTTTCACAATTTGAACCGAGCTTCTGAGAAAGACAACTATCCAGTGCCTTCATTGGACGAGGTGTTGCAGATCGTCAATGGCTCCCAGATGATGTCTTTCCTCGATGGGTACTCCGGGTACAACCAGGTAATGGTACAGTATAAATATTATCATAAAATGACATTCACCACTAAGTGGGGGATGTTTGCTTACAGGAGGATGCCTTTTGGGCTCATCAACGTTGGTGCCACCTTCCAACGCACCATGGATATCGCCTTCAGGGATCTGGTCGATAAGTGCATAATCATCTACATGGATGATTTAACTGTGTTTTCTAAAAAGTGAGGTGATCACGTCTCTGATTTATGCAAGGTGTTTTAGAGGTGCAGGGAGTTTGCGGTTTCTCTTAACCCCAAGAAGTGCATTTTCGGTGTGACTGAAGGTAGATTGCTCAGACATATCATTTCAGAACAGGGAATCTCCATAGACCCTGAACGTATCCAGTCATTGCTGAAAATCCCACCACCAGGCAGCAAGAAGGAATTAAAATCCTTCTTTGGAAAGATCAACTTTGTCAGGAAATTCATCACGGGTTTCACGGAGATTGTTAAACCTCTCAATGCTATGTTGAAACAGGATGCCAAAGTTGAGTGGACTCCCAACGCCAAACAAGTCTTCGAGGAAATTAAATGAGCCATTGCCAAGACACCTATGTTAGTCAGTTCGGATTATCTGAAGCCTTTCTACATTTACTCGTTCGCCTCAGAACATTCTTGTGCTAGCATCCTGACTCAGAAAGATGATGAAGGAAATGAACACCTGATCAACTTCATGAGTGCTCCCCTAAAGGACGCTGAATTACGATACCACAACGTAGAAAAGCAGGCATATGGTCTCGTCAGAGGGGTAAAGAAATTTTGGCATTATATCTTGCGCAATAAAGTGTTTTCCATTGTCTAAGACCCAGCAGTGAAAACACTGCTCATGAAAAACAAATTGGGTGAATGGAGAGTCAAATGGGTCACCCTGCTCCAAGAATATGACATGGAGATCCAACCAATGAAGCTGGTGAGAGGACAAGTGCTTACCTGCACAATTATTGAAGCAGCAACATGGGCTAGACCCGAACTCATTGTGCAGCTGTACCAGCTCGAAAATGTTTCCCCAAGGGAGTGGTATGAGAATGTTGTCTATTATTTGTTGAACCATAAGTGTCTGCCGCACCTGCAAGGAGTCCAAAAGTGTGCCCTTAGATTGAAAAGTAATGGCTACATACTACAAGGGTCCATTCTCTACAAGAAGAATCATGAAGGCATCTACTTAAGGTGCATGGGCAAAGAGGAAGCCGGCCGTGTCTTAAAAGAATTTCATGATAAATTTGGAAATGCCCATGGATTTGGTTCTTCCATGACACATCAAATATTGCGAGCGGGATATTATTGGCCAATTGTTTTCAAAGATGCTCAGTGTCATGTTCGCTCATGCCACACGTGTCAAACAACCGCCACTAGGGAAAAGAATGTCGTTGTCCCATTACAACCTGTGCTAGAGGTAAGGTCGTTCGTGCAATGGGGTCTCGATTTCATCGGTCCGATAAGCCCTCCATCATCTGCGGGACACAGGTACATTCTTACCGCGACTAATTACTGTACTAGATGGACAGAAGCAATTGTATGTAAGCAATGCACAACTTAAGTAGTTACTAACTTTTTAGAAAGTTTAATTTTAAATCGCTTTAGTTGTCCTTATGTTTTGGTGTGTGACAATGGACCTGCTTTCGCTTCATTGAAATTTGTGAGTTGGGCATTTGACTATGGGATCGCCCTTAAGTTTTCATCCAATTACTACCCCCAAGGCAATGGCCTCGCCGAGTCCACCAATAAGAACCTGATTACCGTGATCAAGAAACTGCTAGACAGGAACCCCAAGGACTGGCATACCCAGCTCCGTTTCGCCCTTTGGGCCGATTGCACTCACCATAAGGCTGCCCTTGGCGATTCCCCATTCCACTTTGTTTATGGCCTAGAACCCATATTTCCTATCCATCTGAAGATTCCTACTCTTCAGTTTATCGACTTTTATGAGGGAGGAGATCGTAGAGAAGCTCAGTTAGCTAAGCTCTTGAATTTAGAGGAAATCCGAGATCGTGCAATAGAAAATTTTGCCAAACATCAGGGCGTAGTTAAGAGATGGTTCGACCGTCGAGCCAAAATTAAGGCCTTTAGAATTGTAGATTTGGTCCTGTATTGGGACAAGGCCTACAAAAAGAAAGGGGGACACAACAAATTCGACAAGCTCTGGCTTGGCCCCTTTCAAATAGTTGAGATTCTGGGAGACAATGCCTTTCGCCTAAAGACCTTAACTGGTGAGAATGTCTTGTTTCCAGTCAACGGGCAGCACTTGAAGCATTATTTCTAGGCTTGAGCTCTTTGAAGCTCTTCTTTGTAAATATTTTTATATAAGTTAGAGTAGATTGGTTTACTTGAGTCTTTCTATTTTGCGTCGCTCCTTTTTCTTTTGTTTCCCAGCTGTTTTGTTCAGAAAAGATGTTTCCCGCCCCTTAGTGGTGGTCGTGCTCACTCGATGAAAGGTCTACTTTGTTGTCCGTCCTTGGTGTTCTTCGGCTAAACATTCACTCTCGACCATCGGTCTCTGAAAGCTGCCCATGAATGATTCCCTTGTTTGAACTCTGCTCGAAACTTGACCATGGATTGGATCTCCTTACACACATCTCAGATCTCACACAAGGCATATAATAATCATTTCTAAAGGATTGTACCATGGTTGCTACGACACCCTAGTAAGTGAAAAATCTTAAGTCTGCTCCAATGACCACTACAGTCCCAAACCCATTGTAGGCTCCAGTGCTTACCCGATCAAGTAAGAAAGTTATCTCAAAATGAACATTGAAAGAAAATATCAAAATAAAAGAGAAAAAGAATTTTGAAAAATAAGCGACCGTGTGGGTGTACGAATAACTCTACCGGGGCTATGGACGCCTGGCTTGCAGTAGATAAATGTCTGTGGGATTGCAGTGACAACTCTGTCGTGGCTATGGACACCTGACTGACAGTGGAGCAATGTCCAGGTTACTTTTGGTGCTAGGCGATTTATGTAACTTGTTCAGTTGGATTAGTAGCCCCTGGTCACCATCCTGAGGAAAAGAATACTGCACACACTTCTGAGATGTCCTGTAAACTGACCTAGTTAAGGATCTCGTTCTCCCATATTCACCTTCGGAAGCCACTCCTGGTCTGCGAAACTAGAGATTCTGGGTCCCGAATGAATATTTATCCTTAGAACGCTCGGGAGCGTTTCCCAGCGGAGTCTCCATTTATTGTGCCCTCGGCACACGCCCCGTTCTGAATGAGGACCCTCTTTTCTTTCGCCTTGCCGGGTCATTATGTTGCCACCTCATTTTGTGTGCCCCTTTTTTTTGGTGTCCCGGGTGGTCAATGTTCCTTCAATGTCTCACCATAGCTTAACCGCACCTTCCCCATTTTTAATTTTGACAAGTTCCAGTGCCTTCCGGGGACTCCCTGGCAATTTGCCTCTGCTAGCGGCCCCGGGCCCTACCGGTCCCAGCCCTTCGGGTTTCCCTCACCGGGTTTCCCTATTGTATCCACTATTCATTAATGGCAGATGGTTTGTGCCTTGTCGGACCTCGGGGTCCAGACCCTCATTCTCTATTTGATGAAATTCTCAGTTTCGGCTGCTTTTGAACCTTCTGGGCCTGAGACTCTGGACTTCCGCTTCCGGGGTTCCTTGAGTGTTTCACTGTTCCTGACAACGGATGTCGGACGGAGCTCCACCCTCCAAGCCCCGACCTCCCCTTTGCCACCGGGGATTTCTGAGCGAAACTTGCCAAACGGTCACCGTCCTGCGTCTTCCCGGTCGCCGGACCCCGAGTATCCCGCCGTTGTCGGTGAATTCAAAATCACCAACTTCTTGGCTCGCCGTACCTGCATTTAATAGGGCCATTAATGGCAGTTAGGAGTATAAATTGCTTGCCCAGGCCTGTCATTTTCACTTGACGGTGTTGTAGAGAGAGATCAGAGCTTTCCATAGGAGTCTGTCGTCTTCGAAACCTCCGTCGATCATCACCCATTACCTACGCTCATCGACCACTGGTGGATCCCACACCTTGCTACATCGAGGGTTCGAGGTAGGTTCTCCGTTCACCCTCTCGAACAGTGTTTTCATGGTTTGCAGGGATTAAAATGAACAATAACAATTAAAACATATAAATGGTGAACCATGGCATCACGACTGAAACCCATGTCCCCAAAATTTGAGAAAACCAACACAACACCCCCTTGACCAATTCAGAGCTTTATCTCCATGCACCCATTCTTCGCAGGGGCATTCATGACCCTCGGGCCCAGATGCTCCCTTTTCCAGCAGAGACTTAGTGAAAACTAGAAATGTCGAAACAGTTTTAGGGTCTCTCAGGCCCGGGTATCCGGGATTCCGCCCCTCATTCTCCGTCGGCAAAACCAGTCCTTGTCGGCGAGGCTCATGGCGGGTTTTCTTTCATCTTGCCAAGTTTGTTGTTGCTAAGACCTCCCCGATTCGGCAAGACCTTTCATTGAGCATAGCCTGCTCTTGTCGATTGATTTGTCATGGAGACATTCATCTGTCGCCAAGACCTCACCACGAGCTCCTTTGGTC
The DNA here is from genome assembly GCA_007258455.2 of Sequoia sempervirens. Taxonomy (NCBI): domain Eukaryota; kingdom Viridiplantae; phylum Streptophyta; class Pinopsida; order Cupressales; family Cupressaceae; genus Sequoia; species Sequoia sempervirens. The sequence continues at coordinate 237,643,524 of VDFB02105785.1, forward strand.
TTGCCGATGCCTTCGCTTTCGGTGAGACTCCTAGCAGTCACCAGGACTTCACAACAAAATCTTTGTCTTGGCGAGCCTGGATCCCCTGTCAGGGTGACTTCACGAGGTCGACAAGAGGTTACGCCAATGGGGCTCTTTGTTGGGGAGAAATCGTTGGTTCGCCAAGACCTTTCTCCGACCTGGAAAACTTACATCGAAGACTCCTCTTGTCGGCAGGACCTTCCGTGTTCGCCAAGACCTCACGGTGACATCACTCTTCTCTTGGCGAATATCTGACATCCTTCCAACCTTTGGGCCCTGACCTTCCCTCATCGGTCATTTTGAAAGGGAAAATCTCGCCTGCCCCTTCGAACTCCGGGCTCCGCCCTTCCAACTGCCGCAGGACTGAAAATGAAATCAAACGGCGAATGCTCGTGCCAGGTCCGGTCCTGCTCTTGGCTGTCGGTGAGACTTAAGGACCTCGCCAAGACCTTACCCCGCTGCCATGACCTTTCGCCGACTTCTCTTCCCCTGTTGCGTTGGTCGGTGAGTCCCGAGGCATTCGCTATGACTTTACATCGATGGTTGATCTCTTGCCGACCTTCACGCCAGGCCCTGACCGCCGGGCCGCCGCCTCCGGACTTCCTCCCAGCAATGGCCATTCCAAACGGCGAAGGATGGGCGGCTTCTCGATGCCTCAGGCCCGAGCACTCAAATGGAAAATTACTATCTTCTGACAGCCCTACAGCCCACTAGACCCCGAACCCCGGAGTTCCATCTCCGGAACTCCGTTTCTGCTTGGCCATCCCAAACGGCCATCTCTTGACGGCTTTCCGACCTGGTACCTCCGAATGCTCCTAAGCCAATCCAAATGAGCCCAAATTTGAAATCTGATCTCGACCCACATGCTGAATCTTGGTCCTCTCCATTGCAAGCCTCTCAAATTATTGAAATTTGATTAAGGAGAATCTCCTGGATCATTCTGCCCCGTTTGCCTTTCCAAAATAACATTCCTACTAGGGAAGTCTGGCCCTCCAGGCTCGGACTGTCCCATAGCCCTCAATCAAAAGACCGATGGCATTGGGAGGTAAAAGTATAATGTTATTCTTCATAGATTACTTAAAATGGATTTCATCTTTGGTATTTCAACTAACATGAACACCTTCATTATCAGTTGCACTGACTACGCCTTTGCTTGCAGAATATATGGAATCGGGTGCGGGACCTTTGGGGGTAGCCGTCGAGAAGGACAAAGGAAAGAAGTCAGGAAAAACTCCTCAAGGGAAAGAAGACAAAGACCAGATGAAATACCAATTTTAGGGTAAGCCTCTACACTCAAAAGTTACCACGGATTGGAAGGAAATCACTGACACCAACATAGGCCACGTCAATATTGACGAGTTTACACAAAGGGTCAGGGTCAATCCAACAACAAAAAATTAAAGATTGATAAGACAGAGTGGAATCACGAATGTTGCGGGCTTCCCCCCATCCCTTGTGGCCCTTGAATTGGTCATGGCCTATCGGTAGGTGTATCAGCCCGACACAAGGAAAATTGTTGATAGTGACGGTAACATTCTCGCCGACATGTCAGCTGGGGGAATCACGAAAACCTTTCATATTCCCATGTTTCAAGAAATGGAAACGCTTACCATTGAGGAGTGCCAGGCAGTGTGGGATGCAAACCCTTCAGACTGCAGGAAGTTAATAAATCAACATTGGCTCAAGGAAAAGCGGGGCAATGCCACGAAGGTTCCTAACGAACTCTTTCACAATTATTTCTATGAAGACTACCACGATTTGGTCACAATGCTGAGCAGGGTTATGGGCCTCCCTAATGCGGCCTTCTTTCAAGGGTGGATGGTGTACTTTGTTGAGAAAATCCTTTGTGGGAATGAAGACGTTACCAAAAAGACTGCATTTTATTGGGAAGGTATAATAAGCGACTACTTCCACGAGCAGTTCGTCAATGTTAAGAAAAACTCCAAATTTTATATGACTTCATATCTCGTGTACTCCCTCGCAGACCTTAGACAGTACAACGGGTTGTTTGTGGCACTCGATCAGGAGTAGGGTTGAAGATTGAAGGCCTATGACAAATACCCTTAGCTCCAGTACAAAAACTTCAAGAGGGAGTATTGCAGAGTTAATGACGCCTTCACTGGTCACATCATCAGAATGATTGTCGAGGATTTTGAGAGACGAGTCTCTCACAGTGCTCGGGCCTTCCTGAGGCAATATGCTTTCCTCTTCATTCAATACCTGAAGTTCACATACATCCATGCCCAAGGCTTCACCGAAATGCCAAACAAGTTGCCTCGATACCCCAATGACCGAATCATCCTATTGGAGCTTTCTCGGTAGCTCCAACACATACAAACAATCTTCAGTGGCAAGCATATAGCAGAGATCTCTTATCCCATGACTCTTGGCCAGGGCATGTAGAAACTACAAACTTCCCAGTGTGCTGGTAACTCTGAGAAAGAACTAAAAGATGATCATTTTCATCTACACATGGCTCACCCTCGAATGGATCCATATGGGCACGTAAGGAAAGCGCTAGGGCCATGATTCACTCATCTCCACCACATTGAAGACTTTTGGGGCGATTGTCAAGATGATAAAGAGGTACGTGCAAGGCACTATATGCGGATGACTATGCATTTTATAGGGAAGGTGCACCCTTTCCCCATACTGGACCAAGTCGAAGAAGACGATAGCACTATAATGGACCCCAGGTACCCCGCAGTCGCCAATTTGCCAGTACCAACAATTGACTGGGATTAGCAAGAGGTCGATGACCTCGACACTATAACCAAGCTAATCTTGTCCCATACCAAGGAGTGGGTTGATGAATGGGTGGCCCAACTAAAACAACAAGGGGTGGTCCTAACGCACGAAGGGCTTAAGAGTGAACCAAGTACCATAGACGATGCTGCTGCCACCACTTCAACAGGTGGGACATCTAAGTCTCCTCCGGTCACCAGGTCTAAGAAGAGAAAGGAGATGGAAGTAGAACAGTCTCCTTACCCCAAGGTCTATACAAGGAAAGAAACATGAGGCTCACCCTCCAAAAGACTTAAGCAAACAAAGGGCACCACGAAGCAGCCCTTAATCCAAGAGGAAGAAGTAAAGGGTGCAGATCAATTAGAACCCCTCTTAGCTCTCCTTGCCCCGACTGTCGCACCACCTGCTTCTCTGTCTATGGTCGCTACATCCCCACTGGTGGTGGACATCTCTGTCCATCTTGCCCCTTCGCCCCCTACCGAGCCTATGATTTCAATTGACTCCTCCTCTGCCATCACTACTCCTACCTGCTCTGCTACTATGTCACCTTTCATGTCACTTCCATTACCTACGGGCGCTACACCAATACCCATTCCCACCTTGCCTAAGGCCTTCTTCAAGCATATGCAGAATATCCCTTCCGAGCTCTCCCAGATCCTCATGGATCCTACTCTTCAAGCAGCCTTATCTTAGGTCCTCGCTGCTGCCAAACCTTCACAACCTCCGACAGGGTCACCAGCTATGGAAGCCACCATGTTAATCTCTAAGGAGTGGGAAAGGCGAGAACAGGAGGCCTCGAATCCCTTTGAAGAGGAGGCCGATGAATACCACGAATACCCAGAATATGAACATCGCACTATTGACAGGGTGGCCTACAAAGAAGAAGGATCTAGTTCCTCTGAGAGCAGGGATGGGGAGGACGACGCTGGTGGTAAGGTCATTGTACAAACCTTCGACAATGACCTAGAGGAAGAAATGGCCTAGCAGTTGAAGGATACTAAAGAAAAGGTAGAAGGGTCACCCCTTGAAGAAGAAGGACAGCAGCAAGAAGACAAACCTAAGGGAGAGGCCCAAACTATCACGGGCCTTGAAATCGAGCAATTCAAGGAACATGCGCATAAGGTTGAACAAACTAAGGAGAAGGAAAGGGAGGAAATGGAAGAAAAAGAAAGTCCCCTGCAACAATTATCTGCCACGCCTCCCATAAAGCACCTTGTGTTCATCCAGGACTTCGATGACGAAGAGGGAGATGCTGCCAAGGAAGAATTGAGAGTTTCAAAGGCTAAGAGAACAGAAGCCTTGACCGAGAGGGGCGAGGATGATCGTGAGTCACCTAAGGGCAAGTTTGTCGTGACTGAATAGTTAGAAAAATAGCTCGAAGGGAAAACTCCCGTACTAAAAGACCCAAGGGTGAGACTATAGGCTATCTTTGCTTGAGCTCAGATCACAACAAAGAAGGAGAAGAAGCCTAAGATCCGATCTAGGGTGACGATGGATGCTTCTGGGTCTCGAGCTATGCAAATAGCAACCCCGGTGGTGGCACAGGCTGGTGTAAGTTACAATGTCTCTACCATCGACTTGGCGACCGCCACCAGAGAGAAAAAGGTAGAACATCTTGAGGAATCAGTGGCTACGGTGGTACATTTGATAAAGCAGGACAAGATTTCAAAAGATGAGCTGAAAATGCAGGTGGATGCTCTAACGGATTACATCCAACAATGGTCTTCGGTGGATGACCTACCTACCACGTCCACCACCGCGCCCCAACTGCTGTCCAAGGAATAGATTGATAAGATGGAAAGGAGAAAGAACTTGGAAAGGACTACAGAAAGCTGGTTCCGACAAGTCTTATACATCGGAAACATGGGAATTAGCTGGGCTATTCGGACAGCCAACGAGTTCTTGGACCTACAACAATCTTTGGAGGACACAAAGAAGCTATGCACTAACTTCCCTGCAACATACGACTCCACCTTCCCAAAGATCAAGGCTATCCTTCAGATTCCAAAGGCCACATGGGAAAAGGAGCTTGCGTTCAATAAAGATGATCATTGGCTGATGGATGTGTAGCAGCAAGGTTTTGACATCCAGAAGGAAAGGCTGGAATAGATAATGAGCAAAGTGGATCCGGATATCGAATGGATCAAAGAGATCAAGGTGGAATGTGCCCGGTACCTCAAGCTAATGATGGAATACAACATGCCCGCAGTACAAATGGATCCGGAGAAGGTAAAACCTTATTTTTCAAAAGAAGATGGAGGACGGGATGTCTGGAAAAATGATGGTGGAATTCATGAGTTTTGCTGTCCGTGCCTTCAATCAATCAGAGTTGTTCGGGGATCAAGGTGCAAAGTATGATGTGGACTGGAAGAGGCTAGAAGATAATGCTAAGGAGTGGAGCTACCAAACATTGAGGTATGAGATCATTGAGATAGACAAACTCCAGCCGGTCATCCTAAAGTTCATGGAATACACAGCCTTAGAGAAGCAAGAAGACAGCCCCGTAGATGATAGAGAACTCCCTAAAGAGTAGCTACAGTAAACAACAATCAACAAAAAGACAAAATGCTACAGTGCCGTCACTAGAAGACAAAATAGGGAAGGGGACAAAATGTTATTTTTAAATTGTAATATATTAAGGGTTGGTGAAACCCTATTTTGTAATGAATCTTAGCCATTCATTTGACTTTTGGGGCACTATAAATAGGGCTCTCCTCTAATTTGAAAAGAGAGTTGAGTTGTTGTAAAGACATGCTGCAGAAATTTATAATGAAAATATATTGACTTGGTGCATTTTTTGAGTTTCTCACGTGTTGCTTGATTCAACCTCCATTGTTAGATGTTTAACTTAGGTTTTATTGTTGTTCTAGTTAACTATTTTCTTGCTTTGGTAGATTTTAGGAATGTTGTTTTGTGGTTGTGAAATCCGTACAGTGTAGATGCCTTCTTAGTCCATACTTTTTGTTGTTTGCTGATGGTAGATAGCTGTGTAAAGTTAGTTTGGACTTAAATCCAAAGCTGCTCCAAACTTTCTTCTTTGTTCATGCATGCATATGGTGAATGAAAGACGAAACATTTGCAGACCTTAGAAGATAGCACAAATTCCATGAGACTGTGAGATTTCTGGCTAAGTGGAATATTGTTTCCAAGAAGCTGTCCATTGCAGGAACCCCATCATCACTGTTCATAATTAGTTGCAGATCCAGGAACCTCCTCTCTTCCATGCCCCTTTTCATTTTATTTAATGAGTGACTTATGCCAAGGTTCATTGCACATTGTAAAGCTAAATCCAATGACAAAATGGAGTTCAAGACTGCTGTTTGAACCTACAACAAATGCATAACAACTCTCCCATCTTAAGAACTCTGTTTCAAGATCCATCTTCCCCACTTTGCAATTCATCTGTAAGACCGCCTTATGATTCTAGCAAATCACATCAAACAACTGAGATATTCCAAGCATTGTCAAGACCTGACATTAGAGACCTTGGGATAGTGTTTTGCAATTTGATTGTGGAAGATTGTCTTTCAAGAGAGGTAGTGCACCTACACACTATCTATGTTGAGAAGTACATAAAACCACATCAATAGGAATGAAAAATACAACTCGGAGAAACATATCACGAGGTGAAATATATTCACTTTCAAAGTTATTTAGTTGAACTTTCTGCAACAACCTGTTAAGAACCAATTAAAACTCACGAAATCACCTTGTTGATAAAATACCAAATCAACTCTTGGCGAGCTACCATTGGAGACACAAGCTCATTCAAGTGCATTGAACACATGTACGGTAGGAATTTTCTTGAATCATCATTCATCAAAAGAAATTGAAGGTCAAAGTTGACCTCATTGAATGGTTTCAAAAAATGCTGTTGCAAAACTAAATAAATTGCATTTGCTTTTGGCTTGGTAAAAATATCAAATCAGATCATGGCATTGTAAAACCTTACATGGGAGTTCATTTAGGCATGGTGAATGGAGAGAAACAATAATTTTTACTTGATGATCATCCAGTTGCAAAATGGAAGCTCAAATGGGAGGTAACTTTGTCGAACTGAAAGTTTGCAAACAACAAAAAAGTGCAAAACCATCCAACTTCACTTTTCGAAACCTTTTCAAAACTCATCATGGGAAGCTGAAAATTGATATGCATACTCACATAGGTCACATGAGTGGGTCCTCAAAGGGGTTTTGTATGAAAATCAACTGACTTCGAGTTACAACCCCCCAAAGTAGGTCATTTGGGCAGATTTCTCGAGTGCACTTTTGAGAGTGCAAAGGCAAAATTTTCAATAGGGGCACTTCAAATTTGCAAAATTTGAGAGTGACACCAGTGGCTCCAACTAGGGATGTATGCCCCCTGTGGGCATAGCAAGATCTTAGATCTTTGGAGAGTAGACCAAATGCTCCTTTATTCATTCTTCTTTTTTTGCCCCATTTGATGACCCTAGGCCACCAAACGAAAAAGGGGAGTCAATATTTACCTCTATCAAACACCAATCTATTGAAGGAATTGATCTCCCTCAACTCATGCTTTCCCCTATCAAACCACAACAACATATGTGACTGTATTTTTGCAAACACAAGCATTAAGCTACCTTTGTGCATGTATAAATTTGCTCCCTGTTTAGCTCTATCATCAAGTGGAAACCAAATCACATAAGCCACATCATTTTCCATTTCTCCATCTTCTAATTTTGTATCAAATGGAAACATACAAGGGAAGTGATCAAAACCAAATGGAAATATGGTCTTATCACATTGATTAACCGCCTCAAAATGATCATGGTCAAAGAAAGTATCATGTTTCAAGAACAACTTGCAATTGTGTTGTGTACTGAGTAGAGAATGCTCATACATTTGTAATTCCCTCAATTGAATTGCCCCATAGGTCATTTTGTCAACGCACTCAGTTTGCACATCAAACTGAAAGTTCTCATAAACAACTAGTTGTGCACTATGCAAATCATCCTCAAATACGTCAAAAACAAAAGATGCAGATTCTAGAGCATCCTTATATTGATCACTGTAGCATGGGTTTATTTCTTAGAATTTTGGTTTAGGTACATCAGAACATACCTTGTTGTCATAGAAACAGGGATGATATGCATCCTTATCATTCAACTTGATGCAAAATGCCTCAAGAGTAGGCTCAAACAATTCAACATCAACAAGGACAACAAAAAGACACTCATGGGCATTGGAAACCTCATGTGCAATATCAATTGATATGTGTGCTGACTCAAATGTGAAAAGCTCATTTCTATTTGAAATTTCCTCATGAGCAATAAAACAAAAATATCCATTTTCTTTCACATAAATACCTTCCACATGGGATGAAAACATGTCCATGTTCACACTATGAAGATAAGGAGCTACAAATAAGAAACAATTGTATTCAAATTCACACTCACTAACATGAAATTCACCTTTATTTTTGTTTCTTGGATGCTCAACACATGGATTAAGAATCTCTGTAGTGTCAAATACAATCTAAAATTTTATTGTCATATGAATCAGTAGGCTCTTCAATATCATCTATGCGTAGTAGTGTCAACTTGAAATACACATACTTGTCACAACATGCTACTTGATTAGTCCAAACTGAATCCCTTATTTCATCATCATGCACATTGTCATCCTCTTCATGTATCACAAACATTTCCATCTTTGCTTCATATAAACAATCATGAAGAGCAGGGGCATTAGTACACTTATCAACATCTTCATCATATTCAACACTATGTTCAGAATCAGCATATTGAACACGCATTTCCTTATCTTCAAATTATGCATCACTTGCACAATAAGCATGCTTCATTGATAGTGAACTTGGAGTACATTCTAGGTGTTCACCAAATGCAATTTTTTCCTTCACTTGTGGACAAGTGAAATAATGAACATCTATATCATTGCATTCTTCAAGAGAGCAGTCACAATCTTCAGACACACAATCAAAAATATCAACCTCATCATGACTTTCATCACAAGAGGAATCATCACTACACAAACCATGTTTAAAATCTTCAAAATGAATGCCCGAGGCTGCACTTTCAAGATCACAATCACTAGTTTGTAATGATATATCAACAACACATGCATTGTAATTGTTGATCACATTGTGACATGGAAGAGCACTTTGTATCTCATTTACTTCTCCATCATCTGAGATATCACAAGAGAAGCATTATTTCCTATTTACTTTGTTTTCATCCCATGTATCTTCATATTCATCACCGTTGCAAGGATTTGGACATGTGTTGATTGTAAGTTGATTACAATGTTCATCTTCTGACATATTCTCTTCACTTGTTTGCATTATTATTTGATTTTTCTCAAGAGGACAACTATTGTCTCCATTTTGACAATCCACATTTTGTGCATAACCACATTTGGCTGATTCTACAATCTGTATCCAATTAGGTACTTGGTCATAGCTATAGGGCTTCAATTCCTCTAGCAAAGTACTTAGCCCAGATTCATAAACTTCACAAAACAAATCAATGCACACAGAATCCTCAGGTCTGAAATCTTTGGGGATTTCTATCAAAGCATCCAAAAATCTTAGAAATAATTTATATGGTGATTCTCCCTCTTGTCTCTTCATTTCATACAATTCTTGTACAAAATACTTTTGATCAACAGTGCTCAAATTTTGTTGATGTTCAACTTGGAACTCACCATGATCTTCATAATGTGATGATGAAGAAATCACAACAACAGAGGCATTGCCATCTTGACAATCATTTCCACTATCTGATCCTTGAATTCTAGTTGCATAAGGCGTGTTGGGATAACCAACACTTGCAACCAAGTACCCTTTCATCATTGAGTATTTCAGATTGTTCTCAATGTCCATGGCATTCTGATATGCCTAATGTAATGTTGCAGGTTCTTTATCCCTTAATAGATAACTCATCTTGCTATCAAATGCACTAAGATACACGCAAGGCATTCTGCATCGTTTGGCCTTGTGTGGTCAGGAATTTCCCTGATTTCCTTTTCAAATCAAAGATTGAAAACAGAGACCAACTCATCTTTGCTTATATGGATTTCTAGAAAGTTTTTCCTCACCACACTTGGATTTACCCTTTCACCAAATTGTTCAACAAATTTTATCATAAACTCATTCCATGAAGTTATAGAACGTGCTGGTAAATGTGAGAACCAATCCCTGGCATCATCCTTCAAGGATTGAACAAAAAGCTTCATGACAACGTCTTGATGATTCACTTCATAATCCCCCATCCCATCTATGAATGTTTGCAAATGTATAGAGGTTGATTTTGAACTTTGCCCTGTGAATTTGGGAAAATATTTTCTAACATTTTTAGGAATCAGGTTTAGGAAACCTTTAATGCCACTAAAAACCAATGGCATATACCTTTCAATAACAAAATCCCTTTGAGGGCTTGGTAAAAATTGTTTGCCTTGCATTCTTTTACTTGCTATTTCATAGGGAAACCCTCTTGTACCCATACTCATTATCAAATTATACATGGCTATCAATTGCATCATTTACTAATTCAACCATCATTTACCAATTTGTTGGTGATTTGTCCAGCTAACCTTGGGATCTTCTAAAAGGTATCCAACCTTTATATTCAAAAATCACCAAGAGCTAGTGGCCAACTAACAGGTAAAGAGTTTCAGGCTCTTACCCCTACTATTTAGGCTCTGTGGGACCAAGGAGGGTGTTCCTTCTTGTGTTCATTTGATATTTCCATTCCTCAAGAACACTTCAACAAAGATCTATTCCTACCACATGCAGAATGATATTATTTACTAAAGGCTTGGAAAACCTTTAAGCAAATAACCGCTTAATTCTAGGAAATGAATGACTCTCTACAACACATACATCATAATTGGAATATTTAATGATTTATACTTTTATTCTCATTTGAATCTCAAATATGAAGTATGATCAACTCAATTGTTTCATTATTGTCAAAAAATGGGCCAGTGCTTCATCAATTGGGTAAAAGGAATCAGGTATGCAACAACTAGTAATATATCGACTATTGAATTCAGAAATGTGTTGATTATTGTCATAAAGCTTTGAAATATGAGAACTCACTATGCCTACAACAAAAAATCTTGTCAAATCCTAAGCAACTCATTGAAAAATTTTTATTCCCCTTAAGTATTTAATTAGCTCTTTGAGTTAAAGCCAAAACAGAGCCAAGCATTCAACTGAACCATTGAAGATGAATGAAAAGACCCTTGATATCTTCATTCATAATTTATAAAGGAGAATACAAAGGAGAGTATTGTCCCAGAACTAAAAATTGTTTGAATATCAGTAACTTTATAAAACTAATTTAAGACTGTTGCACTTAACTCCTAACCAAGACAGTGTACAGTCCATTCATTTACACCATTTACAGTATGCCTCCAATTTGAGCAAATTTCTACCTAGACCTCCAGAGACTTCAAAATAAAATCCATCAATGAGAGAAGAATTGAGAAGATAAAGAAAATAGAAGACACATGAGAAAATTTCTACCTAGACCTCCAGAGACTTCAAAATCAAATCCGTTAATTTGCAATGAGAAAACATAAAATCTTCTCTCTTCTCTCTTCCCAGTAACCAACTTTGCATCCAACTGAGAAAAAAATTATCCTGCTTTTACAATGTTGCACACTTGGCAATCTCAGCAAAGAAAACCTCTGTAGTGTAAAAAACATTTCTTCCCATGAAAAATTTTCACTTAGCTCCTCTTATTTTCACTTTGTTCCTGCTATGTTATTTCACTTTGTTCCTGCTATGTTATTTCACCTGCAGCTTGAAAAAATCATTGTTCATAAAATGAAAAATAAACTCACTTTATCAACAATTTTCCCGTGCCACTTTTAAATTTGCACATTACTTAAAGTAATTCCCTTTTAAAATTTATCGTGCTTTATCTTTCATTTTCACATTTTAAATCCTTTTAAAAAAGAAATGGCTTACTTCACTCTATCATGCAATGTTAGAAACATTAAAAAATATTAATGTTTTGGGCCCACCATTCTCTACCTCCAGCCATCAATCATCCACAATGCAATGTTGGTTGAGCTTGGAAATTGAAGAGAAGACCAACAATGGGTGACGAACACCATCGCCCAACCCTTGTGCATCGCTGGTTCTAGTTGGAAATAGAAGAAAAGACCAATGATGGGCGATAGGGAAAAGCCCTAATCTCTCCTCAGTTTCTTTGTTCTCTATTTTCCCTGACTTCCATTCATGGTGGTAGCCTCCCTTTGTTTCATTCACTTGGAGACTTTTTAAATCTTTTCAATAAATTTTCTCTCTCCTTCTATGCTTTGAAAGATGCGTGTACCCTACTCCAACATTATGCTTGGAAGTTTCTCAAGAATTTTCAATGAATTCATTGTGTTTATATTCCTTTTAGCATATACAATAGTGGTGCCATGTGTGGAGAAAATATTTCTTCATTTCATGCGAAAGAATGGTGGTTGTCTGTAGTAGAAACATTCCCCAAATCTCTGGTAAATGTTGTAGCCTTCACCATATAGAGCTCGAGCTATATTATGTGTTGGGTTGAGTACATTTGTAGGTGTAAATTAATTCTTCTTTTAATCTGAGTCAAAAACCACCTAAGCCATGACGCCTCTATATTGTATGCTTTGATGGATGCCCACACTTTGCAATATAGTTTACCAGCCTTCTGTTGAATGCATTTGCCCTAAAATCTTTATGAATTTTCAACAAATCCATTATGTATTTATGCAACTCTATGGCATTGCTTGAAGTCACATTTGTCTTGGAAAATTCTTGCCAAACAAGCTTACGTGCCCTTTTCTCATGTTCTTATGCATAAGGTTGCAATAGGATAAAATTTCCTCAAGAACTTGTGATACCTCTCCACTATGGGCGATGGTTGTATATAGAGAAACCTTCCTTGCAATACCAATGAGCCAGCTAACCATCATGATCCACCTCGTAGCACACTCTAGCTTATGAGGAAATGAATTTCAAAAATCTCACATTGCAGCCCACACCCATTGAATAGATGATTCAAAGGAACCAATCATTACTCATATAAAGTCCTTTGCAATCATTCCACGGCTCTGTGAATTCCCCCAATTCCTTCACAAAGAAGTTTAATCCTCTGTGTCAATTACTTTGCAAAACAATTCACTAATAATATTTGGGTGTGTTGAATCATTCTTCACGTTCCTCTTCATTTGTGTCCCAATGGATCCCAGACTGAATTGGATTTTATAAAACCATTGCCCTGACTGCGAGACAATAATGTGCATTCATATGCCCAGAGTGTTCAAACATCACTATCATCTATAAAAGATTTTCTTTCAGTATCATTTAACTGTTCAAACAATTGAACAAGATTAAACAGTGTGGCTTCATTGTAACTTGAGTTATAAGGCATTCTTGAAGCCCTTTATCCTTCCCTTCAACAAGCATTTCTTTTGGGAAAACAGTTTTGAGGGAAAATCAATAACTCTAATTCAAGGGTGGATTTTGTTTCAACAAATGTAAGTCCTCAAACTTTGACATTGATTTTCTTGATGCTTGATGGATGTCATGTGAATACACTCATGTCAACATTAGTTCATGGTCATTTGATCTCTCTATGCTTGGACCCATGTCATCACTTGCTTGCCTTTGTAACATTGCAATACTTTCATTCTTAGGACTAAGTGAGGCATGTCGGGTCCCAATGTGGGCTTGACTAAAAAAAAAATCATTTTCAAACAAATTTGATGCTGAACTAATATGGGGAAGCTCCTGAGTGCATGTGAAGTGAAAAGATGAACTGGGTTTTCATTAAAACTTGCTTTCAGGAACTTTTGAACAATGGGCCAAACTAGTTAAGTTGGCTTTAGAATCGGTATGGTAAACTAGGCAAATGACCTCCTAGAGCAATGAAAATTTACAAGCATGTAGACATTTGGTCCAAGAATGGAATGAAAAAGATAGCTCAAAGAAACAGATCACGAGGTGAAATATATTCACTATCAAATTTACTCAATTGAACTTTCTGCAACAACCTGTTTAGAACCAATAAAACTCATGAAATCACCTTGTTGAAAAAATACCAAATCAACTCTTGGTGAGCTGCCATTGGAGGAACAAGCTCATTCAAGTGCAGTGAACATGTGTACAAGAGGAATTTTCTTGAATCATCATTCATCAAAAGATATTGAAGGTCAAAGTTGACCTCTTTGAATGGTTTCAGAAAATGCATGTGCGAAATTGAATAAATTGCATTTTGCTTTTGGCTTGGTAAAAATATCAAATCAAATCATGATGCTCTAAAACCTAATATGGGATTTCATTTAGGCATCGAGAATGGAGAGCAACAATAATTTTGACTTGATGATCATCCAGTTGCAAAATGCAAGCTCAAACAGGAGGCAACTTTGCAGAACTAAAAGTTTGTAAACAACAAAAAAGTGCAAAACCATCCAACTTCACTTTTCAAAACCTTGTCAAAACTCATCATGGGAAGCTAAAAATTGACATGCATACTCACATAGGTCACATGAGTGGGTCCACAAAGGGGTTTTGCACGAAAATCAACAGGCTTCAAGTTACGAACCCCCAAAGTAGGTCATCTGGGTAGATTTATCGAGTGCACTTCTGAGAGTCCAGAGGCAAAACTTTTGATAGGGGCACTTCAAATTTGCAAAATTTCAGAGAGCCACCAACTCTGTCAAGAGTGTTAAAGACCACACTGTTCTCCATAACTTGTACTATCCAAAATATAACAAACCAAGGCTTTGGAATCCTTTAGGGAATGTAAAAACAGAGTTTCTCACAAAAAATAAGGATTTTTCACTATACCAAATGGGAGATATGAATTCTTTAGTGTTGCTAGAAACCCTAGTTAGGGTACAGGGCTGTCATCACTAAAAATACAATAACTTAATGAAATGACTCCAAAAAAAACCAATTTTTTTGTATTTCATAGCTTCATCATCTTCATGCTTGCCCTTGACCATATTAGATCGTACAAAACTGTACCAAGCAAGTTTCTTGCTGTTTCACAGTAAAAATCTGCAATTGTTAACACTAAAATGGCCATAACTTCTACAAAATAGAATGAAAATTCATGAAACAAAAATCATTTGAAAGAGGAAAGGTTCCTTCAACTTCTCAAATTTATTTCTGGGCTATACCAACCCATACATATCTATACCATGCAGTTTACAGTCTGTTTGCATAGGAAAATGCAAGAAGGAATGTGCAAAAATGAAGTGTTTTTCATTCAAACTCCTTTACAACCTTTTTTGGTGTGTGTACATGTCTTTTACATTGAATTACAATCATTGGTAACTTCCCAATGAACCACTAACTCCCTTGAACCAATTTTGCAATGTTGCATTGACAACATTGACAAGTTTTTGCAACTTTTGACAACTTTTGCATTTTTTGACACGTAATCACCCAAAACTAAACCAAAATGACCCCAAATGTCCTTAAATAATCCAAATTGACCTTTTTGACCCAAAACAAGCCAAAATTCAAAGTTTTGCAACATGACACAAAAATGCATCAAAGGTGCCCCTACATTAGATTATTATTATTATTGTGTCATGGATATTCATGTAATTTTGAGCATTAGTATGATATGAAAATGTATATGTTTGATAGAATTGGTATGCAATATTTTATTGGTTCTTGATTACAAGTTTTGTGGTTCAATTTTAGGAGGTTTTTCTTATCTCCTAGATGCGTATTTTGTTCCTTGAGTATAGTTACATGATTATGGATTTGTTTGGTAAAATAAATTTTGAGGTGATCTTAGTGTTTGGATCTTAAGTCCTATAATGTATCTTATTTTTATCTTATCTTCCAAGTTACTAATGTGAAGGTGATTTTACATTTTTCCCTAGTGGATCTAAAATTTATGTAGTTTTATGTTTTTGGCACCCATTGACTATGGTGATGATTTTTTATGTGGCCTCTCTATATCTAGAGTTATTTTAAGTGTTGATGCACATTAGTTATTTATCCTTATATATGGTTATTTGTGCATTGGTATGTTTCTTTGGGATACGAGGATGGACTATTAGAGTACTTGGATGATCAATTATTAGAATTAGTATCATGATTGTTAATAATAGTGTCATGAATAGTTTGGCTACATATTTCAATAGGAGCTTTTGGAAAGTAATATTTTTTTATGGTATATCTTATTAGTTTTGATATTTTGGTTTTAATTTATTCTCTAAAGCTACTAGTATTGTAATTGAGTGTGTTTGGATCATATATGATCTTCATTTAGGATATGGTTACCATAATACCATGAACAACTTAATATCACGGTATAGTGGGATCTTAATGGTGATTCAAATTAGACATTTTGTGATGTATAATATTTTGTAGTAGTTGTGGATGTCATGGAAAAAATCTTAGATCATGATTATTGTTTATAGTCAAAGTACTTTTATATATTGAGTTCTATTGATATGATATGTATTTAATCATTTGATTAATGATGTTAACATAGGGTATGTGCAGGATCATCATGGAAAAAACAGGCCCTTAAGTGGCAAAAAAATTAGAAAAATTAGAGTTACGCAACTTGACGTAAAAATTTGAATAAGTTATCTATATTATTTCAAAAATATGTAAGAATAGAATATGTAGCAAATTGAATGTAGTTTCTAAACTATTAGGGTTGTTTAAAAATAAATAAATCTATTTGGTGAAAATTTGAAATTTCAATGTAGTAGTACTTAAATTTCATGGAAAAAATAAGAAGTAGGTGTAAATGGCCACCTAACCACAATAAAATGATAATATTTTTTTTTATAATATTTTATATATAAGTAGAGAACTCATGTCCCGATGTGATGCATATTTTTTTTAAAAAAATTTCCAAGTAAATAATTAATTATGAATTTTTTATTGAAAATTTTAAAAATATAAAAAACTCGTATGTCTGACCACCTTAACTTGGTCAAAACTTCATGAAATTCAATTCTTCTTTTTTTAATCTTATAGTATGCAAAGCATAGAATGTGATTCATTTTTTGGATTCAAAAAATGTGATACCTTTTGAAAACTATAGATGTTTTTCAATCAACCTATCAATCAAGACTTTAGTCATAATTTGAATAGAAAATTAATAATAATTATTTATTAAATTCAAAGTAAAGCATAATTTATATTGGTGGAAAGCTGATAATCTCCTTTAAAAAACCTTTTTGTTTCATCAAATTTGGGTAAAAAAAAAGTTGTCAGCCACATACCCATCATATTGCCACTTTTTGGCCCATCATGATCCTACACATACCCCATATTAATTAAAGATATGGAGGACTATTGGAGCCTTTGGTTAAGGTTTTTTAGTGAGTTTTTTTTTTTTTCAAGGGATCTTTATTTGAGAGGATGGTTACATGTTATGCCATGGTGGACTCTTTATCATGTGTTAGCGTATTGGAATGATACATGTGCTCTTGGAAGTAGGATATGACCATTAAGGCATGTGATATCCTAGAAGGATATTTTAGATCATGGTTTCATGATATTTTCCTAGATTCAATAGACATGTTTTTGGATCTTTGATAGCGGTATATATAGTTTTATTAGTATTGATTGCATTGATGTCCTTTTAGGTATCTTCATTAGAGTGTGATGTTGAATTTGGAGATTAGAATAAATTTATTGATTGTAGGTTCTCATGGATACTTGGATGTTTGGGTGAGGCTAGAGTGTGTTGAATTAGCCAAGATATCTTAAAAATTAAAAAAACACTTCCAAAATCTAGAATATGAAAATTAAATCAACTAGCATATACAACATGCAACATGTAAAATATAAAAAAGATCCTTGTATATTAAGAAAATGATAAGGGAGGTGAGAAGGTAGGAGTGAAACTTTAACTACCCCTCTAAAAGTGAAACACATGTAGAACTCTATAGATAAGTGTTGGAACACATAGTGATTCCACATGAGGTGAGATGAAAAGTGAGATGTCTCCCAAGCGATCTGAAGAGTAGTTTGAATAGGTTAATGAGGTAAAATTTTAGTAGTGTCAATATGTGAAGCATGTCATGTTATATGTGGTTGCATTGTTTCCCATTATGATTGGACAATGGGGGATGCATTTGGAAGAGCTTGATGTTTTAGGAGTATTCATGGAGACTCTATACATGTATTTGTAATGTTTTATTGCTAAATAATACATTGATTTTGGATTATTTTAGAGTTTTTTTTTACCCTCATGAAGCTTTCTCCTAGGTTATATCTTTTGTAATATTTTGTTTGTACTTGATATTTTTATAATGGTTATCTTGTAATATTATATGTATGATTTTATTGCATAGAGTTATATTGGAAATGGTTTGATTAACCTAGTAATTTTCTAAAATATATGACCCTGAATCATTTCTAATATCTCTCTTTCAAATTAGTACTTCTTAAATAAAAATAAACACTATTATTATTTCCAACCACACAAATTTGATAAAAAATAAATCCAATAAAATAATTTGAAAGACAGGTCTTTCACTATATTTTTACCTACCAAGGTGTTTACACCTTTTTTCTTCTATGTTCCCCAACTAATGGTGTAATAACAACCCTAATTAAATTTTAGTAATATTGACTAAGCCACACAATTTTTATATCTCTAATCTAATGAGTGTTCAATTCTTCACTTGCTTAGCCACAAACAAATTACCTCTATCCAACTTACAACTACTTTCATCAAAGGAAACATGTACTCTGTTAGAGTAACAGGTTGTTTACTTGATTAATTTAATCATGAAAGTTTTGCATAAGTGATCTAGCGTAAAAATTAGATGCTATTGAGCAAGTCAAGGAGAATGAAACCTCCAAAAGAGAGGAATCAAATAATGAGGTTGAAAAATCAATGGTTATCCAAATAGAATTTCATGCTTGAGAAAAAAAATATTTGGGTGATAGAAAGTGGTTTTCCAAGTCACATGACTGGTGACAAAAGAAAATTCATCAATCTAATTAAGTGAAATGGTAGATCAATAAAGTCTGGAGATAATTCATCAACAATTTTTTGTGGAAAGGGAACCGTAAGTATTGATGGAAAATTCATCAATCTAGTTAAGTGAAATGGTAGATCAATAAAGTTTGGAGATAATTCATCAACAAATTTTTGTGGAAAGGGAACCGTAAGTATTGATGTTCTCTATGTTGAAGGCCTCAAGCATAATATTCTTAGTGTAAGTTAGATGTGTAGCAAAGGATACAATCTTTCATTTCATGATCAAGGATGTGAAATCAAAAAATAAAAATATGGTAGATTGGTGGTAGAAGGGTCAAGGATTGAAAGCAATCTATATAATCTAAAGGGTGTCAATGGAAGAAGTTATCTTCTAGGAAAAATAAGTAAAGGTTGGTTGTGGCACAAAAGGATGGGACATATCAACTTTGATAATCTTGTGAAGATCAGTTCCATACAAGTAGTAAGAGATATGCCAAAAAAACATCAAGCTTGCAAGCACTATATGCAAAGAATGTCAGATTGGGAAGTAGACAAGAATAAGATTCAAGAACAAGGAGTATTCTACTGCAAGACCTTTGGAACTGATTCATGCTACTTTGTGTGGACCCACTAGAACAATGAGCCTCCAAGGTGAAAGTTATTTCACGTTGCTCATTGATTATTTCTCTAGGATGACATTGGTTGCATTCTTAAAGGAAAAATTAGAAGCTTTTAGTAGGTCTAAGATTTTCAAGTGAATGGTTAAAAATGAAATTAATGATAGAATCGGGTGTTTAAGATATGATAGAGATGGTGAATTCACATCAAGTGAATTTGAGGAATTTTTTGAAGAGCATGGAATTAAGAGGCATTTTTCTACTTCTAGAACTCCTTAGTAAAATAGAGTAGTGGAAATGAAAAATAGTATTGTTCAAGAAATGACTAGGACAATGTTTAATGAGAAAATTTTGTTGATGTATGCTAGAAAGAAGCACTCCATATTGTTGTCTATATTCTTAACAGAGGTCAAGTAAGGGTGGATAACACCAAAAATACTTATGAGCTTGGGTATGGAAGACTTGCAAATGTCAAGTATTTCAGAATTTTTGGAAGTAAATTAAATGTTATATCAAAAGAGATAAAGAAGGATTGGAAAAGTTTGACCCAAGGTCTAATGAGGGAATCTTTCTTGGATACTCAACTAGGAGAAAATCCTACAAGAGTTACAATAAAATATTGAGGAATACTATTGAAAGTACAAGTTTCAGAGTCGATAAAGAGTTACATCAAAACACGCATGAGAAAGAAGACTATTGGTATGATAAACCTGCCTACTCAAAGGAAGAAGAAATTGTAGAAAAAGAAGAAGCATGGGAGAATTTCCCCAAGACTCCCACCAAGTATGTCCAAAATAATTATTTAGAAGAATAGATAATTGGAGACAAGAATGAGGGTGTGCAAACCAGAAGAATATTTTCAAGGACAAATGAATAGGTAAATTTCTCTTTGTTATCAAGAATAGGACCTAAGAATTTTGTTGATGCTAGAAAAGATGAAGGATGGATAAAAGAAATGGAAGAAAAGATAAATTAGATAGAGAAAAATTAGACTTGGGAATTAGTGTTAATACTTGTAGACAAGAATGTGATAGGAACAAAATGGGTGTTCAAAAACAAACTAAATGAAAATGGAGAAGTTGTCAGAAATAAAGCAAGGCTTGTGTGCAAAGTCTATTCATAGGTGGAAGGAATTGAATTTGAAGAAAAAATTTCTCTAGTGGCAAAAATGGATGCTATCAAAAAATTTCTTACATTTTTTGTTCACAATAACTTCAAAGTATATCAAATGGATGTGAAATATGCTTTCTTGAATGGTGACTTGGAAGAAGAAGTGTATATAGAGTGGCTTGATGGATTTCAACTATCAAAGGATCCAAAAATGGTGTGTAGACTCAAGAATGATTTTTATGGTCTAAAACAATCCCCTAGGTATTGGTATACAAGGTTGGACAAGTAGCTACTCTAGCAGTGCTTCAAGAAAGGTACCACAGATAGAAATATGTATATCAAAATTAAGGATGAAAGAATTCTAATTGTTGTAGTGTACGTTGATAATATAATCTTTGGTGGAAATGATGAAATGTGTAATAAGTGTTTTGAAGAGATGCATAAAGAATTTGAAATTTGTATGATAGGTGAACTATATTTCTTTCTTGAACTCGAAATTGCATAGTTAGATAATGGTATATTTATCTCTCAAGCAAAGTATGTCAAGGAGATGTTGAAGAAGTTTGGTATGAAAGATTGTAAACCAATAAGTACTCTGATGGTAAAAGGATGTCATTTGAGAAAAGATGATGAGTCACCTAAGGTTGATTAGACTTTGTATAGGTCTATAATTGGGGGCCTATTGTACTTAATAACATCAAGGCTTGATATTATACAAGTTATTTGTTTGGTTGCAAGGTTTCAAGTTGATCCAAGAGAAACTCATGTGAAGGCTCTCAAGAGAATTTTTAGGTATTTGAAGAGAACTTTGGACTTTGGACTATTGTATCAAAAATATTATGACTTTTCTTTGAGTGCATATACTAGTGCTAATTGGGTTGGTAGTGTTGATGATAGAAGAAGTACTAGTGGTGGACCTTTCTTTTTGGGAGAAAGATTAGTCTCTTTGTTTAGTAAGAAGAAAAACTTAGTCTCCTTATCAACAACAAAAGTAGAGTATATTTTTGTACCATCCTACTCCACACATGTGTTATGAATGAAGAGAACCTTGAGGGAAATCAAGGTGATGTATGATGAAACCA
Source organism: Sequoia sempervirens (assembly GCA_007258455.2). Classification (NCBI taxonomy): domain Eukaryota; kingdom Viridiplantae; phylum Streptophyta; class Pinopsida; order Cupressales; family Cupressaceae; genus Sequoia; species Sequoia sempervirens. The sequence continues at coordinate 237,665,039 of VDFB02105785.1, forward strand.
TTCTAATTCTATGTGATAATACAAGAACCATCAATATTTCAAAGAATCTAGTGATGCATGCTAGAACCAAGCATATATCTATTAGGTATCACTTCTTGAGAGATAAATTTGTGGATCAAGAAGTAAGATTGGATTATGTGCCTACAAAGGAATAAGTTGCAAACATATTTACTAAGGAACTTTCAAAGGATAAATTTGAGTATCTCATGTAGAAGTTAGGGATTGTACCCCTCCTAACTAGATGCATAATTGATGCATCTATCTAGGGTGAGTGATTCAAGACATATATTGATCCCTAGATTGATAATGGCTACCTCTTAGGGGGAGCATGTAGAAGGATGTTAAGGTTTTTGCAGTCAAGGGGAGCTTATATGTTGATGAAAGCATGGTTGAAGACCACTAGCCCTTTTTCCTTGATGTCAAAGGGGGAGAAAATTACATATCAGGTCAATAATTCCATCAATGCAAAAGGGGGAGATTGTTACAAGGTTGTTGCAGGTGTTGTCATTGATGTCAATAGAATGGAGATGGTTGGTGTTATTTTCATTGGTGTTAGTAGAGTGGTAGTGTGTGGATGGTTACATATGATGTAATCAACATGTTTATCAAAAGTATTAGGTATGATGATGGTCGTCATGAGCTTGCTATAATAGTTGTCCTATATTTCATGTTGCTCATGAATAGGTGAATGATGTTGTGAATGTTGTATTAACTATTTATTTATGTAAAATGTATAAAATATTCTCTTGCAGTCAATGGCTCAAGAAGTTATACTAAAAAGATAGGGAGAATACTCTGTATTCCTCCATATTTGTAGATATTACCTTTCAATTTAAAATTTATTTAGATGTAGATGTATAGTGTGTATGTTCTTGATTTCAGAACATAAAATTTACCAGAGAGGTTTCTAGAACTTCTAATGTGAATATTGTAATGTTACAATTAGGAAGGTTCAGATAAATACTTCATATTTCTTCGTAGTTGATGTTGTGGTCTTGCAGTCTGGAGGATTAGTTTAAAATTCCTATCTATTTTCTCCCCTCAAGTTTTAGATTTTGATGTGTATCGCAAGTCAATTTTTTTAGTGTTCTATCTCAAGACTATGTTGTCTGGGTATGCAAGAGATACTGGTCTTGTGTCTATTTTCTTGTGCCAGCTTAATGTTGCATGAATTTGAAAAAGGAGGGCTTGGAGATTTTTTTGAATATCATTTGATTCTTGTAATTTAATCCACATGATGTTATCTAGACTCCTAGGTATTTCTTATGGTTTGGAGTTAATATTTGGAGGGTTGAGTGTTTGTTGGGCTGACTTGGTATTTTGAGGTGTTTGTGCCAAGTTTTTATTGTGTGCACCAACATGGTATTTTTGGTGAATGTAAAATACGTCTTTCTTATCTCTTGGCTTGGACCAAATTCAATTATCATTTCCTCAATATATTTTGGAGCTGACCCATTATGGCCATTGCATGTTTCATGTTTAAACATTTCAGTTTGGCTAACAAGAAGAAACTATTTGAAGCTCACAAAAGGTATAAATGAAGGATCAAGTGTGTGATTGAGGTAGATATAGTTGTGTGTGTGTTCAATTTTCTAAAAGTGATATGCCAAAATTAGTGAGATGAAGGAAAAATAATGTGTGTGAATGTGCAAAGGAGTATTTGAAGTGTGCTAAAGGCAGTGAGTTGAAGGTAGAAGTGTGTGAATTAAGTGTTGAAGTGCGCGAGTTGAAGGAAAATGTGTGCGAATGAAGTGATGAAGGTAATGAGCCAAAGGAAAAAGTGTGTGGGTGGAATGCTAAAGGTAGTGAGCCAAAATTAGAAGCAAAGTTTTTGAATGCTAAAGGCAGTGAGTTGGAGGCATTGGAGGTGTTGCGGTGATAGTGGATCACCAAAATTCATCAAGGAATGTATGTTGAGGTTGTAGCCTTTTTTTGTACATGGTGTATTGATAGGAAGTTGTAAAATTCCTTTTGTTGAAGCCATAAAATTGTGTTGTAAATCTTGTTTCATTTTTGTGAGGCTAGATTTAGATAGTATCTCCAAGAAGCTTTCTCACCATGGTTTTTCCCTTGTTGGGTTTTCCATGTAAATCTAGTGTTGTGGTTGTATTCCTTTGTTTTGAATGTTTTATCTGGTTAAGGAAATAATATGTTTTTGACTGTTAAACTTGAATTCAATTAATTTAAGGGATATACTAATTCACCCCCCTCTCAGTATATTTATGTGTTCTAACATAGTTATTTTCATATAGATTATGATTCATTATTAATAAAATTAAAAAAACATACCTCATTCTTTATGAATTACCATGAATATGACTTGGTCTCATCTCCCTTCATAATTTTTCATATGCATCATTCACCAAGATATCATATGATGTTTCATTCAATGCATAACCAACATTATGTTGGAACAAAAATGTCTATTGAGAGGGGGTGAATTTGCAGATCATTTAAAATTTGTCCTCTAAATTTTTTAATGTAAATTAAATGAACATGTAGAGATAAAAAACACACACAAGTACACATTACACCATATATACATGAAAACCCAATATAGGAAAAACCACGATGAGAATAGCTACTAGGATCTACTATCCTAATCCAGTCTCACAATAAAACCTCATTGGTTACAAATTTTAAGGGCACAATACCCTAAGGAGACAATAATCCCCTGATTTAAGAGCACCAAGTCTAAGGAAGCATGTACTCCCTAATTGAGCACCCACTCAACTTTTTTATGGAATCAACCAATTAGATTTACAATGTAAATATGGAGCTATAAAGGTGAAAAATAGGGTAGACCCAAATGCATGAACAAGAGGATCTACCACTTATTTTTCTAGGGCCCTTACATTTAAAATTATGTAGAATAAGATGCTAATAACAACTAGAAATGAAACCTAACTGTTATAGCAACTATGGGGAATGTTTTAGAGCATAAAAAGTTGTGTACCTAGCTAGAAACTTGTTTTTGAGCTATGGAGGACTCATTCACCTTCAGTGGTGAATGGGTCCTTTTAGGGTTTCAGAAAACTAATTTCAGGATCCTGTTCCTTCATGTCTGCACCCTTGAATTCCTTGTTATCAAGTTCTAGAAGCCTGTATGCAATTTTGTAGAGCTCTTTCCATGATCTTACACTTTGAATGGAAACTTTAGCAACTTTGCAACTTTAACAATTTAGCTCGAAATCTTGCTCAACTTGATCCTCAACTTGTAAATTTGTAATCACGCACTCGAGGGAAAAAAAACTTGTTGTTTTGTTAGTGAATGGGGGTTTGCTTCACTCAAACCCCTTGTAGGTAGTTAAACCAAATGATGAAATGAAGGAAATGAAGCATGAAACATGAAATATGTAAATGAAATCACCTTGGATGATGTCGTGTGAAGCAAATCTACAAACTATCATGTAGTGGCCATGAACAATGTAGATCTAGGATCCTTGGAAACGATGTGAACAATAGTTTCAAGTAGATATTCAATACTACATCCACCTCTTATCTCAACAACATGAATGCATGTACTAAACCCTTGAAATGATGATATAATCTTTGAATTACTGCAATAAGCACTTGAAATCTGTCTTGAAATACCCTATGAATGCCTTTGAAATACTCTAATGCTTGATCAATTGAATGCTTTTTAGATTGTGTTAGATCTTGTTAGGAGAAACAATGTGAATTAACCCCTTATTTATACTAAATTAGGAGATTAACCCCAAAATTCAAAGAATTAAGGCTAACACTAGATCTAGAAAGAAACATAATTAAATTCCTTCCAAAATGAAATTCAAAAAAGGGGGTCTCATTAAGAGAGGACCCATTCATCATCTTGGGTGAATGGGTCTTAGCTAAGTTTCCAGGACCAAGCTTTGAGGGATTGAAAGAAGGCTAAAAACTCATTCTAGATCAACTGAGAAAGGGGGGTCCTATTAAGGGAGGACCCATTTGCCATCAAGGGTGAATGGGTCCTGGCTCAACTTACCAAAACCAAAATTTCCCAATGGAATCATTTGTTAATTAAATTATGATTGTCAGGATAGATCTTCGAAAGGTGTCAAAATTAAGGCCTAAATTTGAATTAAAAGAGGGTTAATAACTCCAATTAACCTCAATTAATTAAGAAGACCTAGATAAGTGTGAAAGTGCTTTAAAACACTTTACAACACTTAAACAAGGTACACATTATGTTCTTTTTTATTTAAAGGGGCCCATTAGGCTTAATTAAGCAAATAAGTCCTAGAAGGGTGTTGTAAAGTGTGTTACAACACTTTACAACACCCTTGCAAAGGACCAATTAAGGCATGTTTTAGTTAGATAAAGGTCATGGAATAGTGTGAATGTGTACAACACATTACCACACCACTCCAAGACAACATTAGTTCAAATTTAATGTCAATTATCAAACCAAGTAAGTGAAAAGGCTTACTTTTTTTGTTACTACATTTTCCCCCACTTTAGTGAGAGGATGACCCCATGTCAAACTGACACTAAAGTAGACATCCAAGAAAATTATGTAGTAATAATAGAGATACATGATCATACCCTATCAAAGGACAAGAAAAATAAAAACAAAAACAAAGGATCAAGCACAATCGATTCAATGTGATGTGAGGTGGTGGTTGTTTGTCCATAACATATACTGCACACTCTAGGGTAGTGGAACCTCGGTCTGCCCACTAGGTGAGTTATCCCAAAATATGTATATTCTCACTTTAGGGTAGTGGAACCTCAGTCTGTCCACTAGGTGAGTTATCCCAATGAGGTGGCAAATGAGAGAATCATATTAGCCTCTCATACCATACCAAATTTATCCTCTTGACAGCTTTGATAAGGCACCACAATGAAAATGATTTTGTAAATGTTTTTGAATGTCATGTAAAAAATTTGTTGAAGGGAATTTTTCTTTGTTCATGTAAATGTCTTCTTCTTAGGTATCATTGTGCCTAATTTCTCCAAGAGAGGACAAGTCAAAAGTGTCATATCGTCACCCATGGGATTCCTTATTCGCATCATGCCATGTCAGTAGATCGTACACTCTTGGATGACATAAAAACCAATGAAACAACCAAAAAGAGGACACATCAGAAGAAAAAAGGAAAATCACGCCATGGAATTTTTACAAAAGATGTCACCGATGTATTCCCCCACTTTAAAGCGCTTGCTACACCATTACTATGAGAAATTTATTTAAAGAAGCCAATTTTTTTGTCCTGAGAAATGAGAGCCTTCCTCAGAAAACCCTATGCCAAGTCATATGTTTCTGAAGTAAGATGCATTATGAAATAGGAAGGTAGGGTTGCCCCCATAAATACATAAGGGATCTATGGATTTTGGGTCAGTATGTTTGTGCTACAATGTTTTCACAGAGCATGGAACTGTCATCATTCCCCAAATACTCATAGAACTAGAAGAATGACACAAAGAAAGTGAAAACAAAGAAAAACCTTTCAGGTCAACATGGAAGAAACATGAATTTCTCGACACCTTATGTCATCCCCAAAAGGAAAACACAAGACAAATGAAAGAGATAAAGAAAAGTCTTTTCGGTCAACATGGAAGAGACCTAAATGTCTTGACGCCTTGTGTCATCCCCAAAAGGAAAACACAAGACAAATGAAAAAGATAAAGAAAAATATTTTGGGTCAACATGGAAGAGACATGAATGTCTTGATTCCTTGCATCATACCTAAAGGGAAAACAAAACACAAATGAAAAAGATAATTATGACATAGAGAAGAATGAAGGTACATATAGAAGAATGCACAAAGGATAGGAACATTAAATGAAATGTCACAGGGGATCACATTACAAACATGCAATCATATAAAGAAAATTGAAAAATAAAAAGTCTAGTAGGGCATAGGCTAGTCAACCTAAAGCAAGCCATTCGCCTTCCAATCTCGGTCAGTATAAACGAAAGGCGGGAAACTAGCCAAAGGGACAACATCAAGTGTTGAACTAGGACATGCACCAAGTTCAACACTCTTTTTAGGAGATTTGACATTTAAGCTCATGGAAGAAGAAAACAATGTATTTAACTCATCATGCACTTGTTCATCAATCTTTGCAATGTCAATTTCATCATCTAAGTTAATCACAACAAGAGGTCAAATAGTAATGTCCATACAATGCTCTTATTTATGTTGCGGCAAGGGTTGAGAGTCATCATGCATTGCTTCAGGTAGGTTTGTATTTTGATTTTCTATGTTACTGTTGCTTTCTTGAACTTGCAATCTATGAGAAATAACACGACAGCTACGTCTATTCTCTCTAGCACTTCAATTTCGTTTTAGTTTATTGTCAATTTTTTTTTGTGTAAGAGAGGGTTTGTCAATCATAGGTTCCTTCTCTTCCTTTGGAAGACTAGAAGAAGCCACAATAGGTTGTTCAACCGCTTTCTCTTTGAGTTTGTACACTTTTTTGACTCTAGGAGGGACAATGATATTGCTTGTACTATCTCGTGGTCTCTTGTGAGAAATTACAAGAGGTTGTTATATAGATTGTTCTTGTATGGTCATAAGTGTTTTTGGTTCAATCATTGTCTCATCAATAATGGTTTTTTTGACCATAGGTTGAGGGATGTTTCAAAGGGATAGTTCTTCTATTTTCTTTGCCTTGAATTTTTGATATGATTTGAAAAATAAATCTTCACGAGGCTTGATAGGCTCCATAGGCTCGGGCCAAAATTAATTTGGTGAAAATTTCCCTTTTTTTGAGGTAGGATGGAATCCACTATGATGCAAAGTGAAGATTTCATTACCAAATGGAAACTTTAGACATTTATGCACAACTGAAGGGACCAAATTCATGGAGTGAAGCCACGGATAGCCTAGCTTCACATGAAATTGGTCCAATTGTGGGATGATGGAGAATGAGACTATTAATTTTTTTGGTCCCACTTTTAAAGGGAGATCTATGAAGCCTATCATAGGGTAAGAAAATCCATTTTTTGTCTTGATCCATGCTTTTAGGTTATCATATGTATCTTGATATAATTCGTGCACATATAAGAATTCTTATGTGATCAGATTCTCTCCACAGATGGGATCAATCAATATCCCATTAGTGGGCTTATTATTGATTCGGCCAACTATGTAAAGAGGACCATCAAGTGCACATTTAGGTATGTCATTTTGTGAGAAACGAATGTCAAGAGGTTGTCTAGTCAAGCCCTTACAAGGTATAGCTTCGATAAATTCTATCACTTCATTTGTGGGATGTTGTTCATGTTGGAGTAAACAAGTCATTATCTGATAATTAATTAATCATCAATTAATTATTAGAGGCTTCTTTACTTTAGTTCACTTAAGCTAAACTTGGGAGTTGCTTCTTAATTTTTAGTTTGATTCTTATTATTGGATTGGAATGGATTTAGGACAAGTTGTCTCATTGCAAGAGATTATCACACTTGTCTCTATCTTGTTAATCCACATGTAGGTTTTTCTTGTCCATTGTTTATATAAGCATGCACATTCATTTGTAATATTTATCTAGGGTAACATGGTTTATTCCAGGTTATTTGCATCAATACAATTCTCAGGTTATTGAGCACAATCTCATTTTTTATCTTCTCTATTGTAATAGGTAATTGCTTGCAAGTGTTTCATGGGACATGGTATCAGAGCCCAGATTTGTAGCCCCTATTCAATTTTTGAAGGGATTTGACCTTGAGCAAATTTTTGGTGCATCCTAGAGAAAAATAGGCTTTGTCGTCATCTTTGGAGCAACCGAAAACTTAAAGAATTCCCATCATTTCATCAATTTTGGAACAGTTGCAACAAAAGGAAAAATCTTTTTAGACACACGCTACAGATCTGAGCATCTTGATTTTCATGTAGGTGCACAGGGTTCTTTGGTTTTTTAAAGTTTTTTTAATCCATCAATCAAAAAAAATTATATTTCGAGGTTTTTAATATTTCTTATCCTCAAAATTATATATATATATATATATATATCAAGAAATTTTTTTGAAATCAAAAAATAAATTTTAAAAAAAATATACAAAAAAATCATCGATTTTTTTTTTGAAATAAAAAAAGGGGGACATATATTGTACTTGCATGATAGAAGCAGTCCTTGGGGGTTCACATTGAGTCCTCCTTCTATCCTTATTTCTCTAGTACAAACATTTCTTTTTCTCTCTTTTGGAGAGGATTTTTTCCTATGAGGTTTTCTCCTTTTCTCTAGTTATGAGAGATTCATTTATTTATGTACATGGGTACCTCATCAAGTATTGTAGCCGAGACCCATTTTGCATTCATTTAGCTTTCTTTATTAGTAGTTTAGTTTCTCGCTAAGTTTATCTTAAGGGGGGGTGTTGGAGTAAACAATTCATTATCTGATAATTAATTAATCATCAATTAATTATTAGAGGCTTCTTTACTTTAGTTCACTTAAGCAAACTTAGGAGTTACTTCTTAATTTTTAGTTTGATTCTTATTATTAGATTGGACAAATTTTAGGACAAGTTGTCTCATTGCATGAGTTTATACCACTTGTCTCTATCTTGTTAATCCACATGTAGGGTTTTCTTATGCATTGCTTATATAAGCATGTACATTCATTTGTAATATCTATCCAGGGTAACATGGTTTAATCAGGTTACTTGCATAAATATTGTTGTGCCTATAACACACACACCCCATTTGGAATGGGGACCCTCTCTATTTGCTTTGTTGGGTTGCTTTTTTCTTCACCTCATTTTGTGTTCCACCTATTTTGAGTCTCAAGTGGTTAGGGAGTCCCAAAGCTATTATCTTGAGTTGACCAAGTTTCGCCACCTTAAAAAAAATTAGGTCTTTGGCCTTTACAGAGTTCCTTTGGTATTTTTCCTTGAAACTTCACAAATCTTGTCCTTCGCCTGTTGTAGGTCCACACCTCCGGGCCACCCTATGGGGACTTCCATATTAACTTTGTTGTATCTACAACGAGTGAGTCGGTACATCCTCCCGCTTTGTGGGACCCGTGGTCTCTGTTGCCGCCCTTTTCACCGACCTGCCCAAACCACTAATATCTAGGTTCCATCCATGTTGGCATATGGCTTCTGGTGTTTTCATTGATGACAACCTAAATCATTGATCCAGTCCACACTTCAGTATTTTTCCATACTGGGAGAGAGTAAAGAATAGGGTATATGACTGAAGTTGAATATGTCAATCCATTTGCATTACCAGTTTATCAGTTTGGGTTGTGGATCGTAGGGAAGGTCGTTGGGTATTTGGAATATCTTATTCTTGAGTTTTGTGCCATCACATTAATTGGTGTACGAGTTAGGAGATCCTATTGATTGATTTTCTATTTAACAGTGCTAGAAGGTCGACTATGTGAATGTGGCATGTTGCGGATGTTCAAGGTGAAATTGTTTGAAGTATTTTTGGGTTTGAGGATTTTGTTTTGGGTCCTCACTATGTTGTGGCTAATAGTTTGTAAATATTTTATATTTTTTTGGAGCCAACTTGTAGCGATTAAATCTTTAGTTGTGGATATATATAAGCTATGGATTATATCATTTTGGGAGATGAATGAAGTGTGTTAATGTATGTTGCAAAAATCAAAAGGATTGTAGTGCAATTATGCATAGTTTCACTTATGCATAAAAGGATTTGTGATGCGAATGAAAATAGACAGAGCAGAAGAGCAGAATCAGACAAGTAGGTCAAGAATGTGATTGATGAGCTTAACCAAAATTGTAATCAAGCATTAGCAGATGTTATTCTCTTAGTTCAAATCTTCTGGATGTAATTCAAATCCTTTGTAAGACAGTGAGTCTTCTTTTTGTATATGAGCAGTGAGCTCTAGGTAGTGTGCATGAATGCATGTGCATTCCCCATTTGTAAAACACTTATATTTGAGTACTCAAATTGTGGATTGACCTCCACCGTGGTTTTTCCCCTAATAGGGTTTCCACGTAAAAATACTTGTGTTATGGTGTTGTGGTTGATTTCTTTATGTGCTTACATCTTTCTTTTGGTTCAATGTTGTAAGTGGTTTAGAGATCGTATTAATATTGTTAAATTTTGTAAAACATTGATTCACCCCCCCTCTTAGTGTTCCTCGATTCCAACAATTGGTATCAGAGCCTAGTTCCTCAAAAGAAGTTTAACAACTTGAGGTGGATCTTGGAATGTAATGGACTCTGGTAGTCTTCATGAACAATTTTTGGTGGAACTTGATGATCTTGATCAGTCCAATGCAGAAGTCCAGGAATTGAAAGAAAATCTTAAAGATGCTGAGAAATTCATTCAGACATTGAAGGATTAGATTATTAAGTCCAAGGAGAAGAGAAAGGATCTTTGTGATAAAATTAAGCAAAAAGAGAGCAAAAGCATGGATGATGTTCACCTGAATCAAACCTTGAAGGAAATAATTGAAGAATGTGAAAAGCTTGCAAAATACAATGCTACCCTAAAGCATGAGATGGAATCTATGGTGATGAAGTTGACTAAGGAGATTGAAGAGAAAAAGAAGAATGAGGAAAATATTGCTCAGTCCTTAAAAGAAAGACCGGATGAATGCAACATAATTAATGGAGGATTCATTTAGTTGGAGATTGAACTGCAACAATCCATAAATAATGAAGAAGAGCTTTAAAGATAGATTGTTATTCTCAGGGATGAACTTGCTACTGCAAATGAATACAAGGAGGAGTTCATGATTAGCTCAATTAAGCTTGATGAGCTGACTCAAGGTCAGAAGAATGGAAATGACAAGCGAAGTCTTAGATATGAGAAAGGAGAAAGTTTTGGATTTGGACAAAGGAATTTCAGGAAAGGAAATCAGATGAACAAAGAAAAAAGGAATCTAGTAAGACAACCTAATGCTCAAAATTTTAATGGATACTATTTTTCTTGCAATAAATTTGGTCATATGGCTGCTCAATGTAGAAGTAAAATGAAATCAAGTGATCCATCATTCTCTGGTCAGTGTTTCAATTGCAATAAGTTTGGTCATAAGTCGATTGAATGTAGAAATATTTCAAACAACTCTGTCAATAGAAGGAATGTTAAATGTTATACCTGTGGAAGATTTGGGCATATTTCTAACTAGTGCAGATCAAGAAGAAATCAATGGAATAACTGGTCTGGACAATGAAATGTTGTGTGTTACAATTGCAACAAATGCAGTCACATTGCAATATTTTGCTGAAACAAAAATATGCATAGAAGAGGTCTGGCATACAAAGGCAAAAATACGCAGAAAGATGATAAAGGAAAAGGGAATGTGATTGTGGATGAAATAAGAGATCATATGAAGAAGAAATGGATAAGAAAGAGTGAGTCTAATGTAGGAAATGGTTTCGTAGTGGAATCTGGTGCTAGTAATTCCTCTAGGAATTAATTTCAGGCCATTGGCCTACGGGGATTTTTTCAAGAAAATCCTTTTTCCCCTTGTTAGTAGTTGGTGCCAAAATGCGGAAGACTATCAACCGTTGTATTAATGATTTATAGATGCATTAGCAAACACTTGTAAATAAATTCAAGCAATTGAAGGTCCATAGAAGAATTTTTATCTCGCTGACTGAGAAAATAGGGTATCTGGAACACCTAGGGAAAAAGCATTTAATACAACAAAAGGTTAGGTGTGTGAGTTATAAAAAGCAAGTTGGAACCCTCATTTATCACTTTATATCAAATAAAATAAGAAGGAGAGCACTCTGTAACAAAGTTTTGAAAGTGTGAAGATAATTCGGTGATGAAACCCTAATCCATTAGGTACTTCAATTGTATTGAGAAATTTCTGTTTAATTTGGTGTGCGATTGAAGAACTTCTTTGGTAGAATCAATAAATGAGTATGAATGGTAAAATGGAACAAATCAAAGGAATGATAAACCTAGATGAGTATGGCAATGAGAAGATTAGAGTTGTAAGAAACATGTTGTTGCACGATGAATTGAAATGGTTCAAAGAAGAAAAACACAAAAGCTTGGATATTTGGAGTGAATTCCCCTATTTCAAAAATGTAGAAATCATTGAGTTTATTCTAGACAGATTGCATGATGATATTCTAACTCTGGATAAACCCAACCATATCTTAAAAGAAGTGATTGGAACTGTAACTGGGTTATGCAAAGTTGGGGATGTACTGAGAAAGAAGTCAATTTGAAATAAAGAAGTTGAAACCCTAACTGGAGTAACTAGAGATGAAAGGGAATTAATAATCTCAACAATTAGAGATTCAATGACAAGGTGCATTGCATATGGAGTATCTTACAAAATCTATTTTAGAAATAGAGAAGTGGCAACTTCGGGAAGTGTTGTTTACATTTCACACAAGATGATAATGGAAGATCAGGATTTTGAACTTTGCGATTACTGAAAGATCAAATGATGGAGAACATACAATTGAAAAAGATGACAGATTACCCTTTTTGGTTTGGTACTTTGGTTATATGTCTTGTGATGTATTTTTTGAATTGCTTACCACTAAACAACAATGTAATATGGGAAGAGAGTGAACTAGTTTGCAAGTAGATTTACATACATTCTAACAATTTGGAAAACTGTGATCAAGTATATGAAAGCTTCTTTAAAGGTTTGCTAAGAAACTTTAGCTCACTTGGTATTCCCATTTGGGTAAGGGCACTTGAAGTTGGTTCCTCCTCTGGTGAGATGGAGAGAAAGAAGAAAATAGCAAAAGAAATTGTTGTCTGTACTCCACCAGCATGGAAGACTCTAAGAGTTGAAGGGAAAGGAAAAGAATAGATGATTGTGGATATACTAGATGAGGAATCTGATAAGGAAATTCAGGAAACCCAAAGAAAAGAATTGGAAACAGCCGAACCGGAACAAGAAAAGGAAATGACAAAAGAAAGTGAAGAAGAAGGTGATTTAACCAAAGAAGAGATATTGCAGCTTATTCATGAGGAAGATTAAATGTAGAAAATCACAAACATATGGTCTATGAGACCTTCATTTGAGTAGGACATGATTTTAAACATAGTAAGTGCTCATCTTGTGCACAATGATATTAAATTAAAGAGTTTACAGAATATGTTTCCAGAAGAGATGATTGAATGCATCAAGGAAATCATGGACTCTAAGTCTCAGAGCAAGGAAGAAGTAATTCTACACCTGAACAAGTAGTACAGATTATCACTCAACAAGCTAAAAATGCACATGAATCAGCTAAGGCAATGCATAAACACAATAAATAACATCTACAACTACTATCTTTGATGGCCTCATGCAATCAAAAAATACAAAGAAAAATTGGAACAAATTGAAACAAAGTTGAACAGTATTGGACAAGATTTTAACATGTTTCAGGATCAAGATGGCGCAATTAAGAAAAGGATTCAAGAATTACAAACAGAGCATACAAATGTTCAAAATACCAGAAACAGGATTGTCAACACCTTTTGGAAAGTAAAGGACATAATAGAATGTAGACTGGAATAGTTGATTAAGATACTAAGGAAAGGAGAGATATTAGAAGAAGTTATCACCATTTCAGAATCCCTCATCAAGATTATCAACCAGACATCTAAAAACAACAACATGATCATAATCACTAGGATTGCAGTAGAAGCATGGAAAATTTTCTTCCGAAGATGAAGGAAAAATACAAGATAATCTTCTAACACAAGTAGCAGCTATATTTCTTCAAAATTTTGAACCAGTTTTTTAATAAGCAAATTTTTTATGGTTTCACTCCAAAAGGGATTACTGGAGGAAAATATTTTACTATCTATTTGTCATTGATGTCAAAGGGGGAGAGAGATTAGTGAAAAATTCCTTATCAAATTCAGGGAGAGTTGTGTTAGCTATGACTTTTTAAAGTCTTGAAGGATTGTAGTATGTTGGTTCTAACACTTAGTCATTTTTCACTAAGTGTTTCCATCAATGCCAAAGGGGTAGATTATTGGCATATGGCTTCTGGTGTTGTCATTGATGGAAACCTAAGTCATTGATCTGGTCTACACTTCAGTATCTGTCCATATCAGGAGATAGAGTAAAGAACAAGGTATCCGACTGAAGTTGAATTTGTCAATCCATTTCCATTACTATTTTATCAGTTTGGGATGTGGATCTCAGGGAAGGTTGTTGGGTATCTGGAATATCTTATTCTCGAGTTTTGTGTCATCACATCAATTGGTGTATGAGTCAGGAGATTCGGTTGATTTATTTTTTGTTTAACAGTGCTAGAACGCTGACTAAGTGAATGTGGCATGTTACGGATGTTCGAGGCAAAATTATTCTAAGTATTTTTGGGTTTGAGGATTTTTTTTGGGTCCTCACTATGTTGTGGCTGATAGTTTGTAAATATTTTATATTTTGTTGGAGCCAACTTGTAGCGATTAAATCTTTAGTTGTAGATATATTTAAGTGATCAATTATATCATTTTGGGAGATGAACGAAGTGTGTTGATGTATGTTGCAAAAGTCAGAAGGATTGTAGTGCAATTATGCATAGTTTCACTTTTGTATAAAAGGATTTGTGATGCAAATGAAAGAAGATAGAGCAGAAGCACAAAATCAGACAAGCAGGTCAAGAATGCAATTGATGAGCTTAACCAGAACTGTAATCAGGCATTAGCAGATGCTATTCTCTTAGTTCAAATCTTTTGGATGTAATTCAAATCCTTTGTATGACAGTGAGTCTTCTTTTTGTATCTGATCAGTGAGCTCTAGGCAATGTGCATGAATGCATGTGCATTCCCCATTTGTAAAACACTTATATTTGAGTACTCAAATTGTGGATTGACCTCCATCGTGGTTTTCCCCTAATAGGATTTCCACGTAAAAATCCTTGTGTTATGGTATTGTGGTTCATTTCTTTATGTGCTTACATCTTTCTTTTGGTTCAATGTTGTAATTGGTTTAGAGATCAGATTAATATTGTTAAATTTTGTAGAACGCTGATTCACCCCCCTCCCAGTGTTCCTTGATTCCAATAGTCCACCCTGCAAGCCCCGATGTTCTCGCCGTCGGCTCTTTTGAACTGCGTGCCCAACTTCATCTACTTTTGTACCTACATTTATTACAAACATTTAATGCTTAAAATTCTATAAATAACAACTCTAACGGGTCATTTTCACCGACATTCTTCCTACAAGCTTATCAGAGCTCTCCAGCTTCTGCCGCCTCCATGCTCGCAAGATCTTGTCAATGTTTGAGCATCACCATTTTCAATCTATGCACGTATTCTTTCGGGGTGCCCAGGTCAGTTTTACACTACCATTCATTTTATGTGTTTTTCTTTTATTTTTGCGAAGTTAAATTTTGAAGAATAAAACCTCAGGAACTAGTTAGGCCACACCATGGCGCACAAAACCCATGTCTTAAAAACTTGAAAATCCTTTGAAATTTGCTCTAGAGATCCATGTGGAAGCTTCACCCTCCATCGTCATTCTTCAACTAGGGTTGTCAAGCTCTTGTGGCCCGCAACACCCTCATTGTCATTGATTAACACTCCGATGACAAATTTTGAGAGATCGGTCATTACCTTCCTTGGGCCCACTCATGCGAGTGGATGCTCCCTCATTGTCATCACCTTTTTGAACTTAACAAAAAATCATAAGTCAAATGACATCCTTTCAACCCCATGGGTTCGGGAATGCGGGTTTTTGCATTCGGATTTCCCTTTGTGCCTCACTATTTAAAACAACTAATCAATCTCGGCCTCTTGCCATGTGGGCCCCATGTTTTCCATTTCACCTTACCCTTTCAAACAGATGCCTAAGTGTGGGCCCTTTTGCGAAGCTTCCCATTGCAGACTTCTATTTGTGGACCTCTGTTGCTCGTTTGTCATCTAAAACAACCTTGGCTGACCATCTGTATGCTTTTCAGACTCCGTACCAACCACCTTCACTGAGCCCCGAAGAATGAGAATGCAAGTTTGCTAATTGTGGATCCGCCATTGTGGGTCGCAGTCACCATTTGTCTGATGTTTAAAATGGAAAATGACCTCCACCCTTCTGCTCCCTGAGCCCTGGCACCCACTTTTCCTTGAATTTTTATGGAAAACCATTAAGTAAAAATTGAATGTGGGCATTCTAATGTGGGTGACCAATTGCGGGCCGTTGTCCCACTTTATCCATTCTTTAACTTCCAAGCCAAGCTAGCCGCCCACTAAATGGAGCCCAATCTCACTATTTCCATTTGATTTATAACAAACCAATGACTTATGATGATGACCTTTGTGGGATCAATGGTGTGGACCGCCCCCTGTGGTTTTCCATCCCGTCTCCACCATCCTAAATGGCTAATGTCCAACGTCTCCTCGTGGTTCCTCGTCCACACGTTGTTGAAGTAATTGAACTTCACAGTTGATTTGATGCCAACTTTCTTGAATGCGGGATTCCACATCACTAGTGTCATTTCAAACAGTGGAGCCTTTAAATGGTTGAGATGCCACCTACACCTGCAACCCTTAGGTTCACGCACCAAAATGACTGAGTTAGAACTTCCAAGACCTCAAGAATGATCAAGCCCATGTGTCAGAATGACCTAACCTCTTGGTGGGCCCCTTTACAAGGTAGAAACCTGATGCGGATGGATCCATGTGGGTCATCATGCCCTATTTTCCATATGTTTGCAACTTCCTCCAAAATGGCCCCAAGCCCAGGGAAGTCCACATCCCTAGGCCCGTATTTCCATATCTCCCTCGAATAGAAGGAAAATGATGATCTAAAAGGAATGTTATGATCTTTAAATGATAAGTGACTTGATCTAACATTTTTTTGCAGGATTTTGCTAACGCTCCCCTCATTTTACACATAAATATGCTTACTGCTACTTTGCTTGTAGAATTTATGGAATCAGCCGCAAGACCATCAGGGGCGTCTACAAAAAAGAAGGGGAAGAAGACCACCAAGGAACCAAAAGGGAAGGAGGAAATTTTTTAGATGAATTACAAATTCCACATGATCGACATCACCTCTAAGGTTACCATAGAATGGGATATAGTCATGGATACCAACTTGGGAAAAATTGACATTGATGAATTCAGACAGAGAATCATTGCCAACCCCACTATGAAAGGTGCAAAGAAAATTAGAAAGAGTGGGTTGGCCAAGGCAGTTGGTTTCTCGCCTACTCTTGTCACTCCTGAGCTATGATGGCCTACAGAGAGGCCTATCAAGAGAAAACTAAAAGAATTGTTGACCACGATGGTAGGGTATTGGCCGATTTGTCCTCCAAATCCATAGGGAAAACTTTCCACATCCTCACCTTTGATCCAATGGACAAAACCACAAAAGAATATGTAGAAAGTATGTAGAAGGTGGTTTGACCCTCTAAGATTGAAGAAATTGATCAGCCAATACTGGTTTAAGGAAAAGAGGGGGTACCTCAAGAACTCTTCAAAAGTGATTTCCATGAAGATTACCATGACTTGGTAACCTTACTAAGTAGAGTCATGGGCATCCCAATTTCTACATACTTCCAAGATTGGATGTTTTATTTTATAGAGGAGATTATCAGGGGGAAGACTAAGTTCAACTGGGCAGGAATGATCAACAATTACTTGCATGAGTAGTTTGTAGCCATCAAAAGGACTTCCCATTTCTACATGACCTCTTACTTGGTCTATCTGTTGGCTGACCCTGTTCCATGCAAAGGTCTATTTGTGGTACAAATCCAAACTCTAGGAAGAGAACTAAAGGTATATGATAGGAAATTGTAGCTTCAATACCACAATTTCAAGAAAGACTATTGCCAGGTAAATGATGCCTTTATCGGGCACATCATTAGACTTCTCAGAGGAGACTTTGAGAGAAGGGTCACACATAGTGCTCATGCATTCATTCACCAATTCGGGTTTCTATTTATTCAATTCCCCAAATTCACTTACATCCGAACTGAGGGCTTCTTCGAGATGCCATAAAAGCTACCCATATATCCAAATGACAGGTTGCTCTTGTTGGAGATCTCCAGGTAGTTGTAGCGCACACACACACACTTTTGAGTTACAAACACCAGTAAAGCATCCCTTATCCTCTCACCTTCGGCTAGGGAATGTATGCAATTCCTACATCTCAATGTGTGGAGTATTCTGAGAAGGAAATCATTGAATATAACTTGGAACTCTACACTCCCCAATCGAAAATGGATCCATATGGAAAATTAAAGAAGATGGTTGGTAGGGAGTATTCCCATTTACACAATCTTGAAGATTTATGGGAAAACTACAAAGATAATAAGGAGGTGTGCATGAGGCACTATATGCACATGACGATAGACTTCGTTAAAAAATTCAAATTGTTCCCAGTGCCGAATCAAATTGTGGAGGATGAAAACACAATTATAGATCTGAGATTTGATGTTGTTACCAACCTACCATTTCCTCTAATTGACTGGGATGAGGAAGAGGTCAATGACCTCGATATTTTAAAAAAACCAATAGAAGACATGACAAAGCAGTGGATTGATGGGAAAATTGCTCAGTTGAAGCTACAAGGAGCAACCTTGACCTATGGAGAGCTTGAGGATGAGCTCAAGAGTGAAACCACAATGGGACTATTGTTGCCCCATCTAGAGAGACTCCAAAATCTCCTCACAGTACCAAGTCAAAGAAAAGAAAAGAGATAGTTAAGTGCCAACTAAAACATAAGATATATTCAAGGAATTCCTTTGAGGGTGAGCCCTCAAAGAAAGCAAAGAAATCAAGCGGATTCACTAAAATTCCCACAATTCAAGAGGATCCACTCCATGAGGGAGAGGAAGAAGAGGTTGAGCAACCAAATTCTCCACCTACCACCTCTGCTCTTGCTGCCACCACCACCATTGCAGCTACTATCACTCCTTTGCCAGCATCTCAAGTACTACTCGCTTCCTCCCCACCTACAGTGGACATCTCGGTTCACCTTGCCTCCACCTCACCTACTACACCCATTATGGTGAGGGATTCTTGTTTTTCCACCACTTCTCCACTCTCTTCTTCATCGATGTCTCCATCATCAACTATTCCCTTGGCCTCTGCAACAACAATGCCCACCCTTACTCTCTTTGAAGTTTTTTCCTGGCACATGCAAAACATACCAATGGAGCTCCTAGGAGTATTGATGAACCTAGTAGTGCAAGTTGCCTCAGCTCAAGTTGTTGCCAGTTTCCCTACCCCTCCTCTAACAAAACCACCCAAAATGGAAGCAAAGATGCAAATTTATCAAGAGCTAGAAATACAGGAGAGGGAGGAAACAAAAGAAATGGATGAGGAATTAGAAGACTACCATGAGAAACTAGAGCATCAACACTTGGTTATTGATGAGGTAGTGCATGAAGAAGAGGAAACACAATCCTCTGAGGAAAATTTTGAGGACCCTAGTGCAAAATACATTGTGGAAACCTCTAACCAAGAGCTTGAGGAAGAGTTGGACCGACAACTCAAAGATGGTGAGGAGGAAGTTGAAAGGCAATCCTCTGAAGAGAAGAGGGAAACATATGAAGAAATGTAGGTAACTACAGAACCTCCAACCAAGGAACAAGATAAAATCCTAGGTCATGATGAAAATATTCCTCCTACGGGAGAAGAAGAAGAAAATAAAGAGGAAAAGAAAGAAGATAAGCCTAAAGAAGAGGTTGAAACAAGAAGAAGCCTAGAGACAGAGCATCATGTAGAGCACGTGCAAGAAGAAGAAGGAAAGTCATTTTAAGTGGAAGATATCCCTAAGGAAAACGTAGCTATCAATGAGTCATAAAAGGAAATGACTATATTCATCCGCAACTCAGATGAGGAAGAGGAAGAGAAAATAGAACCAGAGGTCTCAGGTCATGAAGAGAAAGAGATCCATCATATCCAAAGAGAGGAAGGTGATCATAAATCACCAAAAGAAGGGTCTTAGATGTCCAAATGGTTGAAGAAGCAATTACAAAAGAAGGCCCCTGCTCTTATGGATCCTAAAGAGAGGCTAGAAGTCATCCTAGCCAGAGCTCAGATAGGAATGGAGAAGGAAAAGAAGCCAAGGGTCTGATCCCATATCATGATGGATGCATCGGGATCAAGGACCGTGCAAATAGCTACATCAATGATGGGTAAAGGAGAGGGAGAAAGCTATAATATCTCCACCATTGACCATGGAACAACCACCATGGAGCAGAAAATTGATCATCTCTAGGGATATGTTGCCACTATTGTCAATCAGATGAATAAGGATCAATCCTCTAAGGAGGAGTTAAAGGCACAAGTGGTATATCTTAAGGCCTACATATAGTAATGGTCCTCTGTTGAATATTTTCCTACAACATTGTCAGCCACTCCTATGCTTCTTTTCAAGGATTATATCAACAAATTGGAGAGAAGGAAGAATTGAACTAAGGCCACTAAAGACTGGTTTTGGCGGGTGGTCTACAATGGAGATATGGGCATCGGTCATGTTTTCCATATAGTACAAATTTTGGGAAGTACAAAAGTAGCTCAAAGGCACATTTTGTACTGACTTCCTAGAGCTTTATAGGATTACGTATCCTAAACTTGAGGCTATTCCAAGATTCCTGAGAGAACATGGGAAAAGGAGTTGACACTGTAAAGGATGACCATTGGTTCGTCGAGACCTGGAAGCTAGGTCTTGATCATTGAAGAGAATTCTTGGAGAAAGTTCTCCATGAAGTGGAGCTAGACCTAGATTGGGTAAAAAAACATCGAGTAGCCTGCGAAGAATATCTGAAGCTTATGACTAACTATGATATGCCCACCGTCGAGCTAGATCCCAAGAGGATACGACCATATTTTTATAAGAAGATGGAGAATAGGACCACCAATACACTCACGTCATATTTTGTGGATTTTGATGCTCGATCCTTCACTCAATCAAAGTAGGTGATAAAAAACACACCAAAATGCAACAAGGATTGGGACTTGATTACCAAAAAATCCAAAAAATTGAACTTCCAAGTGCTCTAAACTGATATAATGGAATGGAGTAAGCTTCAGGCATTGATAGGACAGTTCATGGGATATGCCACAGTGAAGAAAAATGAAGGAAATTTGGTTATTGATAATGAGTTCCTCATAGTGTAGTTGCAACAAAGGGTAATCAACTAGAGGAAAACAGTGCTATAGTGCCAGGCACTAGAAGACAAAATAGGCTAAAAGACAAAGATGTAATTTTAAATTGTAAAATATTAAGGGGTAGGTGAAACCCTAATTTGTAGTGAATCTTGGCCACACAATGAGATTAAATCATGGCCATTCATTTTTCTTTTTGGACACTATAAATAGGGGTCTCCTCTTATTTTCAAGAGAGAGTTGAGTTGTTGTAAATACATGCTACTCAAATTCTAATAGAAATTCATTGCTTTTGGTGGATTCTTGAGTTTCATTCATGTTTCATGATTCATCTCCTCATAGTTAATAGATTTGAGTAGATTTACTGTTCCATGTGTTTATCATGCTTTCAGTAGATTAGTTAATGCTATTCATTGATTCTGAAGAATTTTGTTGTGTTGATGCCCTTCCTTGTTCATGTTTTTTGTTGTTTATTGATGATAAATAGCAGTGTAAAGCTAGTCTGAACATGAATTTAATGTTGCACTTAAACTCTATCTTTTATTCATGCCTTATGGTGAATGAATGATTGAAAATCTGTAGACCTTAGAAGATTGCACTAGTTTCATGAGACTGTTAGTTGACTTGGTTAAGTGGAACTTAGTTTCAGGAAGGTCGTCCATTGTAGCATCCTCCATTGTTACTGTTCATCAGTAGTTTTAGGTCTAGGAACTTACTTTCTTCCCTTCCCTTTTGAACTTTCTTTAAAAAAGTAATTTAGGCAAAGTTCTAGCATTATTATAAAGCCAAATCTGAGGAAAAAAGTTGAGTTTTAGACTATTGTCCTAAACTTGTAGCAATAGAACAACATTTCAAAATTGTATAAACTCTATTCAAGGAACCAATTCCCTTCCAACTTAACATACATAAGGCTGCCCTATGATTACCAAAAAATCACATGAAACAACCGAGATATTCCAAGCACTGTCATGACCTGACATTTGGAACCTTAGGATAGTTTTCTGCAACTTATTTGTAGGAAATTGTCTTTCAAGAGAGGTGATACACTTATGCATTACTTGTGTTGAGAAGTGAAAAAACACCCATCAATAGAACTAGCGCTAGAGGGAGGGCATAATTTTTGTTAAGCTGGATCGAATCGGTTCATTCTTCCTTGAAAAATTCCAAAGAGTTCTAAGGTCAACACCAAACAAAGGGGAATTTCAGGAACTACAACCCCCTACTAGGGCTAAGAAGACTCGAAAATGGGACACTACTTCATCCTCTTCATCTGCTCTATCTGCTTCACCTTTATCCTCACGTCTCCCTTCCATCCCTCACCCCAGACTCATCCTTGCTTTCCCATTTCCACTTCCTGCACTCAACCATCCCAAGCCGCCTTCCAGTCACTCACCTCCCACAGCCAGGGCACTGCCCCTGTCCCTACCCCTCAAGTCCAAGGAGCAATCCCAACTACTGCTACCCCTATGCAGCCCCAAGTTCCTGTTCAACAACAAATACAAACTTCGCCTCCTCCCATGGCTTGGTTGGGTAAAAATCCTTCTTCGTTGTCCTTCAATGATTATCATGACATGCCAAAGAATCTGGAAAGCTTTTGCATGAAATTTGATCCTCGTGACCCACATAGGACTGCGGAAGAACATATTAAAATATTCCAAACAACATTGAAGGATATGTAGATCAATCATGAGGGCGTGGCTTGCCAACTCTTCCATTATTCCTTGGGGGAAGAGTCATTTTATTGGTAAATAAATTTTCCAATGGGATCCATCACTACTTGGGACCTTTTGAAGAATGTGTTCTTGCAGAAGTACAAGATTTTGATCAGCCCTCCAGAATTATATCAGCAATTCATGTCCATTCACCAGGAGGTTAATGAACCAATCATCTCCTTCAATGATTGGTTTCACTGAGCCTTCATGAGATTGCAAGCCCCATATGTGCTTAATGATGCTGCTACCTTGCCAGTTTATTATGCTGCCCTAGACAAACTTACTGCCGCATTGGTAAAAATAGTGTGTCCACCTCCCCCTAGTTTGGTGGATGCTTATGCTAAAGTAGTTATAGCCAGCACTAAATTTGGGGAAAAATATTTTTGGTTTGCTACCTTCTTTGGGACAAGATGCTCACGCCATGCAGATTCAGAGGCTCACTCAATCCTTACCACATTAGATGCCTCTTATGAAATGAGTTCCATGGCTGCCAATAGTTCCTCATTTGGGACCGTCAATGAATCAGGTGCCTCCAGTGCCTCATTACTTGTAGCCACAATAGAAAAATGTCTATCCTCAATAGTCCTAAGTACCTACATACCTACAAGGGCCTGAATTCCCGCAAGCACAACAAAACTAACTAGTGGTGTAGCTTATTTTCCTTCAAAACCAGGCACCACAACCAAGCAATAATATAGAGAAGGACTGACTGGATGAGTTGACATAAATGATCAGGAAAATGTCCATAGAGATGAAATACCTGATGAATCAGAATAATTAGCTACAAGCTTCTCAAAATAACCATGATGTGGGTACCTCATCTAGGAAGAATTATGAATGAGGGAAAAATTCCAACCAGAACTTCAAAAGAAGGCCTTCACAAAGACAGAATCGTACATGGAATATAAGACCTAATATTGGAGGTGTTCCTACTCCTCTTGATCATCTTGTCGAGGCAGAAAAGAAAACTAGTGGGGTGTATCTCACCGAGGCAGCATTGTCTAGATGGTGTTGGATCCATAAAACAAATAGTCATTCCAAATTGGATTGCCTTGAGTTCCTCACAAGCATAGATATCTTTCAAGTAGAGGTTCATAATGTTGTGGATAATGCTGGTTACCGAGACCTAGTCCCATCCGAACCGTATGATTCTTCCATGCTCATGGTCAACCCGGCTACATTTCCCAGAAGCGAGAGTAATGCGCCTGAAAGGGAGACCACTTCCCCAAAATACAAAGAAGCAAAGGAGGAATGTAACGAGGACACCTTATCCCAGCTCTTTACTTCAATGGAAAATGGTCCAGTAGATGAAGAAGAATTACGTGAAGACGAGGTTCATATGTTTCACCAGAGGGAAACCCCTTATAATCTGTGAAATAGGCAAGTAGTTGTCCCTTTTACAACCTTGACCCCACCTAATAACTTTAGTACTCTGCCAAACCCAAATTCTAGCAACAATTGACGTTACCCCTATGTTCCCACTCAATACTTTAAGAAGAACAAGCAACCAAACTAGATGCAAAACAATTCCATGAGTTCTACCCAAGGAAAATTCTCCAAGGTCAAAATTGAGCAAATGAGTGAATATGTAGCTAATGAATTCACGAAGGTTAAAATAAGCTTGTTTGCCTTTGAGTTGCTTAAAGTCCCTGCAATTAGGAATTCCTTATTTAGAATGATCAATGGAACTACGTCTTCCAAGTCAACCCAAGAAATACCAGCCAAGAGAGTCTCTCTTGAAGAGCCACAATATGAACCCGTAATTTAAGAAATCATAATAGGAAGAAGGATGTCCCTTCAAATCAACAAACAGGGAAGAAGCCTGCTAAAGAGTAGAATCAAGTGCAAGACAAAGAGAAGACTAATGAAAAGGATAAAAATCAGGTATCCCAAGTGGACACACCCATGGGATTATTCCAAGGAATGTTGGAAATGCCTCCCTTCCTCACCACTATCAGGATATTTGGGAAAAACCTGCATAATTGTTTGATTGATTCAGGAGCATCAGCTAACGTCATGCCCCTTGTTGTATGCAAAGCTTTGGGAATAGTCCCTACTCCTTCTAGAAGAAAGGTGACCCAATTGGAAAAAACTAAGGTGAACATAGTTGGAGAAATAAATTGTATTCCCATGAAAATTGTTGTAGACCCAAGAGTGCAACAAGTTATTGATATTCAGGTAGTGGATATCCCAGAAACATATGGCATAATATTGGGATGAGACTTTACTAGGGCATTGAATGGATATGCCACAATTGAATTTTCTCACATGTGGTTACGATGGCAGGGGCTGCCAAACCAGATCCACATAGACTGGGAGCCACACATGAAGTTTATGATTACGAAATACAACAACACCAATGAGGTGTTGTTTGCTAAAATGGAGATAGGTAATTACTACCCCATGGCTTATCAAGAAGAATTAGATTTCCCAGAGGAAGAGCTAGTAGAAGAGGTTTTCCTTGTCTTGTCCAGCCCTACTACCAATTTGGCCTATGTGCCTCAAAGTATAGAAATGTTGGTCGAATGAGATGACAATGGATCCTATGAAGATGGTAATTTGGGATTACTAGATGGATTCCAATACTTCATAGAAAAGTGTGTGCAAGATCAACTCAGCCTTGGGACAAGGAAGGAATTCAAGGAGCTCCTATTGCCAAGCTAGTGTAGGGTCCACAATGCAACCCACTCAAAATTTGAATGTTGTCTTTTTCAAACAGTAGTGGCTCACATCAGTGGACAAGTCATGCCCAAAGAGGAGCTGTCAACAAGACATCCTACCACTTGTAATGAGGGGCCAATATCCACCCTGGAAAGTGCAGATTCAAGTGTGCAGCTAGGAAAAGATGAATGTTTGGTCAGCCCTGGAGCTAAAGAGCCTTCCAAGTTTTGGACACTACACTTCAATGGGTCCAAGTCCAAGCAAGGAGCAGGAGTTGGATTCAAACTCATCAAACCCATGGGTAAGTCTTACTTCACTGCTCATAGACTCCAATTCTATTGCACCAATAACGTAGCAGAGTATGAAGCACTAGTTCATGGTCTTTGGTGAATCTAAACTAGTAGTAAAGTAAGTCTAAAATTGTATTCCTACCATGATAGAAGACTAGCAAACTTCAAGCATAGAGGTTGGGATCTTCTAGAAAGTTTAGATGCCTTTAACATCTAGTTGATACCTTGCTCCCAAAATCACATTGTTGATTCCCTAGTCCAAGTAGCCAACACTCTTCAACCTTTTTCATTGTCTTGCCTCAAAATATTTACTATTGAGCTTACCTCCACCCCATCTGTGCTAGATAATTTTACCCATTTCCAAGTGTTCAATGATGGCAAGTATATCTTGGAATTTATTACAAGTTCTAATGTGTTTACAACTCAAATAATTGATGAAGTTGAGCCCAAAGAGGCTGAATTAGATGTAGAAGGAGTCTTCAATCTCAAAACCAATACTATTCCTAGAGGCATGGTCCAACTTGAGTGGATATTTGATTTAGATCAGATCAGATATCAGGATCAACAAGAAAAGAGAGACTCCATCAACAATCAATGTGATACTCACAACCTTGGAACAACTGAGGAGGTTAAGAATGTCTTCATTGGAAAAGTGTGCAAGCCCAAAGAAAAGAAAGGAATCATTAATGCTTTGCAGAAGTATCATGATGTAGTTTCTTGGAGTTATGAGGATTTAAAGACATATGATACCTCAATCATCATGCACACCATCCCTCTCAAGCTGGACATGAGACCTTTCCGACAGCATCAACACCCAATCAATGCATTATTAGAGCCTATCATTTACAAGGAAGTTTAGAAGTTTTTGAAGGCCAAAATTATATTTCTAGTAGGGAACTCCATGTGGGTGGCTAATTTGGTCCTGGTAAGGAAAAAGAATGGAGAAATCAGATTGTGCATAGATTTTCGCAACTTGAACAGGGCTTCAGAAAAAGACAATCATCCAGTGCCTTCACTGGATGAAGTACTTTAGATAAATAATGGTTCTCAAATGATGTCCTTCTTAGATGGATACTTTGGGTACAAGCAAGTAATGGTGAAATATGAGGATAGGCTCAAAACAACATTCACCACTAAGTGGGGAACCTTCGCGTATTGAAGAATGCCATTTGGACTTATCAACACTGGCACCACTATACAATGTGCAATAGACATCGCCTTTAAGGATATGATAGGCAAGTGCATTATCATTTGCATGGATGATCCCATAGTGTTTTCCAAGAAGAGGGATGATCATGTTTCTGATCTATCTAAAGTCTTCCAGAAGTGTAGAAAATTTGGAATTTCCCTCAATCTGAAGAAGTGCATCTTTGGATTTACAGAAGGTAAGCTGCTCATACATGTTATTTTAGAGAGAGGCATCTCAATAGACCCCAAGCGTATTCAAGAAATATTGAAGATTCGACTACTAGGCAGCAAGAAGGAGCTAAAATATTTCTTCAGAAAGATAAATTTCATCAAAAAATTCATTACTGGCATTGCTGAAATAGTCAAGCCACTCAATGCCATGCTGAAACAAGATGCCAAGGTTGAGTGGAATCTGAAGGCAAAGCAGGCCCTTGAGTAAATCAAGAAAGCAATTGTTTATGCTCATGTGTTAGTCAATCCTGATTATTTGAAGTCATTCTACATTTACTCATTTGCTTCAGATCATTCATACACCAACATATTGACTCAAAAGGATGATGAAGGGAGTGAGCACCCAATTGCTTTCATGAGTGCTCCATTGAAAGATGTAGAATTGAGGTATCACAATGTGGAGAAGCAAGCATATTCCCTAGTCAAGGGAGTTAAGAAATTTAGACATTAAATTTTGTGGAACAAGGTTTTTTCCATTGTGCTTGACCTAGCAGTAAAGACATTGTTGATGTAGAATGAGTTAGGAGAAAGAAGAGAAAAATGGGTTACCTTATTGTAGGAATATGACATGGAAATTCAGCCAATGAAACTAGTAAGAGGGTGGGCCCTCACTCAAACAATAGCTGAAACGACAACTGAAGTGGGTCCTGAGCTTACATTCCAACAATATCAACTCGAAGATGTTTCCCCTAGAGAGTGATATGACGACATCGTCTACAACCTGGTAAATAACAAGTTCCTATCTCATCTACAGGGAGTTCAAAAGTGTGATCTTCGACTAAAAAGAAACAAATACATGTTGCAATGGTCCATATTGTACAAGAAGAATCATGAAGGGATCTACCTCAAATGCCTCAGAAAAGAGGAGGCAACATGAGTTCTAAAAGAATTTCATGATAAGTTTTCCACTGGTCATGGATTTGGACCTTCCACTGCTTATCAAATCTTGTGGGTTGAGTTCTATTGGCTTCCCATCTTCAAGGATGCACACAACCATGTTTGAACTTGCCACGTGTGCCAAACTACCACAACCAGAGAACGAAATGTTGTCCCACTACAACCAATCTTGGAGGTAAGACCATTCACGCAATGGGGTCTTGACTTCATCAGTACAATCAACCCACCATCTTCTATGGGTCCCAAGTACATTCTAACCACCTCTGATTACTGTACTAGATGGACAAAAGCAATTGCATGTAGGAAATGTACCACCGAGGTAGTTACTAATTTTCTCAAAAGTTTCATTTTGAATCATTTTGGTTGCCCATATGCCCTTGTTTGTGATAACGGCCTCGCCTTTTCCTTGCTAAAATTTTCTAGTTGTGCCTTTGATTATGGAATTTCCCTTAAATTTTCATCTAATTACTATCCCTAGGGCAATGACCCAATTGAATCCACAAACAAAAACCTAATCACTGTAATCAAGAAACTACTCGATAGGAATCCCAAAGACTAGGACACCCAGTTTCATTTTTCCCTTTGGGTAGATCGCACCCACCATAAGGCCTCCCTAGGTGATTCCTTGTTTCACCTCATCTACAGCTTAGAGCATGTATTCCATTTCCATCTTAAGATCCCCACCCTCCAATTTATCAACATTTTTTATGAAGAGGGGGATCGATGAGAAGCCCATTTAGCTGAATTTCTCCATCTAGAAGAAGTTTGTGACCGAGCCATTGAATTTTTTTCCAAACACCAAGGTGTGGTCAAAAGGTGGTTTGACCAAGGATCCAAAGTTAAGGCCTTTAGAATTGTTGACCTGGTCTTGTGTTGGGACAAGGAACATAAAAAGAAAGGGGGACATGACAAATTTGACAAGCTTTGGCTTGGCCCATTTCAAATTTCTGAAATCTTAGGAGATAATTCTTTTTGACTTAAGATTTTAACTGGTGAAGATGTCCCATTTCCCATCAATGAGCAACACCTCAAACATTATTTCCTTGCCTAAGCTCTTTTGAGCTAACTCTCTGTAAATACTTGTATATAGGTCAGTCTAGGTTTTCTTTGCTTGGTTGTTTCATTTTTTTGCTTCACTTTTATTTTGCTTGTCTCCCAACTGTTTTGTTTTGCTAAGGGTGTTACTTTGTTTTTGATGTGGTGGTTGTGCTTGATTTGATGAACGGTTCACTTAGTTGCTTGCTCTTTGTGTTCTCTGGATAAACATTCATTCCTAACTATTGGTCTCTGATTGCTACTATGGAACAATCTCCTTATCTAAACTCTAACTTGGCCTAGAGCATGATCCTTAGTTGAATCATTTCATGCTCGTCTCGTATCTTTCACAAAACACACATTAATTATTTCTAAAGAGTTGTGCAGTGGTCATTATGACGACCTAGCAAGTGAAAAATCTTAAGTCCACTCTAGTGGCCACTGTGATTCCAAACCCATACTAAGCTTCAATGCTTACATAGTTGAGTAAAAGAAAATGTATTAAAATAAGTATCAGAAA
Organism: Sequoia sempervirens; assembly: GCA_007258455.2. Taxonomy (NCBI): domain Eukaryota; kingdom Viridiplantae; phylum Streptophyta; class Pinopsida; order Cupressales; family Cupressaceae; genus Sequoia; species Sequoia sempervirens. The sequence continues at coordinate 237,694,520 of VDFB02105785.1, forward strand.
AGAAAGAAAAGAAAAAGAAAATGTTAAAATCAAGCAACTGCGGGGGTGTGTGGACAACTCTACCAGGGCTATGGATGCTTGGCTAGTAGTAGAGCAATGTTCATGGAGTCACAACGACAACTCTACCAGGGCTATGGACACCTAGATGGCAGTAGAGCAATGTTCATGGAGTCACAACGACAACTCCATCAGGGCTATGGATGCCTGACTGGCAGTAGAGCAATGTCTAGGTTAATTTTTGAGTTAGACAGTTCATGTAACTTGCTTAGCCTAATTAACAGTCATTTTTCATAGTCTCCAAAGAAAGGGAATGAATTCACCATACACACACACTTTTGAGATGTTTTGTGACTTTGACTTAGTTAAGGATCCCATTATCCTTCGAGTCCCGTAGCTCATTTATGGAAATCGGCCCCTGGTCTGCAAAACCAGAGATTTTGGGTTCTAAATGAGTTTTTTTCCTTAGAACGCTCAGGAGTGTTTCCTAGTGGAGTCGCCATTTGTTGTGCCCATAACACACATGCCCCGTTCGGAATAGGGACTCTCTTTTTTTGCTTTTTCCTTCACCTCAATTTGTGTGCCCCCTATTTTGAGTATCAAGTTGTCACGGAGTCCCAAAGCTATCATCTTGAGTTGACCAAGTTTTGCCTCCTTTGGAATTTTTCCTTGAAACTTCAAAACTATCGTCCTTCACCTATGCGGACTTTCATCTTAACTTCACCATCTTTGCGGTGGCCGAGTCGGTACGTCATCCCACTTTGCAAGATCCATTGCCTCCGTTGCCACCCTTTTCATCAACCCACCCAAACAGCTAATATCTGGGTGTCGTCCACCCTACGGGCCCCGCTACCCGCCGCCGGCTCTTTCGAACTGCGCACCCACCAATTTTTCCTGCTTCCATACTTGCATCTATTGTGAACATTTAATGCTTAAAATTCTATAAATAGCAACTCTAAATGGTCATTTTCACTGACATTCTTCCTGCAAGCTTGTTAGAGCTCTCTAACTTTTTCCACCTCCATGCCCACGAGATCTTGCCACTTTTCGAGCATCATCGTTTTCAATCTGTGCACATATTATTGTGGGGTGTCTAGGTCAGTTTTCTATTTCCATTCATGTTATGTGTTTCTCTTTTATTTTTGTGAAGTTGTTAAATTTTGAAGAAGAAAACCTCAGGAACTAGCTAGACCACACCACAACACACAAAACCCATGTCTTAAAAACTTGAAAATCCTTTGAAATCTTTCCTAGAGATCCATGCAAAACCTTCACCCTCCATCGTTGTTCTTGAACCGGGGTCATCAAGCTCTTGCAGGCAACACCCTCACCATTGTTTCCTTAACACTCTAATGACAAACTTTGAGAGACCGGTCGTTACCTTTGTTGGCCTCGCTCATGCGGGTGGATGGTCCCTCATTACTGTCACCTTTTTGAACTTAGTGAAAATCATAAGTCAAACAGGATCCTTTCAAATTAAAGGTCCGGGAATGTAGGTTTCCGCATTTGGATTTCCCTTTGTACCTCACTATTTAAAATGGCTAATCAATCTCAATCTCCCGCCTTGCAGGCCCCACGTTGTCTATTTAACTTGACCATTTCGAAAAAATGTTTAAGTGTGGGCTCTTCTACGAGCTTCCCATCGTGGACTTCCATTTGTGGGCTTTTATCACTCATCCACCATCTGAAATGGCCTTGGGTGACCGTCCATCTGCTTTGTGGACTCCACATCTATCACATCTGCCAAGCCCCAAAGAATGAGAATGCAAGTTTGCTAATTCTAGATCCTCCATTGCGGGTCATTGTCACCCTTTGTCTGCCATTTAAAATAACAAATGACCTCCACCCTTCCACTCTAAGGGCCCCAACACCCACTTTTCCCCAAATTTTTATTGAAACCCTTTAAGTAAAAATTGAATGTGGGCATTCCAATGTGTGTGACCGACTGCAGGCTACCATCCTGCTTTCACTATTCTTTAACTGCCAAGCCAAGCCCATCGCCCACTAAATGGAGCTCGACCTCACTGTTTCCGTCCAACCAATAACAAACCAACGACTTATGTCGATGACCTTTACGGGTTGGATGGTGCGGACTACCGCCTGTGGTCTATCGTCCAGTCTCTGCCGTCCTAAACGGTTGACGTCCAACATTTTCCCGCGGTTCCCCACCCACACATTATTGAACTAATTGAACTTCTTAGTTGATCTGACACCAACTTTCCTGACTGTGGGTCCTGCATTGTGGGATGTTGTCTATGGGATTCCACCTAACCATTTCCATATCAAATGACAGAGCCCTTAAATGGCTGAGATTCCACCTGCACCCTCAACCCTTAGGCCCGCGCGCCAAAATGACTGAGTTAGAACTTCCAAGACCTCAAGAATGATCAATCATGTGTGTCAGAATGACCTAACCTCTTGGTGGTCCCCTTCAGAAGGCAGAAACCCGATGCGGGTGGATCCATGTGGGCTGTCGTGCCTTGTTCGTTGTTTGTTTGCAACTTCCTCCAAAACGGCCCTCCACCCAAGGAAGTCTGCATCCCTAGGCCCGCAATGCCATATCTCCCTCAAATAGAAGGAAAATGATGATCTGAAAGGAATATTATGATCTTTAAATGATAAGTGACTTTATCTAACATTTTTTTGTAGGATTTTGCTAACGCTCCCCTCATTTTATGAATGAATATGCTTATTGCTCCTTTGCTTGCAGGATTTATGGAATCAGTTGCAGGACCATCAGGGGCATCCGTAGAAAAGGATAAGGAGAAGAATACTGCCAAGGAGCCAAGAGGGAAGGAGGAAAAAGATAAGATAAAGTAAAAATTCCACGGGACTGATATCACCTCTAAGGTTACCACATAATGGGATACAATTACAGATACCAACTTGGGGCAAATTGACATTGATGAATTCAAATAGAGAGTCATTGCCAACCCCACTATGAAAAGGTGCAAAGAAAATTAAAAAGAGTGTTTTAGCCAAGGAAGCTAGTTTCTCATCTGCTCTTGTCACTCTTGAGCTAGTGATGGCTTGTAGAGAGGCCTATCAAGATAAAACTAAAGAATTGTTGACCGTGATGGTAGGGTATTGGTCGATTTGTCCTCCAAATCCATAGGGAAAACTTTCCACATTCCCACCTTTGATCTAATGGAGGAAACCACAAAAGAATATGAAAAAAGTATGTGGAAGGTCGACCCTCTAAGATGCAAGAAATTGAACCAATACTGGTTGAAGGAAAATAGGGGCAACATAAACAAAGTACCTCAAGAACTCTTCATAAGTGATTTATATGAAGATTACCATGATTTGGTAACCTTACTAAGCAGAGTCATGGGCATCCCAACTGCTACATACTTCCAGGACTAGATGTTTTATTTTATAGAGGAGATTATTAGGGGGAAGACTAAGTTCAATTGAGCAAGAATGATCAGCAACTACTTGCATGAGCAGTTTGTAGCCATCAAAAGGACCTCCCAATTTACATGACCTCTTATCTAGTTTATCTACTAGCTGACCCCATTCCATATAGAGGTCTATTTATGGCATGGAGCTAGACTCTAGGAAGAGAACTAAAGGTATATGATAGGCAGCCACAACTTCAATACCACAATTTCAAGAAAGACTATCGCCGGGTAAATGAAGCCTTTATTGGGCACATAATCATACTTCTCCGAGGAGACTTCGAGAGAAGGGTCACACATAGTAATCATGCATTCATCCACTAGTTCCAGTTTCTAGTTATTTAATTCCCCAAATTCACTTACATCCAAACCGAGGGCTTCTCTGAGAGGCTATACAAGCTTCCCAAATATCCAAATGATAGGTTGATCTTGTTGGAGATCTCCAGGTAGTTGCAGCATGCACACACACTTCCGAGTGAAAAACACTGGCTAGGCATCCCTTATATTCTCACCTTCGGCTAGGGAATGTATGAAATTCCCACATCTTAGTGTGTGAAGTATTCTCAGAAGGAAATCATTGAATATAACTTGGAACTCTACACTCCTTGACCGAGAATGGATCCATATGGAAAATTGAAGAATATGGTTGGGAGGGAGTATACCCATTTGCACAATGTTGAATATTTTTGGGAAAATTGCAAAGATGATAAGGAGGTGCACATAAGGCAATATATGCACATGATGGCATACTTTGTTAAAATACTAAAAAAAAATTCCAATGCCAGATCAAATTGTGGAGGATGAAAACATCGTTATAGATCCGAGATTTGATGTCGTTGCCAACCTCCTATTTCCTCTAATTGACTGGGATGAGGAAGAGGTCAATGACCTTGATATTTTAACAAAACCAATAGAAGCTAGAACAAAGTAGTGGATTGATGGGAAAATTGTCCAGCTAAAGCTACAAGGATCAATCCTAACCTATGGAGAGCTTGAGGATGAGCTTGAGAAAAAAACTGAAAGTTGGACTACTACTACCCCTTCTGGAGAGACTCCAAAATCTCCTCCCACTACTAGCTCAAAGAAAAGGAAAGAAAGAGTCGAGCACCAACCGAAACATAAGGTATATTCAAGGAAGGCCTTTGAGGGTGAGCCCTCAAAGAAAGGAAAGAAATCAGGTGGATTCACTGAAATTCCCATAATTCAAGAGGAACCACTCCATGAGGGAGAGGAATAAGAGGTCAAGCAACCAGAGTCTCCACCTACCACCTCTAGTCTTGCTACCACCACCACCAATACCACTAATATCACTCCTCTGCTAGCATCTCAAGCACTACTCACTTCCTCCCCACCTACAATGGACATCTCAGTTTGCCTTGCCTCCACATCACCTACTACACCCATTATGGTGAGGGATTCTTCTTCTTCCACCACTTCTCCACTCTCTTCTTCATCCATGTCTCCATCAATGGCTATTCCCTTGGCCTTTTCAACAACAATGTCCATTGTTACTCTCCCAGAAGCTTTTGCTCGACACATGCAAAATATACCAATGGAGCTCTCAGAAGTATTGATGAAACCAATAGTGCAAGCTGCCTTAGCTCAAGTTATTACCAATCTCCCTATCCCTCCTCTGACAAAACCACCCAAAATGGAAGCAACGATGCAAATTTATGAAGAGATAGAAAGACAAGAGAGGGAGGCAACAAAGGAAATGGATGAGGAATCAGATGACTGCCATGAGAATCCAGAGCATCAGCACTTGGTTATTGATCAGGTAGTGCATGAAGAAGAGGAAACACAATACTTTGAGGAAGAAGTTGAGGACCCTGACACAAAATACATTGTGGAAACCTTTGACCAATAGCTTGAGGAAGTGTTGGACCGACAACTCAAAGATGTTGGGGAGGAAGTTGAAAGGCAATCCTATGAAGAGAAGAGGGAAACAGATGAAGAAATGGAGGTAACTATAGAACCTCCAACCAAGTAATAGGACAAAATCCTAGGTCATGATGAAAAGATGCCTCCCACAAGAAAAGAAGAAGAAAAGAAAGAAGAAGATAAGCCTGAAGAAGAGGCTGAAACAAGAAGAAGCCCAGAGATAGAGCATCATGTAGAGCGCAGGCAATAAGAAGAAGAAAAGTCATTTGAAGGGGAAGATAGCCCCAAGGAAAATGTTTTGGATGTTTTTGATGTGTTGTTGATATGTGGTTGTCATTGATGTCAACACTATTAGCATTTGGTGTATTGAAGGTTGTATGTGTCGAGGATATTGAGAAAATTGTTAAAAGAAGTGTTCCAAGTTCCCAGTGGAACTATGAAGGTCATGAAGGTGTCTTTTTCTATACATTGAAGATCATTTCTTGTGGATTAGAGGGTTTTTTGTTGAGTGTATCTAGTAAATCCACCAGAAGTTTCAGAGGTACACATGAAGATTTGATTGTGCTGTGAACAATTGTGTTATGACAATATTTATGTGGGTTATGTCAATATTCCTATTTGAATTTTATGTGTTTCTGTTGTTTTAGATGTATCTTTTTTATTTCTTGGTACTCATTGATGTTTCTAAATTGTTCTCTATCTTTTTGGTATGTCCACATTGGTCGGTGTGCTCGTGGTCGAATATTTTTCTTTGTATGTTCCATTTTTCATGTTACTAGCTGACATGTTGATGGTAGTGTGTTGTGGATCTGCGAGTTGAAATTAATTGAAGTATTTTTGTGTTGGAATTGTTAATTTGGGTCTCCACTATGTTGTGGCCGACCTTGGTAGATTCACATTGTAAATTTATTTGTAAATTTGGGCTGACATTGAAAATATGTTTTATATCTCTAGCCGACTAAGTTGTTGGGGTAATCTCATGTCACGGATATATAAGAGTGATTGCTTAATCGGTGTAAGGAATGATTAGAGTGCTCAATGTTCTCCTATGTGTGTATGTGTGAATATCATTTGTACAGTAGAGTGTGAAGAAGATTGAGCGAATGTGACGAAGTTGAGTGAAGAGTGAAGAAGGTTTTTATGTGCTTAAATGGAACTATAATCAAGCTTGTGTAGAAGCTATTTTCTCAGTTCACATTTTGGATGGTATTAATCAAAACTCCTTTTGGATAGTGAGTCCTCTTTTGTATTTGAGCAGTGAGCTCCAGGAGCTGTGCCTGAATGCATGTGCATTCCCCTTATTTCTCATTATACTTTTAACATGGTATAATATTGTGGACTAACATCCACCATGGTTTTTCCCCTAACATGGTTTCCACGTAAAAATATTTGTGTTCTATGTCTCTTTGATGTGCTAATTTTTTATGGTTTGTTAGTCTTCATCAGATCTAAGATTAAGTTAAGTTAGAAGAAGTTTAAATATTTTGTGACAATTGATTCACCCCCCCTCTCAGTTGCCTGTCCTTGTTTTTTCAACAATTGGTTTTAGAGTGGGTTCCTCTGAAGAAGTTTAAAATATTGAGGCGATCCAAGATGGCATCATACAAGAAGGAAATTCCTAGATTTGATGGAACAAACTACTCATTGTGGAAAGCTAGGATGGAGTGTCATTTGAAGTGTATTGGTGAACCTTTCTAGAAAATTACAAAGAACATATATGTTATTCCTGCAAGTGGTCCTTCCACTCCTGATGAAGTCAAAGAGGTTGAGAATAATGTCCAGACCATGGAAGCTTTGTTGAGTGCTTTGACAGATTCAAAAATGACAAATGTGTTAGGTCTAAAGATAGGTCATGAGATGTGGACAAAGCTGGAAACTTTGTATGAAGGAGATATACATGTGAAGATGGCTAAGCTACAAAGTTTGAAAGGTAAATATGAAAATCTGAAAATGGGTGAAGATGAAAATATTTCTTCATTTATGTAGAGAGTAATGAACTAGTGATGGGAATTAGATGTGTCGGTGGTATCCTAGAAGAGGAATAAATTGTGGCTAAGGTGCTTAGATTATTGCCTCCCTCCTACAAAGAAAAGGGTCATGCTATTGAAGAAACTAGATCATTGACGAATGTAACAAGGGATACACTAATTGGAAAACTTGTTGCCTTTGAGTTGAGCGAATTTGGTGATTTTGTTCCTAAGACTGAAACTACATTTAAGGCTACTATATCCGACAGAAACAAGAAAAGATATGATCTAGGAGAGAGTTATAGAAATACATTCAAGTATGAGGAAGAAATGAAACAACTTGAAGATGAAGAAAGAGAACTCAAAGAATTGGAAGCACTGATTATGAAGAAAGAAGGTAGAGGACAAGGTAATTATAAATGAAAGTTTCCTATCAAATGTTTTTCTTGTAGTAAAATAGGTCATTTTGCATCAAGATTTCTTGAAAGAGTTCCTAGATCTAAGCCTTACAAATCTAGATTCTAAAAGAAATGTTTTTTTTGAAGGAGTGACTGATGATGAGTTTGATAAAGATAATGGAAATGAAAATGATTGGGTTTTCATTGCTATCAAGAAAAATAGTCATGTTGCTACTGAATCTACTACAGTTGAGAAAGCTCTTATAGCCCGAATTGAAGAAAAGGATGAGTGGGTCATTCACAGTGGATGCTCACATCATATGATTGGTGACAAAAGAAAATTTGTAAGTCTAGAGAAGTATGATGGTGGGATTGTAAGATTTGGAGATAACAATGCTTGTGTGATTCGTGGCATAGGATCTATTTGTTTTGGAGGTAAGCATAACACTGATGATGTTGTTTATGTTGAAGGCTCAAAGCACAACCTATTAAGTGTTGGACATATGGTGGACAAGGGTTATGATCTTCAGTTGAAAGATGGAAGATGCGGAATATTTGGAAGCTCTGGAAATATAATTGCTTTAGGTAAATGGACAAAAGGTAACATTTTTCACCTTAATGTTGCTAGTGAAAGTTGTTTAATTGCTCAAGTAGATGAAAGTTGGTTATGGCATAGAAGGTTGTGTCATGTGAATTTTGATAACATAGTCAAAATAAGTTCCACTCAAGTAGTAATATATCTACCTAAGTTAGTGAAGCCTGCTAGCACAATTTGCAAGGAGTGTCAAATGGGAAAACATACAAGAGTTTCTTTTCAGAGTAAACAACATCATTTGAATGGATTACTGGAGCTTGTGCATACTGATCTACGTGGTCCCTCCAAAGTCAGAAGTCTCCATGGTCAAAGGTACTTTATGTTGATTATTGATGATTACTCTAGAGTGATATGGGTTTCTTTCTTAAGAGAAAAATGTGAAGCATTAGAAAAGTTCAAAAGTTTCAAAGCTATGGCAGAAAATGAGAAAGGTTTGAAAAATCAAATGCTTAAGGTCAGACAGAGGTGGTGAGTTCACCTCCAGGGAGTTTAATTCCTTTTGAGAAGAGCATGGAATCAGAAGATATTTATTTTCTCCCCGGACCCCTCAATAAAATGGAGTTGTAGAGAGGAAGAACATAACAATATCGGATGCTGCTAGAACAATGATGATTGAAGGAAATGTGCCTCACATCTATTGGAGTGAAGTTGTAAGCACTGATATGTATACCTTGAACCAGGTAAATGCTAATGTTAATTCTGGTAAGAATCCTTTTGAACTATGGTTTGGTTATAATCCTACTGTTAGGTATTTCAAGATCTTTGGAAGCAAATGCTACATCAAGAGAGATGATGATATAGGAAAGCTTTATGCAAGAAGATATGAAGGAATCTTTCTAGGTTACTCCACTAGAAGCAAGGCCTACTGGTGCTACAATAGAAGACTGAGAAAAATGGTTGAGAGTGCAAATGTCAAAGTTGATGAGGATTCTGCTAAATCATCTAGATATTGTGGATATGATTCAAATGAAAACAATACAAACAAAGGGAAGAATGTTCAAACACAAAATCAACTTCAAATTGTGCCATATGTTCCATATGTTCCTTTTGTTCTGGTAAGTTAGGATAGTCAAGAAGTAGAGACAAATGCAAGTGGAGAAGAAAGAACAAAAGAATCATAAGCTCGAGAGAATCCCAAAACTCCAAGTTATGTAAAGCTAAATCATTCTGAAAATCAAATTATAGGGGACAAGAATAAAGGTGTGCAAACTAGATGAAAGATCGCAGAAAAGTATTGCCTGATATCCAAGATTGAACCTAAAGATGTCAATGAAGCTTGCAATGATGAACACTAGATGGAAGCTATGAAGGAATAATTAATGTAGATTGAAAAGAATAATACATGGGTACTTGTTCCTAGACCTAAAGATAAAAATGTGATTGGCACTAAATGCGTCTTTCAGAATAAGTTAATGAACAAGGTGAAGTAGTCAGAAACAAAGCAAGATTGGTATGTAAAGGGTATTCACAAATGGAAGGTATTGATTTTGAATAAATTTTTCCCCCTATTGCCATAATTGAAGTTGTAAGATTATTTCTTGCTTATGTTGCATATAAGAACTATAAATTCTATCAAATGGATGTGAAGCCTACTTTTCTAAATGGTGAGCTAGAAGAAGTATACGTTGAACAGACAGATGTATTTCAACTAATTGATGAGGAAAACATGGTTTGTTGATTAAAGAAAGCTGTGTATGGACTCAAGCAAGCCCTCAGAGCCTAGTATGCTAGACTTGATAAATATTTACTGAAGCTTGGATTCAACAAAGGTATTGCTGACAACAACTTGTATTTCAAATTGGACTATGATAAAGAGTTGATTATTGAGGTGTTTTTTTGATGACATTATTTTGGGAGGAGATGATAATCTATGTATGAAGTTTGTTGATGAAATGAATTAATTTCAAATGAGTATGATTGGAGAGATGAAATTCTTTCTAGGATTACAAGTTACTCAATTAGACAAGGGGATCTTCATATCTCAATCCAAATATGTGAGAGAGCTACCAAAGAAGTTTGGTATGGAAGACTCAAAACCTGTTGGTACTCCTACGATAACCGGATGCAAGTTAACACAGAATGATGATTCTCCTAAGGAAAATAAAACAAGGTACAGATCTATGATTAGTGGATTGCTCTACTTAACACAAACCAGACCAGAAATTATGAATGTTGTGTGTATGGTTTCTATATTTCAAGCTGATCCAAAAGAGTCTCATGTGACTGTTAAAAAAATAATCTTCATATATCTGAAAGGAATAATTGACTTTGGACTTTGGAATCCTAAGGATGATGATCTTACTTTGAATGCATATAATGATGCGGATTGGGCTGGAGATGTAGATGACAGGAAAAGTACTAGTGGTGGTGCCTTCTTCCTAGGAAAGAAGCTTGTGTCTTGGTTGAGAAAAAAGAAAAATTTCATTTCTCTATCTACTGCTGAATCAGAATATATTGTTGCTGCCAACAACTGCACTCAAGTGATGTGGATGAAAAAGATGTTGAAAGATATCAAAGTAGTATATGATGAACCTATTTCCATATATTGTGATAACTCAAGTTCTATTAACATTTCTAAGAATCTGGTGCTACACTCTAAAACCAAGCATATATCAATCAAGCTTCACTTTCTGAGGGAGAAAGTAAGTGAGAAAGAAGTCAGACTGGAGTATGTGCCTACCAAAGAGAAGATTGCACATATTTTCACTAATCCATTGCCAAAGGATACCTTTGAGTATCTTAGAGGGATGCTAGGGGTGATTACCCCTCCTGATATGAACTAAGGATGCATTAATTTGCATCAATTCTTTCATTCCATGATCATGTTCTGATCCAGATTGATGTTTTTTGTAGCTGCTACTCAAGGGGAGTAGTCAGATGTGCAGATATGTGGTTCAAATCTTGTATGTGGAAAGATAATTCTTATATTTTCCATTGATGTCAAAGGGGAAGAAGTGCAATGTGAAAAATTGTTGATTATCTGGGGAGAAGAGCCCTATGGGAAGAAGATATTGAGAAGAGTCGAGGAAAGAAGAGTTAGAATCTAAGGAGTAAATGCTAATTGAGAGTTGGTTTGATGGTGTTTTCACATCATGTGTTGCCATCAATGCCAAAGGGGGAGATTTTTGGATGTTTTGGATGTTTTGTTGATATGTGGTTGTCATTTATGTCAAGACTATCAGCATTTGGTGTATTGAAGGTTGTATATGTCGCGGATATTGATAAAATTGTTAAAAGAAGTGTTCCAAGTTCCCATTGGAACTGTGAAGGTCATGAAGGTGTATTGTTCTATATGTTGAAGATCAGTTCTTGTGGATTAAAGGGTTTTCTACTGAGTGTATCTATTTCATCCAGCAGAAGTTTCAGAGGTTTGCGTGAAGATTTGATCGTGCTGTGAATAGTTGTGTTCTAACATTTTTTTTGTGGGTTATGTCAGTATTCTTGATTGAAGTTTATGTGTTTCTGTTACTACGAATGTCTCTCTATTGTTTATTGGTGCTCATTTATGTTTCTAAATTATGCTCTATCTTTGTGGTACGTCCACATTGATAAGTGTTCTTGTGGTCAAATATTTTTCTATGTATGTTTCATTTTTCATGTTCTTGGCCGACATGTTGATGGTAGCATGTTGTGGATCTTCGAGGTGAAATTAATTGAAGTCTTTTTGTGTTGGAATTTTTAATTTGGGTCTCCATTATGTTGTGGCCAACCTTGGTGGATTCACATTGAAAATTTATTTGTAAATTTGGGCCGACATTGAAAATATATTTTATATCTCTGGCCGACTAAGTTGTTGGTTTAATCTCATGTTGTGAATATATAAGAGTGATTGTTTAATCAGTGTAAGGAATGCTCAGAGTGCTCGATGTGATCCTATGTGTGTATGTGCAAATATCATTTTCAGAGAAGAGTGTGAAGAATATTGAGAAGAGTGTGAAGAATATTGAGCAAAGTGTGAAGAAGTTGAGCAAAGAGTGAAGAAGGTTTTTTTGTGCTTAACTGGAACTGTAATCAGGCTTGTGTAGAAGCTATTTTCTCAATTCACATTTTGGATGGTCTTAATCCAAACTCCTTTTGGACAGTGAGTCCTCTTTTATAATTGAGCAGTGAGCTCTAGGCAGTGTGCCTGAATGCATGTGCATTCCCCTTATTTCTCATTATAATTTTAATAGGGTATAATATTATGGACCAACATCCACTATTTTTTTTCCCCTAACAGGGTTTCCACATAAAAATCTTGGTGTTCTCTATCTCTCTGATGTGCTAATTTTTTATGGTTTGTTAGTCTTTCATCAAATCTGATATTAAGTTAATTAAAGTTAGAAGAAGTTTAAAAATTTTATGACAACTGATTCACTCCCCCGCTTCTCAGTTGTTTGTCCTTGATTTTCCAACAAAATGTAGCTATCATTGAGTCACAAAAGGAAATGACTATATTCATACATGACTTAAATGAGGAAGAGGGACAGAAAAAAGAACAAGAGGTCTCGGGTCATGAAGAGAAAGAGATCCAATATATCCAAAGAGAGGAAGGTGATCATGAATCACTAAAAGAAGGGTCTCAAATGCTTGAATGGCTGGAGAAGAAAATACAAAAGAAGGCCCCTGCTCTTATTGATCCTAAAGAGAGGCTAGAAGTCATCTTAGCCAGGGCTCAAATAGGAATGAAGAAGGAGAAGAAGTCAAGGATTCAATCCCATATCACGATGGATGCATCGGGATCAAGGATTGTGCAATTAGCTAGTCTAGTGATGGGTACAGGAGAGGGATTAAGCTACAATATCTCCACCATTGACCTAGGAAAAGCCACCAGGGAGCAGAAAATTGATCATCTCCAGGGATTTTTTTCCACTATTGTGCATCAGATGAATAAGGATCAATCCTCTAAGGAGGAGTTAAAGGCACAAGTGGCAGATCTTATAGCCTACATACAACAATGGTCCTCTACTGAAGAGATTCCTACAACATCATCAGCCACTTCTCTGCTGCTTTCCAAGGATCATATCAACAAATTGGAGAGAAGGAACAACTGGACTAAGGCCACTGAAGACTGGTTCTGGTGGGTGGTCTACAATGGAGATATAGGCATCGATCATGTTGTCTATACAACAAACAAGTTTTGAGAAGTACAAAAGTATCTCAAAGGCACAAGGAAATTATGTACTGACTTCCTAGAGCTTTATAGGATTACGTATCCTAAACTTGAGGCTATCCTCAAGATGCTCAAGAAAATATGGGGAAAGGAGCTGGCACTAGTAAGGGATGACCATTGGCTCGTCGAAACCTAGAAGCTAGGTCTTGCTCATAGAAGAGAAATCTTGAAGCAGGTGCTCCATGAAGTGGAGCTAGACCTAGATTGGGTCATAGAACATCTAGCGGCCTACAAAGAATATCTAAAGCTTATGATGGACTACGATATACCCGTCGTCGAGTTGGATCCTAAGAGGATATGACCATATTTTCATAAGATGGAGAATGGGGCCACCGATACACTCACGCTAGATTTTTTGGATTTTTTTACTGGATCCTTCACTCAATTCGAGCAGGTGATCAAGAACACACCAAAATGCAACAAGGATTGGGACTTGATTACCAGCAGGTCCAGAAAATTAAAATTCTAGGTGCTGCAATTCGATAAAATGGAATGGAGTAAGCTTCATGCGTTGATAGGACAGTTCGTGGGATATGCCACAGTGAAGAAAAACGAAGGAAATTTGGTTATTGATGATGAGTTCCTCACAGTGTAGCTATAGCAAAGGGCAATCAGCTAGAGGAAAAAAGTGCTACAGTGCCAAGCACTAGAAGAACAAATAGGCTAAAAGAAAAAGATGTAATTTTAAATTGTAAAATATTAAGGGGTAGGTGAAACCCTAATTTGTAGTGAATCTTGGCCACACAATGAGATTAAATATTTTCCATTCATTTTCTTTTTGGACACTATAAATAGGGGGTCTCCTCTCATTTTCAAGAAAGAGTTGAGTTTTTGTAAAGACATGCTACTCAAATTCTAATAGAAATTCATTGCTTTTGGTGGATTCTTGAGTTTCATTCATGTTTCATGATTCATCTCCTCATAGTTAATAGATTTGAGTAGATTTACTTTGTTGTTCCATGTGTTTATCATGCTTTTTTTAGATTACTTAATGTTGTTCATTGATGTTGAAGAATTATGTTGTGTTGATACCCTTCCTTGTTCATGCTTTTTGTTGTTTATTGATGATAGATAGCAGTGTAAAGCTAGTCTGGACATGAATTGAATGTTTCACTTAAACTCTATCTTTTATTCATGTCCACTGTAGCATCCTCCATTGCCACTTTTTATCAATAGTTTCAGGTCTAGGAACTTACTTTCTTCCCTTCCCTTTTGAACTTTCTTTAAAATAGTAATTTAGGCAAAGTTCTAGCATCATTGTAAAGCCAAATTTTATGAAAAAAGTGGAGTTTCAGACTATTGTCCTGAACTTGCAGCAATAGAACAACATTTCAGAATTGTATAAACTCCATTCAAGGAACCAATTCCCTTCCAACTTAACATATGTAAGGCTGCCCTATGATTACCAACAAATCACATGAACCAACTGAGATATTCCAAGCATTGTCATGACTTGACATCCGAAACCTTGGGATAGTTTTCTGCAACTTTCTTGTAGGAAATTGTCTTTCAAGAGAGGTGATGCACTTATGAATTACCTATGTTGAGAAGTGCAAGAACACCCATCGACAAATACAATTCTCTGGTTATTGAACATAATCTTGCTTTTGATATTCTATATTGTGATAGGTAATTACTTGCAGGTGTTTCATGGGATTTGTGGATTGAATTAGTCAATTCCAACAATTCAATGGTATTTATATTATCATCATTCGTGTTAACATTCATCATATCAGTCTTTGTTTCACTAGATTTAACAAATGAAATATTGTGCTTAGGCATGGAATTTGTAAATATTTGCAAATTTTGATTAGGAGGAGCTACAGAATTATTGCCTTGATCATTCACACTTCCAATTAGTAAATTATTAGAATCAATAAGGTCTTGCACAAGATGTTTAAGACGCTTACAGTATTCTATACTATGTCCATTTGTTTGATGGTAATGACAATAAGCATTTTTTTGAAAGCCTTTGCAAAATGTCATAGTAGGTTCATGTTCTCTAACAAAAGGTAAGGTAAGCATGTTTTTTTCAATAAGCTATAGCATTGTATTGTGAAGGGTATCAAGTAAAGGAGTGAACTCTCTCTCTCTCTCTATTCTCAACAGGATTTGTTTTTATAGCAGACACTTGATTATTGTTTTGTTGACTTGTTTGAGGAAGATTTAATTGTAAAAATCCCTTATTTTGTTTCTTGAATGGTTGATAATTGTTTTGAGTTGTGGATTCAAAATTTTTTAGGACTAGGGAGATTTTTCACATCACGACCACTAGTCAAGTTTGGATGGTCACAAAGGGTTGTACATAATTGTGTAAAGGATGGAAACCTCAACATTTCAAGTTTTCTTTGGAGTTTATCTTGTAAGTTTGTAATGAATATTCTTTGAATTTTGACATCAGAAATCTTAATGTTCACTTGTGAGTAAAGTGTTTGGTATCTTCCTATGAAATTGGTCACTTTTTCATCCTCTTTTTGCTTGCATGTCACTAAATCTGCAAGGGCCATTTTAGGACCCATGTGAATATGGAAGTGGTTATAAAATGCATCAACAATTCATTGAATGAACCAATTGAATTGTTCAGTAAAGAGGAGAACCACTCTAAGGCGGTATCTTTCAAGGATCTAGTGTATAACTTAGCCAAAAGTTTATCCTCAAAAATGAAATCACTACACAAGGTTGTGAAAGCGGAAACATGGATTACAAGATCTCCTTTCCCACCATATTTCTCAAATTGAGGGACCTCTATTCCTTGAGGAATTTGTGCTTCTAATATGTCAAGGGAAAATGGTTTAGACTTGATGTATTGCAAATGTTGATCACTATTGTTCTGTTGCAATGTTGTCACTTGTTGTTGAAGGGATGTCATGGTTCGCAAAAGTGAATTAATGAGAGAGTCATTTTGGTTATAAGGTTGAGGGAAGTAAGGTGGTGTAGTGTATGTATGCAGAGGGCTAGTGAATTGTAGGTTATTGAAGGTGGATTGTTGAGGTATTATTGTGTTTGAAGCATTTCCTACAAGAATGCCTATGGAAGTGTATACGGTGCTAGTAGGTATGACTATTTTGGTTGGTTGAATGGTAGTTGTGGGTTGAAATGTTGTTGTAAGTTGGAATGTTGTGGTAGGTTGGAATGTTGTGGGAGGTTGTGTACTATTGTATGTAGGAATGGATATTGGTATCATGGAGGATGGGATTGGAATTCCACCTTGGCTTTGAGTAGACCCCAAAGCTTGAGTGGAAGTGCTAATGGTAGGGACAATGTTGCTAGCGTTAAGGACATTGGTTGTAGGAGGTGAAGTCATGGGTAATGAAGTATGCAAAATATGAGCCATGGAGGGTTGATTCTCAACACTATTAGAAAGAGAGTTAGGAAATCGAAGATCCATGGCGAGTGAGATATCATGGGATGAAATGAGCCTCAAACTTCATCTTATAATAGTATTGCAAATAGGACACCAAGTTGTAAAGCTCATACAAGTTTTACAACCCTAGTGTGTAAACCCTAGAATAGCAAAGGGACAATACAATAACCTAGAATGAAATACAATTTTTTAGAATCTAAGCAATGCAATTTACTAATTACACAATGCAATAAGTTGAAAATGAAATATTTTGATGGAATTTTGAACTTTTAACAATGCACTAAAATGAAGCAATTTAAGCTAAATGCAATGAAATTGATGAAACAACAAGGTAATAGCACCAAATAGAAGCTAAAAACTAAGATTTTAAGGTCTTCAAAATGCAGATCTGTAGCTAATAAGGACTCATTCGCCAGTAAGGGAAAATGGGTTCTGATTAGGTGTTTACGAGATTTTTCTGTGGATTTCAAAGTGAATTTTGATGCTTTTTCTTTTGCCAGAATGTTCAAATCAGACCTAATTAGGGACTTATTCGCTAGTAAAGGTGAATCGATCCTGCTTAGGTATTTTTAAAATAATTTTTAATGATTTGTAAGCTCTCAGTTATGTCTTTTAGTTCTAGGTTTGATACAATGAAATGCAGCTTCAGATTTTCCAAAAAATCAATGTAAAAATGAAATGAAAAGATGAAATGCAAGGTCTAACTTGAAATGCAATTTTGTTTTTATTTTCAAATGCAATTGAATAAGATCGAAATGAGATACAAAATGAGTGATTTGTTTTTGTAATTTTCAGATTTAAGAAGTGCAAAACAATGCAAATCTAAACCCTATATGATATGCAAGATTTCAATGGAAAAGAGGAAACCCTACATGATATCTTAATTCAATACAAATGTAAATGCAATGAATGTAGTATTTTAACTTAAGATACAATGAGAGACTCCAAAAATCAGAAAATTGCAATGTTGAATATGTCGGGTTCACCAATAAATGTAAAGGTGAAAAATAGGGTAGACCTAAATGCATGAACAAGATGATCTACCACTTACTTTTCTAGGGCCCTTACACTTAAAATTATGTAAAATAAGATGCTAATAACAACCAAAAATGAAACCTAACTGTTATAGCAACTATGGGGGATGTTTTTAGAGCATAAAAAGCTGTGTACTTGGCCAGAAAGTTGTTTTTGAGGTATGGAGGACTCATTTGCCTTCAATGGAAAATAGGTCCTTTTAGGGTTTCAAAAAACTGATTTCAAGATCATGTTCCTTGATGTTTGCACTCTTGAATTACCTGTTATCAAGTTTTGGAAGCCTGTATGCAATTTTGTAGAGCTCTTTCTGTGATCTTGCACTTTGAATGGCAACATTAGCAACTTTGCAACTTTGACAATTTTTCTCCAAATCTTGCTCAACTTGATCCTCAACCTATAAATCTACAATCCCAAACTCGAGGGTAGAAAAAATTGTTGTTTTGTTAATGAATGGGGGTTTTCCTCAATCAAACCCCTTGTAGGTAATTAAACCAAATGATGAAATGAAGGAAATGAAGCATGAAACATGAAATATATAAATGATATCACCTTGGATGATGTCTTGTGAAGCAAATCTGCAAACTATCATGTAGTGGTCATGAAGAATGTAGATCTAGGATCCTTGGAAATAATGTGAACAATAGTTGCAAGTAGATCTTCAATGCTACATCCACCTCTTAGCTCAACAACATGAACACATGCACTTAACCCTTGAAATGATGATATGATCTTTGAATTGCTGCAATAAACACTTGAAATATGCCTTGAAATGTCTCATGAATGCCTTAGAAACTCTCTAATGCTTGATCACTTGAATTCTTAGATCTTGTTAGGAGAAACAATGTGAATTAACCCCTTATTTATACTAAATTAGGAGATTAACCCCGAAATTCAAAGAATTAAGGTTGACACCAAGTTTGGAAAGAAACATAATTAAATTCCCACTAGAATTAAATTCAAAAAGGGGGGTCTCATTAAGGGAGTACCCATTCACCATCTTAGACGAATGGATCCTAGATAAGTTTCCAAGACCAAGCTTTGGGGGACTGAAAGAGGGCTAAAAACCCATTCCAAATCAACTAAGAAAGGGGGTCCTGTTAAGGGAGGACCCATTCACCATCAAGGGTGAATGGGTCCTGGTTCAACTTACCAGGACCAAAATTTTCCCAATGGAATGATTTTTTAATTAAATTATGATTGTCGGGATAGATCTTTGGCAGATGTCAAAATTAAGGCCTAAATTCTAATTAAAAGAGGATTAATAACTCCAATTAACCTCAATTAATTAAGACAACCTAGATAAGTGTAGAAGTGCTTTAAAACACTTTGCAACACTTAAACAAGGTACACATTATATTGAAAGGGGCCCATTAGGCTTAATTAAGCAAATAAGTCCTAGAAAAGAGTGAAAGTGTGTTACAACACTTTACAACACCCTTGCAAAGCACCAATTAAGGCATGTTTTAGTTAGATAAAAGTCCTAGAATAGTGTGAATGTGTACAACACATTACAACACCACTCCAAGACAACATTAGTTCATCTTTAATGTCAATTATCAAACCAAGGGAAAATGCTTACTTTTTTCAATTACTATAGGAGCTACAACTCATGATTGCAAAGTGATTCAAATCAATCAAATTCAAGGTTATAGACCTGTTCTATAATTGCTCATACTCTGCACTGCTTTACAAGTATTTATCTTTGCTAAGGATGATAATTCCTCTTCAACATCACTATATCCTTCTTTGTTCTGCCCTCTACTTTACACACATTGCTCCCACAATAGTGGTTTACAATTCTTGGCCAAACTCAACACTGAAATTTTTATTTTTAACTAAATCTTCACATTCGGGCACCTATAATGGCTAAACCGTGAGGAATTTGAAGATGATGCAAACTAGAGTCTTGTCACATTTTGTCTATAGATTCTAAAAAAAAAAATCATTTTTTTTGGAATTAGATTGCACTTCTTTATCCATCTCCCACAAAAACTAGTTTTTTTAGAAAACAACATTTTTAAAAAGTGACGCACATCGTATAATGCATAACTTTTTTTCCATGAAGGATAAAATTCTAATTCTTTCGAATTTCAATTTGTGACTTTGATATCCAGTGCTTCTACTTGGTTCGATAGTTTTTTATTGAATATTTTTTCTTTAATCAAGTTTCAAATTCAAACCAATGACAATTCAAACATAGCGCGACCGTATAACACGTAACTTTTTTTGTATATATCAAAATTCAATTTTTTTTTTGTTGGATCAAGGACTTCAATATCTGGTGCACTCATACTTTTCAAATATTTTCTTTGATAATCTACTATTTTTCCACATGTACAGAACAAAGACCTTCATTTTCGATGAAAAACCTATGTTTAATAAAACTAAAAAAAAAACATAATAAAACCAAAACATATTAAAATTATATTCATTGGATAGCTCGTTCTAAAGACTACCTTATTCCAATTGGGTTTGTAAAGATTCCTCTATTTTCATCCTCAACCTGAGCTTCAAAGCGTAAAAATTTAGGTTTTTTGTGTGAACAAAGTCAAAAATTAGGGAAAAGGGGGGTTCGCTAGAACCAGGGGGGTTCTAGCGAACCCCCAGGGGTTCTAGCAAACCAGGGTTCATTTGAACCCCCTTAAATATTCATTTTTTCTTTTATCTTTTGGGTGGGAAATGTGGGCCCAGAATTAATGGGTTCACTCGAACCCTAGTTCGGTCGAACCCCTTTATGGTTCGGTCGAACTTGTAGGTTCATGCGAACCCCTAAAACCAATTTTTTTTCCATGGGGTCATTTTTTCTCAATTTTCCTTCCTCCATCAAATTGTAAACCACTATTGTGGCTTCACCCTATTCGTTCTAACCAAATTCACACTCTATCATTCTTCCCACCAATTCATTCTACTATACGTTTTCTCTCTTTTCCTTAACAGACAAGTCTACCTTGCCACGAGTCATGCACCGTTGATCTGATTCATTGTATTTTCTAATTTTAGCATATATCAAGCCTAAGGTTTAATTTTTATTTAATTCCCATATTGGCATGATTAGATCTATATGAGTTTTTGTAGCCAACTATGTTTTGATGGCATCAACCATAGCTTACAACCACTAATTAAAATGCATTCTGAGTAGTTACAATAATTAATTTTGTTCACTGTTTCAACTTCCACTGCTTGATTGAGAGTTTTTCACCATTCTCTACCATCTAGCCATTGAGAGAATCTATCTTTAAATTCTATCCATTGATCTATAATTTTTTTTCCATGATTATATGTTACCATTTAAATGCTTTAACTTTAAAATGTAGTCGTTTGATTAGTTTCCCTTTAAATTAGCACCGTCAACTTCTATCACATACCAAATGCCTAGCATGTTCTAGCTTTGTGCTTGAAGACTATAAAATACAATACAAAGAATCTTTATGATGTAATGAATGAACACCACCTATCCCATAGATGCCATACTATATTACACATGTCACCTTACCACATTTTTTCCAAGCCACAACAAGAACCCACCATTCTCTATAGATGGAATAACAGAGTTATGCCATATGGCAATGCAATTGTCATGATGGACACATGGAGCCTTATTTCACATTGTAAACTCACTTTGTGCTCAGATACTAAAGAAAGTGATGCATATAAGGGTGGGTGTAAGAAGTTGGGGGGTTAAAAAGTGATCAATTTTTTTTTTTTAAATGAAAGGCTATAATGCAAGTACATGTTATAACGTGATCACGTTATAACACGCTTGTGTTATGGCTTGGTGTGAATGATCCTAAGGCTCTATCACATCAAGGCTATAATGTGCTCGCATTATAACATGAGCGTGTTATAGTCTATTATAACAAAAAAAATTAAATTGATTTTTTTAAAGGTGCAATACACCCATATTAGGGGTAAAAGATTTTGACTAAAGCTATGAACCGGGTACAAGAAACCACAAGAAAATACCAAACCCACAAGTGCATTGGCCCAACAAAGGCACAAGGCCTGTGAGCTCTTTGGCCTAGTGAGGGTTTGAACCCTGGTGGTCATCACTACAACCAAGCGACTTGACCACCAAACCACGCCCTTATAAAAAAAAAAAAAATGAATTCATTTCATTTTGAACTATCATATTTTCTTACCCCACGACCATCAAACCTTGTCATTGTGTGCTCATGTTCTAGAGAGGTCAAATCCTACAATTTCTTTATTAAATATTTGTAATTTCTTCGCTAGGATACTGCCATGTCAACGAGGAGATTGAATGAGTAAGCATTGTTTTGTTTTTTTGTGAATTTGTTGTTAAATAGGTAAATTTAGATTGTTTTTTATGTTCATTTATTTAATTTATAGGAGTTGAAAATCAACCTAAAATTTCTCCTCAAAATCCTTCTCCTCGTGAACAAGCACGTGAACAAAATCTTAAACAACCACAACAACAAACTCATCCATCAATTCCTCAACATCCTTCTAGTTCTCAAAAAAATTTAATGGGGGAAATTTAAAACAACAAAAAATAATTGAGTTAATCACGAGGTTGAACGATCCTCTAAGTTCAACCTTGGAAAGAAGCACACTTGAAAATTAACTTCAAGCCATGTTAACACATGTAGATGCAATTAGCAAGAAATTAAGTGGATGGGCGGATAAGAGGTGAGAGTGTGGGAATTATTATGTAGATAAATTATCATACAAAGAAGTAAAAGATGAAAAAATTACAAAATATGATTTGTGCTTACTATTCACTAACCCACATACAAATCAAACTCTTGACCTTAATAGCAAGAGGTTTCCTATCAATTGGTGCAACCACCAAGGGATTAGGAACAATTTTTGGAAGAGGTGGTGGATGGTTTTTGACCGTCCAACATGCAACAATAACGAGGTCCCCCAATATTTCTTGAGAAAACTCTATTACGAGTTCATCCTCAACAAAATTCCCAACTATTTTGATATGTGGGACTTTTAGGGGAGAGGTGATGGTTTGACACAGGATAAACTAGGGGCATGTTAGGATCCTCAACAGCAAGGGAGACGAGCACTCACTAGGCCAACTTATGAGTACATTTCTATCCCTTTTGTCGTGAAGGAGTGTTGAGGTGGACACTCTATAGTTTATTAGCTCTTTGACCTAGTGTATCATCCAACATGCCAGTCCTAAAGTATAGTGTCAACCATGGGATATTTCAAGGGGTAGGGTTCCACCCCATTCTTGTCATGTTTGGAGGTCAGCCTATACATATGACCCCACAAACAGTCAAGAGATGGTGCGTAGTTTACAATTTTTGGCCAAACTCAACACTGAAATTTTTATTTTTAACTAAATCTTCGCATTCGGGCACCGATAGCGGCTAAACCGTGAGGAATTTGAAGATGATGCAAACTAGAGTCTCGTCACATTTTGTCTATAGATTCTAAAAAAGAAAAAATCAATTTTTTTGGAATTAGATTGCACTTCTTTATGCATCTCCCACAAAAACTAGTTTTTTTAGAAAACAACATTTTAAAAAAGTGACGCACACCGTATAATGCATAACTTTTTTTCCATGAAGGATAAAATTCTAATTCTTTCAAATTTCAATTTGTGACTCTGATATCTAGTTCTTCTACATGGTTAGATAGTTTTTATTGAATATTTTTTCTTTAATCAATTTTCAAAGTCAAACCAATGACAATTCAAACATAGCGCGATCGTATAACGCGTAACTTTTTTTGTATATATCAAAATTCAATTTTTTTTTTTTGTTGGATCAAGGACTTCAATATTTGGTGCACTCATATTTTTCAATTTTTTTTTTGATAATCTGCTATTTTTCCACATGTGTAGAACAAAGACCTTCATTTTCGATGAAAAACCTATGTTTAATAAAACTAAAAAAACAAATACATAATAAAACCAAAACATATTAAAATTATATTCATTGGATAGCTCATTCTAAAGACTACCTTATTCCAATTGGGTTTGTAAAGACTCCCCTATTTTCATCCTCAACCCAAGCATCAAAGTGTAAAAATTTAGGTTTTTTGTGTGAACAAAGTCAAAAATTAGAGAAAAGGGGGGTTCGCTAGAACTGGGGGGGTTCTAGCGAACCAGGGTTCATTCGAACCCCCTTCAATATTTTTATTTTTTTTATCTTTTGGGTGGGAAATGTGGGCCCAGTAATTAATGGGTTCGCTTGAACCCTAGTTCGATCGAACCCCTTTATGGTTCAGTCGAACTTGTAGGTTCATGCAAACCCCTAAAACCAATTTTTTTTCCATGGAGTCATTTTTTCTCAATTTTCCTTCCTCCATCAAATTGTAAACCACTATCGTGGCTTCACCCTATTCCTTCTAACAAAATTCACACTCTATCATTCTTCCCACCAATTCATTCTACTATACGTTTTCTCTCTTTTCCTTAACAGACAAGTCTAGCTTGCCGCGAGCCATGCACCGTTGATCTGATTAATTGTATTTTCTAATTTTAGCATATATCAAGCCTAAAGTTTAATTTTTATTTAATTCCCATATTGGCATGATTAGATCTATATGATTTTTTGTAGCCAACTATGTTTTGATGGCATCAACCATAGCTTACAATCACTAATTAAAATGCATTTTGAGTAGTTACAATAATTAATTTTGTTCACTGTTTCAACTCCCACTGCTTGACTGAGATTTTTTCACCATTCTCTACCATCTAGCCATTGAGAGAATCTAGCTTTAAATTCTATCCATTGATCTATAAATTTTTTTCCATGATTTGATGGTTACCATTTAAATGCTTTAACTTTAAAATGTAGTCGTTTGATTAGTTTCCCTTTAAATTAGCATCGTCAACTTCTATAACATACCAAATGCCTAGCATGTTTTAGCTTTGTGCTTGAAGACTATAAAATAAAATACAAAGAGTCTTTATGATGTAATGAATGAACACCACCTATCCCATAGATGTCATACTATATTACACATGTCACCTTACCATATTTTTTCCAAGCCACAATGAGAACCCACCATTCTCTATAGATGGAATAACAGAGTTATGCCATATGGCAATGCAATTGTCATGATGGACACATGGAGCCTTATTTCACATTGTAAACTCACTTTGTGCTCAGATACTAAAGAAAGTGATGCATATAAGGGTGGGTGTAAGAAGTTAGGGGGTTAAAAAGTGATCAATTTTTTTTAAAAAAATGAAAAGCTACAATGCAAGTACATGTTATAACGTGATCACATTATAATGTGCTTGTGTTATGGCTTGGTGTGAATGATCCTAAGACTCTATCACATCAAGCCTATAATGTGCTCGCATTATAACATGAGCGTGTTATAGTCTATTATAACAAAAAAAATTAAATTGATTTTTTTTAAAGGTGCAATACACCCATATTAGGGGTAAAAGATTTTGACTAAAGCTATGAACCGGGTACAAGAAACCACAAAAAAATACCAAACCCACAAGTGCATTGGCCCAACAAAGGCACAAGGCCTACGAGCTCTTTGGCCTAGTGAGGGTTTGAACCCTGGTGGTCGTCACTACAACCAAGCGACTTGACCACCAAACCACACCCTTATCAAAAAAAAAAATTGAATTCATTTCATTTTGAACTATCATATTTCTTACCCCATGACCATCAAACCTTGTCATTGTGTGCTCATGTTCTAGAGAGGTCAAATCCTACAATTTCTTTATTAAATATTTGTAATTTCTTCGCTAGGATACTGCCATGTCAACGAGGAGATTGAATGAGTAAGCATTGTTTTGTTTTTTTGTGAATTTGTTGTTAAATAGGTAAATTTAGATTGTTTTTTATGTTCATTTATTTAATTTATAGGAGTTGAAAATCAACCTAAAATTTCTCCTCAAAATCCTTCTCCTCGTGAACAAGCACGTGAACAAAATCTTAAACAACCACAACAACAAACTCATCCATCAATTCCTCAACATCCTTCTAGTTCTCAAAAAAATTTAATGGGGGAAATTGAAAACAACAAAAAACAAATTGACGAGTTAATCACGAGGTTGAACAATCCTCTAAGTTCAACCGTGGAAAGAAGCACACTTGAAAATTAACTTCAAGCCATGTTAACACATGTAGATGCAATTAGCAAGAAATTAAGTGGATGGGCGGATAAGAGGCGAGAGTGTAGGAATTATTATGTAGATAAATTATCATACAAAGAAGTAAAAGATGAAAAAATTACAAAATATGATTTGTGCTCACTATTCACTAGCCCACATACAAATCAAACTCTTGACCTTAATAGCAAGAGGTTTCCTATCAATTGGTGCAACCACCAAGGGATTAGGAACAATTTTTGGAAGAGGTGGTGGATGGTTTTTTACCATCCGACATGCAACAATAACGAGGTCCCCCAATATTTCTTGAGAAAACTCTATTACGAGTTCATCCTCAACAAAATTCCCAACTATTTTTATATGTGGGAATTTTAGGGGAGAGGTGATGGTTTGACACAGGATAAACTAGGTGCATGTTAGGATCCTCAGCAGCAAGGGAGGCGAGCACTCACTAGGCCAGCTTATGAGTACATTTCTATCCCTTTTATCATGAAGGAGAGTGTTGAGGTGGACACTCTATATTTTATTAGCTCTTTGACCTAGTGTATCATCCAACATGCCAGTCCTATAGTATAGTGTCAACCATGGGAGATTTCCAGGGGTAGGGTTCCACCCCATTCTTGTCATGTTTGGAGGTCAGCCTATACATATGACCCCACAAACAGTCAGGAGATTGGTGTGTAGGATACATTTGTAGTTGCCTAGTTGGTGATGATAGATGCAATGTTGAATGAGGCTTTCGACCTCAATAATCAAGTAAATGTTAGAATTTTCATTGAATTTAATTTATTAAATTTCATTTTTGAAATGCAAAATTAACTAATTTGGTTTAATGATTGTAATAAAATTTCAAGGTGATACTATTTACACTGGCCCTCCACCTATTTGTTACCCCACTGCATCTACTGTTGAGGTATGTAACTAGTAAAAAATTATAAATATTACATGTGAATAGAATTATTATATGAATGTTATTCTAATATCTGATTTTGGATGTTGAATAGGTTAATATTGGAGGTTTCATGGTAACACCTCCTAGTTCCGGTGGAGTACAAACATTCACGTAGACCTACAATAGAATAAAGAGTTTAACTAATGAAATGTACTTAATAGATTTGTGTAGTCTATATTCATAACATTGATTAAATTTCATTGTACATCTTTCAAACTAAAAGCATTACTTCACATTGCATAACTAATAACTAGATGTTGATAGATGAAAAAATTTAAATTACAATATAGTTTTTTAGAAAATTAACATAAGAAATGATGCAATTATTTCACATAGCATAAGTAATAACTAGGAGCAGCTTCCAAATGCATTTTCTTGTCATGGAATTCCATGAGACCAAATTTTATTGAGGAATTTTTTCAAACAATTCATTGTCTTGTCTATGCTATGGATGCTTGGAAAAAATCTATGAAAGCATAATAGTAAGCAATAACACAGACAAGGAAATGAGTTGTTTGAAAAAATGCCTCAAAGAAATGTGGTCTCTATTGAACAAGACAACTGAGAGGGGGTGGGTGGGTGAATCAGTTTTAGAAAATTTAACCTTTATAACACTCACCAGAATTTAGATCAATCACAATTCTTAACTCTACTAAAATGATTAAACATTAAGTGCAAGTGTAGAAACTGAAAACCATCAGACAAACATAGTAATACCAGATTGACGTGGAAAAACCATGGTGAGGATTAACTCACTATAGAGAATAGCAAAACTAACTACAAAAGGCTCACTACCAAAACAAGGACTCGCTATTCAGATCAGGACTCACTATCCAACAAGGTTAACCACCCAGAGGGCTCACTACCATGGAGATACAAAGAAGATAGAAGAGATATGTTACAGAGAAAAGAAATCTCAATGCAATAGAGAAATCCACCATAATTTTCTTAACCACTTACAGACATGCATGAATGATAGAGTCCATCTTCAACTTTGAAACATATCCAAAGTCGGCCATCCATCATTAAATTCAAATTAGGTTAGTGCCAAAACATCCTAGGGTGGAATTAGAATGAGGGGGACCCAAACAAACACTTGATGAGGACCCAAATAGGTCCCAACATGCTTCATCAATTATGAAGGTAGTGTTCAACACAAGGTAAGCCAAACTAGTGTAAAACACATGGAAAATTTAAGCACAATCCTTCCAGATACTAAAATTATCTTCAACATGATCATAACAGCTTAACTCTAGAATCATAAGTCATAAGACTTAACCAAAGAGAAATCTAGACCAACAACATTTCTCTTGGACCTAAGCCAAAAGCACAAAAAATCACTGTTCACAACTAGTGAACATAACTCACACTGTAGAATGAATCATAAGCCAAGAATCTAGATATAGGAGCTTCCAATAACCATGATCAACATATTTGAACCACACACATATAGAAGCAAATCCCGGAGAAAAACCTGGAGAAACCATTGAACACCTGCAATCTTTCTTCAATACAGTTTTATCAATATCCTCAAAATATACAACCAATAACCTGCATACATGACATTAATGACAACAACAACCAATAAATAACCAATTGACTAGTTGACATAATTGAAAACACCTTGCAACAACTTCTTCATAGTTGCAACAATCTCCTCCTTTATCATTGATGGAAACACATGATGTGAAAAACCATCAAAGACAACATACTATCTCTAAACACACTTCTCATGATTTTGATTTTTGTTTCTCCCCCTTAGTAGATAATCTTTTTCACATGATACTCTTCATCTTCCTCTCCCCGTTTGACATTAATGGCAAAGGAAAAAGATGTTTTACATTGACTTCCTCTTTGACATTAAAAATAGAATACTCATACAATGCCAACACATGACACTACATGCTCCCCCTGAGAGGTAGCCACCAAAACATCAGTCTAGAAGAAAGATAGATCCATAGATCCACCAAACTGATGCATCTCCATATGCATCTAGTTTAAGAAAGGATGGGAAATGACCCATAACTTTTCCCAGAGATACTCAAAAGTATCTTTAGGAAGAGCCTTCATAAATATATCAACAATCCGATCCTTCGTAGGGACATACTCAAGCTTTACTTCATCCTCCACAACCTTTTCTCTCAAGAAATGATACCTAATATATATATGATTTGTCCTCAAGTGCATCACTGGATTTTTTGAAATGTTAATTACACTTGTGTTATCACAGAAGATAGAAATAGGATCATCATACACAACTGTGATATCGTTCAATGTTTGTTTCATCCATAGAACTTGTGTACAACAAGATGAAGAAACAATATACTCAGCTTCATCAATAGATAAGGAAACTAAATCTTTCTTTTTACTCAACGTGCCACTAATTTGTAACCAAGAAATAATGCACCACCATTTGTATTTTTTCTGTCATCTACACACCCAACCTAATCTGCATCTGTATAAGCACTTAGTGTAAAGTCAGTATCTCTAGGATACCACAAGCCATAATCTGGAGTACCATTCAAATATCTAAATATTCTTTTAACAATAGTAACATGTGTTTCCTTATGATCTTCTTGAAATCTAGCCACAAGATAGATAAAATGCATGATATTTGGTCTAGTAGTAGTCAAATACAACAACCCGCCAATCATAGATCGATACTTGCTCTAATCAACCTTAGGGGAATCATCATCTTTACCTGATTTTCAACTAGTCACCGTAGGAATGCATACCGGTTTGGAACCATCCATCCCAAACTTCTTCAACATCTCTCTCCCATACTTAGACTGTGAAATAAAAATTTCTTTCTTTGTTTGATTAATTTGCAGCCCAAGAAAGAAATTCATCTCTCCAAACATAGACATTTCAAATTATTTTTGCATCTCTTCTACAAACATCTTACACATAATTTCTGTGAGTGCCTTTAAAAATCTGCAAATACTAAACTCAAACAAGGGTTAGCACCTACAAATCCTTCAAGAACACTCCTATGGAATACCTTGCAAAGTACTTAAAACATGCATCAAAAGGATGAAAGAAAGCTACAAGCATCATGAAAGCAATCACAAGTTACCTATTCCATAGTTGGATTGGTGTCACATGTGCTAGTGACCCTTTCCCAATCCTTGATCAAAGCTAAGATGATAAAATGCAAATGGATATGGTGAGTGATGATAAGCAAGATCAAATCTCAAATGAAGAGAGTAACCTTGCATAGAATTGTGAAGGATTGTGGAGGATTTGCTCAATGTTGAAGCCTCTATTTGAAGATTTTCAAAATGCCAAGTGTTGAAGAGGGACCAATGTGGGATCAAAAACAAGCCAATGAGTTGAGGACACTTGTCATCATGTGATTAGTTGATGTATATGCAAGATTTGGGAAGAGTGCCCAAGAGGGGGAATTTTGAATTCAAATTTGCAATAAATTTTGAGAGGGGGACAAGAAAGAAGAGCAATAAATGCCCTATTTGACTTGTCATGTTGAAAGAAAATGAGGTTTTAATAAATCAATAAAAATTGATTTATTGTGCAAGTGGCTAGGTCTAGATAATGCAAGTGGGATGTGATTAGTATTAGATTAGGATTAGATGATGATCATGCTGATTTAATGTTGATTAGGTGAGTTGACATTTTGGACTTTGATAATTGATTTATTTAAATCAGAAAATGATGGAATATGATTTAGAATTTGATTTAAATGAAGTCCTGATTTATTTAATTAAGTGAATGATGCAAGATGAAGGTTGAATGATAAGGTTTATTTGATAAATGAAAATGCACTTGATTAATTGATGAATGGTCCTAATGCAACATCTAATTTGACTGAATCCGATCAAATGCATAATGTGAATTTTGCATGTCTACATTTTGCCCCTCTTTGAAGCAATGTACTTGTTGCGTTGATTCAAAGAATAAACCTGCCGCGATCGAAATTTAAAAATTTCATGATTTTTCGGATGCCCCAGCAGAAAGAAGTACACTGGTACATTGCCCCCTCGAGAGATCGAGTGAAAAGATTCGATTTGAGGGTCGATCTCGCGATAAAGAGGTTCAAAATGGGTGGTTATGGACGACGATGCAAATGAGATTTCAAGATGCTTAGAATAACAAATCTATATTATTCTAAACAACTTAAATGATGATATGATATGAGATGGATGAGATGGATGATGTGAATGATGTGATATGTTGTGATTATGCAATGGATGATTTATGCATGCTTAGACTAACAGATCTATATTATGATGATGATATGCATTGCATGTGAAATGATCGATGTTTCCTATGATGTATGATATGAATTATATGTGGTATGCAATTTATTGATGGTTTGCAGATGCAGGATGGATGCATGATGGATGTATGACGGATGCATGATGTTAGTGCGGAAATGAGATGATGACAAGAGGATCCAACAAGTCCATGATTGGTCGAGACTTTATTAGAGATGATGATGATAGATGATGATGATGATTTACTTATCAAGGATTGGGATTTTCAAAGGGTCACTTACTTTATTTTTGATAACACGCCTAAGCACGATGCATCAAGGTATAAAGGACCAGGATGGCGTTGTACTTAGTGTGATGGACTTTGACTCGACAAATAGATAGGAGTAATCTTGTTCACACTTGACATACGGAAACCTTGCTAGGATGCACTTTAGAAGTCTCAAACATCTCGGACCAAAACACGGAAAGGTATAACCAATCAATGCAATAGTCAACAAGCTATCTCAAACATCCTCCATACATATCTAACAAAGCAAGTATTCGCCAAGTTATTTT
>VDFB02105785.1:237726213-237819551 GCA_007258455.2 Sequoia sempervirens
AGATTCCATCTCATCCATATCCTACTTCTTTATATTTTTGTTTTGTCATTGCTTCCATTACTTTAGTTCAAAAGGATGATCATAGTCTTTCAAATTTAGCTTCATGGGATGAGTGCTTGATAAGTATATCAATTTTTTTTTATGGGTATCATATTGAAAATTTGGAGGACACATTGTAGCACAACTATTATGACCCCATTATTATCTTTTGATATTTATTTTCATGAGTTTCCACATAGTCTTGATTTTTCAACTTATTTGATTGGGATAACACCTAAATGTTTTTGGAATTACTCTAGAATGAAGACAATTAGTTTTTAAAGAAACCTATCATGAAACTAAATTTATCATCTCTCTTCTTGGAGTTGTATTTCTTTAACATCCACCATTGGACTTGTTTATTTCTAGGTATTATTATATTATGAATTCAATCACTCACCATTGGAAAAGGATATGCTTCATTATGGGGGATATATAGCCTCCATATTTCTCTCCTATCGGGGTATTTCTATTATATATATTTTATGGATTTATTCCTTGGGTTTGATGTTTACTCCTCAATTCATCACTTCTTTCATCAATTGTAAATGAGTGTTTTCTTGCATTCTCTCTTTTGGAGAAGTATTTTTCCTCACAAGGTCTTTCTCCTTTTTTTGTGTTTGTAAGACATTTTTGTAAATGGGTACCTAACATGGCCTAGTATATGGGGGCCATATTTGTATCATATTTCCATTATTTAATTTGTTTTATTCTCCCTAAGTTTCACTTATGGGAGGGTGTTGGTGTGAATAAGGTATATTACCTAACTAGTTCACCTAGTAGGTCCTATTCACACATGTTCACATGTTAAGTTTACTTAGGGATCTACGAATATTTCTAGAATTTTTTAGTTGGCATGTGATATTATCTTATCTTATCTCTAGCCGTCTCTTGTCATAGGATTAAGACACTTGCCACAATCTCGGCTTGTAATATCTCTCAACCTTTCCTATATAAGCAAGGACTCATATGTAGATTATGTATCTTATATCGTTAATCAATTATTGATCATTGTACATTATTGTATCCATATAAAAAAATTATCCTCTCTATACTCTCTTGTGGAAGGCTATATTTAGTTTTGCAAGTGATATTTGGGAATGTGAGATCACTATCATCTATTACAAATAGATCCTAACCCTCCATGGGCATTCAAAAATTTTAATAATTAAAATTTAAATTAAATTTGAAATTACTTCAAATCTACCAGTTTAAGAATTTCCCATGTGCTACAACTACAAACAAACTACTAGTGCACCACTTAGGTACCACCTTCTTGTGTCAATAATGATGTCACCTTATATGGACTATATGGAGAGGGCCCATTTTTAGCTTTATTTCTTATCCCTCGAGGTAATTTTTCCTCTCTCTATGAGGCATACTTTTTCAGATATAACATCAAAATTCCAACTTATTATAGGCATTAGAAATTTCTCTCAAGTAATATATAGCAATCTAGATTTGGTGATAAATTTTTCTACTTGTGTCAAAATTTGCTTCCCTAAAGCTAGAATTGCTCCATAATGGTTAACATGTGATACCTTTTGTAGCATATAGAATCATACTTTAGATTTAAATTATTTGATGAAGAAAAATTTTCAGCATATTACTTTAATGGATTAGGTGGTTTTCACTTTTTATGAGTAGAAAGATTTCTTTTACTTGTTTAAGAACTTATAGATCCTAATATCCTAAGTGTGATTATATGATCATATAAACAAATTCTTGATTGAAAACTTGTGGGAGTGTATTTTTTATGAGAATAATATAATGGTATAGAAAGTTGTCACTTTTGCACCTCTTTAATTTAGGTTAGATGTATTTTAATAATACAGACTTTGATAGAGATAGGTATATAGGCTATCTTTGTTTGAGGATATGGCTGGATACACATGTGAGACTCTGAAGTATTATTCAATGAGAGTTGATTACTATAGGTAGATTAATAATGATGATGATTATGATGTGAGAAAGAACTACTCCTAAACACACTTGACTAATTTGACACCTTTCACATAATGGTTCATTTCAAACAATGACTAAATGCATCCTAGTGCACCTTGGAAACATTGAAACTGCAACCTAATGGCATTCAACAATAAAAACAAAATGTTACATGAGGTTCATGGATTGTTCAAGCCCAACACAATACATCTCATAGGTTTCCCATCCAACCATGATCAAATAATGCATTGCTTTTATCAAACCCTCAAGCACCAAGGTATTTAACTTGAGTAGCCCCTAGAATGAATCAACAAGCGACAATTGGTAGCTTCATCTTCGGGTTAATCTACAATGAGAAACATAAAATCTTCTCTTCTCTCTTCCCAAGAACCAACTTTTCCCTCCAACTAAGAAAATATTTACCCTACTTTTACAATGTTGCACTTGGTACTCTCCTCCTCAAAAGAAACCTTTGTAGTATAAAAATTCTTCCCATAAAACTTTCACTTAGCTCCTCTTATTTTCTGTAGTTGAAACGTTACTTTGTTCTTGCTATGTTATTTCACCTTCAGCTTGAAAAAATCATTGTTCATAAAATGAAAAATAAATTCACTTTATAAACAATTTTCCCATGCCACTTTTAAATTTGCACATTACTTAAAGTAATTCCATTTTAAACTTTATCAGGCTTTATTTTTCATTTTCACCTTTTAAATCCTTCTTTAAAAAAAAAAAAAATCACTCACTTCACTCTATCATGCAATGTTAGGAACATTAAAAAAATATTAATGTTTTGGGCCCACCATTCTCTACTAGATTGTCCACAATGCATCACTGGTTGAGCTTGGAAATTGAAGAGAAGATCAGCGATGGGCAACGAACACCATCACTCAGCCCTTGTGCATCATTGGTTCCAATTGGAAATATAAGAGAAGACTAGTGATGGGCAACAGGGAAAAGCCCTAATCTCTCCTCGGTTTCATCATTCTTTGTTTGCTCTAACTTCTATTCATGGTGGCAGCCTCCCTCCATTTCATTCACTTGGAGACTTTTAAAGTCTTTTCAATAAATTTGTTCTCTCCATTTTGTGCTTTGAAAGATGTGTGTACCTTGCTCCAGCATTATGCTTGGAAGTTTCTCAAGCATTTTCAACTAATTCATTGTGTTTATATGCCTTTTAGCATATACAATAGTGGCGCCATGTGTGGAGAAAATATTTCTTCATTTCATGTGAAAGAATGGCAGTTGTCTATAGCAAAAACATTCCCCAAATCTCTGGTAAATGTTGCCGCCACCACCATATAGAGCTCAAGATATATTATGCACTAGATTAAGTACATTTGCAGGTGTAAATTACTTCTTCTTTTAATCTGAGTTAAAAGCCACCTGAGCCATGATGCCTCCATACTGTATGCTTTGATGGATTTCCAAACTTTGCAATATAGTTTACCAGCCTTCTGTCAAATGCATTTCCTCTAAAGTCTTTAAGAATTTTCAACAAATCCATTATGTATTTACGCCATTCCATGGCATTGCTTGAAGGCACATTTATCTTGGAAAATTCTTGCCAAAAAAGCTTATGTGCTCTTTTCCCATGTTATTATGCATAAGGTTGCAATAGGATAAAATTTCCTCAAGCACTTGTGATACCTCTCCACTGTGGGAAATGGTTGTATATAGAGAAAACTTCCTTGCAATACCAACTTGCCAGCTAACCATCATGATCCACCTCATAGCATGCTCCAGCTTATGAGGCAATGAAGTTAAAAATCTTACATTTGCAGCCCACACCCATTGAACAGATGATTCAAAGGCACCAATCATGACTCGTACAAAGTCCTTTGCAATCATGCCATGACTCTGTGAATTCCCCCAATTGTTGTACAAAGAAGTTTAATCCTCTGTGTCAATCACTTTACAAAAAATTTTACTAATGTTCTTTGGATGTGTTGAATCATTCTTCGCGTTCCTCTTCATTTGTGTCCCAATGGATCCTAGACTAAATTAGATTTTATTAAACCATTTCCCTGACTGCGAGACAATAATGTGCATTCATATGCCCAAAGAGTTCAAACATCACTATCATCTATAAAATATTTTCTTTCAGTATCATTTAACTGTTCAAACAACTGAACAAGATTAAACAATTTGGCTTCATTGTAACTTGAGTTATAAGGACATTCTTGAAGCCTTTTATCCTTCCCTTCAACAAGCATTTCTTCTGGGCAAACCCTTTTGAGGGAAAATCAATAACACCAATTCAAGGGTGGATTTTGTTTCAACATATGTAAGTCCTCAAAATTTGACATTGTGTTTCTTGATGATTGATGGCAGTCATGTAAATATACTCTTGTCAACATTAGTTAGTGGTCATTTGATTTCTCTATGCTTGGACCTGTGTCATCACTTGGTTGCCTTTGTATGTAACATTGCAATACTTTCATCCTCAGGACTAAGGCATGTCGGGTCCTGATGTGGGCCCAACTATTTTTTTTTGTTTTCAAACAAATTTTATGTTGAACTGATCTAGGGAAGCTCTTGAGTGCATGTGAAGTGAAAAGACAAACTGGGTTTTCATTAAAACTTGTTTTGTAGGCACTTTTGAATAGTGGGCCAAACTTGTCAAGTTGGCTTAGGAATCGGCTTAGGAAACTAGGCAAATGACCTCCTGGAGCAATGAAAATTTTCAAGCATGTAGAAATTTGGTCTAAGAATGGAATTGTTGTGCCCTTGGGACACACACCCCATTCTGAACAGGGACCCTCTTTTCTTTTGCCTTTCCGGGTCATTTTGTTGCTGCCTCGTTTTGCATGACCCTTTTTTTTGGTGTCCCGGGTGGACAATGTTCCTTCAATGTCTCACCATAGGTTGACTACACCTTCCCCTTTTTTAATTTTGACAAGTTCTGGTGCCTCGTGGGGACTCCCTGACAGTTTGCCTCTGCCAGCGGCCCCGGGCCCGGCCCTTCGGGTTTCCCTCACTGGGTTTCCCTGTTGTGTCTGTCGTTCATTAACAATAGATGGTTTGCACCTTGCCAGACCTCGGGGTCTAGAACCTCATTCTCCGTTCGATGAAATTATCAGTTTCAGCTACTTTCAAACCTCCTAGGCTCGAGACTCCAGACTTCTGCTTCCGGGGTTCCTCGAGTGTTTCGCCATTCCTAATGGTGGATCTCGGGTGGAGCTCCGCCCTCTGGGCCCTGACCTCCCCTTCCCCACTGGTGATTTTCGAGCGAAACTTGCCAAACGACTGCCATCTTGCGTCTTCCCAGTCGTTGGACCCCAGGTCTCCCGCTGCCATCGGTGAATTCAAAATCACCAACTTCTTGGCTCACCGTACCTGCATTTAATAGAGCCATTAAAGGCAGTTAGGGGTATAAATTGCTTGCCCGGGCCTGTCATTTTCACTTGACGGTGTTGCAGAGAGAGATCAGAGCTTGCCATAGGAGTCCACCATCTTTGAAACCTCCGTCGATCATTGCCCATTACCTACGCTCACCGACCACTGGTGGATGCCATGCCTTGCTACATCAAGGGTTCAAGGTAGGTTCTCCGTTCACCCTACCAAACAATTTTTTCATGGTTTCCAGGGATTAAAATGAACAATAACAATTAAAACAACATATAAATGGTGAACCATGGCGTCACGACCGAAACCCATGTCCTCAAAAATTAAGAAAACCAACACAACACCCCTTGACCAATTTAGAGCTTTATCTTCGTGTGGCCATTCTTCGTAGGGGCATTCGTGACCCTCGGGCCCAGATGCTCCCTTTGTCGGCAGAGACTTAGCAAAAACTAGAAATGTCAAAACAGCTTTAGGGTCTCTCAGGCCTGGGTATCCGGGATTCCGCACCCAAGATTTCGCCCCTCATTCTCCGTCGGCGAAACCAGTCCTTGTCGGCGAGGCTCATGGTGGGTTTTCTTTCATCATGTCGAGTTTGTTGTCGTTGAGACCTCCCCAATTCGGAAAGACCTTTCACCGAGCATATCCTGCTCTTGTCGAGTGATTTGTTGGGGAGACATTCATTTGTCGCCAAGACCTCACCGCGAGCTCCTTTGGTCTTGCTGATGCCTTTGCTTTCGGTATGACTCCTAGCAGTCGCTAGGACTTCACAACGAAATCTTTGTCTTGGCGAGCCCGGATCCCCTATCGGGGTGACTTCACGAGGTCGGCAAGAGGTTACACCAATGGGGCTCTTTGTCAGGGAGACATCGCTGGTTCGCCAAGACCTTTCTCCGACTTGGAAAACTTACACCGAAGACTCCTCTTGTCGGCAGGACCTTCCGTGTTCGCCAAGACCTCACGGAAACATCACTCTTCTCTTGGTGAATACCCTATGTCCTTCCAACCTCTGGTCCCTGACCTTCCCTCATCCACCATTTTGAAAGGGAAAATCTCACCCGCCCCTTCGAGCTTCGGGCTCCACCCTTCCGACCGCTGCAGGACTGAAAATGAAATCAAACGGCGAATGCTCGTGCCGGGTCCGGTCCTGCTCTTGGTTGTTGACGAGACTTAAGGACCTCACCAAGACCTTACCCCGCAGCCATGACCTTTCACTGACTTCTCTTCCCCTATTGCGCTGGTTGGTGAGTCCTGAGGCATTTGCTATGACTTTACATCGATGGTTGATCTCTTGCCAACCTTCATGCCACCCCCTGATCATCGGGCCACCACCTCTGGACTTCCCCCCAGTGATGGTTGTTCCAAACGGCGAAGGATGGGTGGCTTCCCGGTGCCTTAGGCCTGAGCACTCAAATGGAAAATTACTACCTTTTGACCGCCCTGCAGCCCGCCGGACCCTGGACCCCAGAGTTCTGTCTCTGAAACTCCGTTTCTGCTCGACCATCCCAAACGGCCATCTCCTGATGGCTTTCCGACCTAGTACCTCTGGATGCTCCTAAGCCAATCCAAATGAGCCCAAATTTGAAATCTGCTCTCGACCCACGTGCTGAAACTTGGTCCTCTCCATTACGAGCCTCTCAAATTATCAAAATTCTGTCAAGGAGAATCTCCCGGATCATTCTGCCCCGTTTTCCTTTCCAAAACAGCATTCTTGCTAGGGAAGTCCGACCCTCTTTGGGATTTCAACTAACATGAACACCTTCATTATCAGTTGCACTGACTACACCTTTGCTTGCAGAATATATGGAATTAGGTGCAGGACCTTCGGGGGTAGCCATCGAGAAGGACAAAGAAAAGAAGTCAGACAAAACTCCTCGAGGGAAAGAAGACAAAGACCAGATGAAATACCAATCTCAAGGTGAGCCTCTGCACTCAAAAGTTACCACGGATTGGAAGGAAATCATCGACACCAACATAGGCCATGTCAATATTGACGAGTTTACACAAAGGGTCAGGGTCAATCCAACAACAAAAAATGCAAGATTGATAAGATAGAGTGGAATCGTGAAAGTTGCGGGCTTCCCCCCATCCCTCATGGCCCCTGAATTGGTCATGGCCTATCGGTAGGCGTATCAGCTTGACACAAGGACAATTGTTGATAGGGACGGTAACATTCTTGCCGACATGTTAGCTGGGGGAATCACGAAAACCTTTCATATTCCCACGTTTCAAGAAATGGACACACCTACCATTGAGGAGTGCGAGGCAGCATGGGATGCTAACCCTACGGGCTGCAGGAAGTTAATAAATCAACATTGGTTGAAGGAAAAGTGGGGCAGCAACACGGAGGTTCCTAACGAACTCTTCCGCAGCGATTTCTATGAAGACTACCACGATTTGGTCACAATGCTGAGTAGGGTTATGGGCCTCCCTACTGCGGCCTTCTTTCAGGGGTGGATGGTGTACTTTGTTGAGCAAATCCTTTGTGAGAAAGAAGATGTTACCACAAAGACCGCATTTTATTGGGGAGGTATAATAAGCGACTACTTCCATGAGTAGTTCGTCAATGTTAAGAAAAGCTCCAAATTTTATATGACTTCATATCTCGTGTACTCCCTGGCAGACCAGAGACAGTACAATGGGTTGTTTGTGGCACCCGATCAGGAGTAGGGTCGAAGATTGAAGGCCTATGACAAATACCCTCAGCTCCAATACAAAAACTTCAAGAGGGAGTACTGCAGAGTCAATGATGCCTTCACTGGCCACATCATCAGAATGATTGCCGGGGATTTTGAGAGACGAGTCTCTCACAGTGCTCGGGCCTTCCTAAGGCAATATGCTTTCCTCTTCATTCAATACCTGAAGTTCACATACATCCATGCCCAAGGCTTCACCGAAAGGCCAAAAAAGTTGCCTCGATACCCCAATGACCGAATCATCCTATTGGAGCTTTCTCGGTAGCTCCAACACATACAGGCAATCTTCAGTGGCAAGCATATAGCAGAGATCTCTTATCCCATGACTCTTGGCCAGGGCATCTATAAACTACAAAATTCCTAATGTGCTAGTAACTCCGAGAAAGAACTAAAAGATTATCATTTTCATCTACACATGGCTCACCCTCAAATGCATCCATATGGGCACGTAAGGAAAGTGCTAGGGTCGGGATTCGCTCATCTCCACCACATTGAAGACTTTTGGGGAGATTGTCAAGATGATAAAGAGTTATGTGAAAGGCACTATATGTGGATGACCTCGCATTTTATAGGGAAGGTGCAG
This sequence comes from Sequoia sempervirens, assembly GCA_007258455.2. Taxonomy (NCBI): domain Eukaryota; kingdom Viridiplantae; phylum Streptophyta; class Pinopsida; order Cupressales; family Cupressaceae; genus Sequoia; species Sequoia sempervirens. The sequence goes on from VDFB02105785.1 coordinate 237,734,821, forward strand.
CCTTTCCCCATACCAGACCAAGTCGAAGAAGACGATAGCACCATAATGGACCCCAGGTACCCCGCAGTCACCAATTTTCCATTACCAACAATTGACTGGGATGAGCAAGAGGTCGATGACCTCAACACTATAACCAAGCTAATCCTAGCCCGTACCAAGGAGTGGGTTGATGAATGGTTGGCCCGACTAAAACAACAAGGGATGGTCCTGACGTACGAAGGGCTCAAGAGTGAACCAAGTACCACGGATGATGCTGCTGCCACCACTTCAATAGGTGGGACATCTAAGTCTCCTCCAATCACCAGGTCTAAGAAGAGGAAGGAGACGAAAATAGAACAGTCTCCTGACCCCAAGGTCTATACAAGGAAAGAAACAGGTGGCTCACCCTCCAAAAGACTTAAGCAAATAGAGGGCACCACGAAGCAACCCTTAATCCAAGAGGAAGAAGTAAAGGGTGCAGATCAATTAGAACCCCTCTTAGCTCTCCCTGCCCCGACTGTTGCACCACCTTCTTCTCTGGCTATGGTTGCTACATTCTCGCCGGCGGTGGACATCTCTATCCATCTTGCCCCTTTGCTCCCTACTAAGCCTGTGATTGCAATTGACTCCTCCTCTACTGCTATGTCACCTACCACGTCTCTTCCATTACCTACGGGGGCTCCACCAATGCCCGTTCCCACCTTGCCTAAGGCCTTCTCGAAGCATATGCAGAATATCCCTTCCGAGCTCTCCTAGATCCTCATGGATCCCACTCTTCAAGCAGCCTTAGGTCAGGTCCTCACTGCTACCAAACCTTCACAACCTCCGACAGGGCCACCGGCTATGGAAGCCACCATGTTAATCTCTAAGGAGTGGGAAAGGCGAGAATAGGAGGCCTCAAATCCCTTTGAAGAGGAGGCCGATGAATACCACAAGTACCCGGAATATGAACATCACACTATTGACAGGGTGGCCTATGAAGAAGAAGGATCTAGTTCCTCTAAGAGCGGGGATGGGGAGGACAATGCTGGTGGTAAGGTCATTGTGTAGACCTTTGACGATGACCTAGAGGAAGTAATGGCCTAGCAGCTGAAGGATACTAAAGAAAAGGCAGAAGGGTCACCCCTTGAAGAAGAAGGACAATAGCAAGAAGACAAACCTGAGGGAGAGTCCCAAACTATCACGAGCCTCGAAATCGAGCAATTCAAAGAACATGCGCATGAGGTTGAACAAACTAAGGAGAAGGAAAGGGAGGAAATGGAAGAAAAAGAAAGTCCCCTGCAGCAATTATCTACCAAGCCTCCCATAAAGCGCCTTGTGTTCATCCAGGACTCCGATGACGAAGAGGGAGATGCTGCCAAGGAAGAATTGAGAGTTTCAGAGAAAAAAAGCCTTGACCAAGAGGGGCGAGGATGATCGTGAGTCACCTAAGGGCAAGTCTGTCGTGCCTGAATGGTTAGAAAAATAGCTCAAAGGGAAAACTCCCATACTAAAAGACCTGAGGGTGAGACTAGAGGCTATCTTAGCCTAAGCTCAGATCACAACAAAGAAGGAGAAGAAGCCTAAGATCTGATCTAGGGTGACGATGGATGCTTCTAGGTCTCGAGCTATGCAAATAGCAACCCGAGTGGTGGCACAGGTTGGTATAAGTTACAACGTCTCCACCATCGACTTGGGGACCGCCACTAGAGAGCAGAAGGTAGAACATCTTGAGGAATTAGTTGCTATGGTGGTACATTTGATAAAGTAGGACAAGATTTCAAAAGATGAGCTTAAAGCGCAGGTGGCTACTCTAATGGATTACATCCAATAATGGTCTTCGGTGGATGACCTACCTACCACTTCCACCACCGTGCCCCAACTATTGTCCAAGGAACAGATTGATAAGATGGAAAGGAGAAAGAATTTGGAAAGGACTACAAAAAGCTGGTTCTAACAAGTCTTATATGTCAGAAACATGGGAATTAGCCAGGCTATTCAGACAACCAACAAGTTCTTGGATCTACAACAATCTTTGGAGGACACAAAGAAGCTATGCACTAACTTCCCTACAACATACGACTCCACTTTCCAAAAGATCAAGGCTATCCTTCAGATTCCAGAGGCCACATGGGAAAAGGAGCTTGCATTCAACAAAGATGATCATTGGCTGATGGATGTGTGGTGATGAGACTTTGACAACCAGAAGGAAAGGCTGGAACAGATAATGAGCAAAGTGGATCCGGATATCGAATGGATCAAAGAGATCAGGGCGGAATGTTCCCGGTACCTCAAGCTAATGATGGAATACAACATGCCCATAGTACAGATGGATCCGAAGAAGGTAAAACCTTACTTTCAAAAGAAGATGGAGGACGGGATGTCTGGCGAAATGACGGTGGAATTCATGAGTTTTGCTACCCATGCCATTGATCAATCAGAGCTATTCAGGGATCAAGGTGCAAAGTACAATGAGGACTGGAAGAGGCTAGAAGATAGTTCTAAGAAGTGGAGCTACCAAACATTGAGGTATGAGGTCATCCTAAAGTTCATGGAATACACAGCCTCAAAGAAGCAGGAAGATAGCCCTGCAGATGATAGAAAACTCCTTTAAGAGTAGCTACAGTAAACAACAATAAGCAAAAAGACAAAATGCTACAGTGCTGTCATTAGAAGACAAAATAGGGAAGGGGACAAAATGTTATTTTTAAATTGTAATATATTGAGGGTTGGTGAAACCCTATTTTGTAATGAATCTTGGCCACACAATGAGAATTAATCTTAGCCATTCATTTGACTTTTGGGGCACTATAAATAAGGCTCTCCTCTCATTTGAAAAGAGAGTTGAGTTGTTGTAAAGACATGCTGCAGAAATTTATAATGAAAATACATTGACTTGGTGCATTTTCTGAGTTTCTCACATGTTGCTTGATTCAACCTCCATTGTTAGATGTTTAACTTAGGTTTTATTGTTGTTCTAGTTAACTGTTTTCTTGCTTTGGTAGATTTTAGGAATGTTGTTTGTGGTTGTGAAATCCCTGCAGTGTAGATGCCTTCTTAGTCCATACTTTTTGCTATTTGCTGATGGTAGATAGTTGTGTAAAGTTAGTCTAGACTTAAATCCAAAGCTACTCCAAAATTTCTTCTTTGTTCATGCATGCATATGGTGAATGAAAGATGAAACATTTGCAGACCTTAGAAGATAGCACAAATTCAATGAGACTGTGAGATTTCTGGCTAAGTGGAATATTGTTTCCAAGAAGCTGTCCACTATAGGAACCCCATCATCACTGTTCATAATTAGTTGTAGATCTAGGAACCTCCTCTCTTCCCTACCCCTTTTTATTTTATTTAATGAGTGACCTATGCCAAGGTTCATTGCACATTGTAAAGCTAAATCCAATGACAAAATGGACTTCAAGATTGCTGTTTGAACCTATAGCAAATGCATAACAACTCTCCCATCTTAAGAACTCTATTTCAAGATCCAACTTCCCCACTTTGTAATTCATCCGTAAGACCGCCTTGTGATTCCAGCAAATCACATCAAACAACTGAGATATTCCAAGCATTGTTAAGACCTGACATTAGAGACTTTAGGATAGTGTTATGCAATCTGATTGTGGAAGATTGTCTTTCAAGAGAGGTAGTGCACCTACGCACTACCTGTGTTGAGAAGTGCATAAAAACACATCAACAGAACTGGCGTTAGAAGGAGGGCTTGACGTTGAGAATACGAAGCTAAAGGTTAAAAGTGAAGCTGGATCGAATCGGATCGGTCTCCCTGGAGAGATGTCAAAGAGTTCTATGGTCAACACCAAATAAGGGAGAATTTGAAGAATTGCAGCCTCCAACAAGGGAAAAATGAGTCAACGGGAGTAGTGTTGCTTCTTCCTCTTCCTCCATTACACCCGCTTCCATTCCACCCTCACCTTCATTCAGTTGTCCTTCATCTTCCATCTGACCATCCGAAACTGCATTTGCACCTCCTATCTCCCCCAACAAGGGGATTGCTTCTCTCCCAGCCCTTCCAACCCAAGGAAGAGTTCAAATAGCTGCAGCTCAAGTGCAGTCCCAAACTACTATTTTATTGTGGGTACAACCCCAACTCGCTATTTTTCAATAGCAAATACTACCTCCGCCTCCTACTATGGCTTGGTTGGCACATAATCCTTCACCGATACATTTTGTTGCTTATAATGATATGCCCAAGAATCCAGAGGTCTTTTGTTCGAAGTTCTATCCTCATGACCCATAGAGAACAACCGAAGAACATATCAATATATTCGAGACAACAATTACTAAAATGCAAGTCGACCATGAGGATGTTGCATGCCACCTTTTTCTGCATTCGTTGGGAGAAGAAGCCTTCTATTGGTATATCAATCTGCCAAGGGGATCCGTTACCTCATGGAATTTGATGAAGAAAGGCTTCCTACAGAAATACAAGATTCCCATCAGTCCTTTAGAACTTTACTAGCAGTTTATTTCCATCAGAAGGGAAGTCAATGAACCTGTTGGCTCCTTTAACAATTGTTTTCATCGAGCCTACACAAGACTTCAGGACCCATACCTTCATAATGATGTCATAGCTATCCCAGTCTACTATGTGGTATTGGACAACCTCATGTCGGCTTTGGTGAAAAGGATGCAACTGCCACTCGCCTCATTGGTGATGGCCTATAAAGAGGCTGTTGTGGTCAGTGCAGATTTGGGGCAGAATATCTCTGGCCCACTACCTTCTTTGAGGACAGTGGCTCACTCGATGTAGATTCAGGGGCTTAATCAGGCATTTTCTCATCAGACCCTTCTTATGAACCAGGTGCCTCAGTTTCCCATCATCCCACTTCTGGGACAACCACGGAATTATGTGCCTTCCGCGCCTTCTTATTTGTAGCATCAACCACAGCATAACTATTCTCAGGTTGCCCCACAATAGTAGGTGTATTCCCAGTAACCCCAGACACCGTTATACCTATTGGGGCCATAATTTCCTCTAGCGTATCAGAATCAGCTGACAGCCCTGCCCGCTTTTCTCCAAAATCCAGCGCCGCCACTTGGGAACATGACTGAGAGAGACAAGTTGGAGGAACTGACGGAGATGATGAAGAAAATATCCATAGAAATGACGCACCTAAAAAATTAGAATAATCAGTTACAGGCCTCCCAGCATAACTTCCAGGCCAATCTTAATCAGGACAACTGGGATAATAGGGATAGTAAGGACAACCGCGAAGCAAGCACTTCCTCTGGGCATAATTATGATAGGGGACCAAACACTAATTAAAGTTCAGAAAAGAGACCTTCTCAGAGGTAGAATCATATGTGAAATACAAGGCCCAATAATGGAGGTGTTCCTACACCTTTTGACCAATTGGAAAGCAACAAAAAGACAACTAGTGGAGTGTACCTGGCCGAGGAAGCTTTATTTGGATGGTGCCGGATTCACAAAACCAGCAGACATTCCAAGTTGGATTGCCCCAAATTCTAGACAACTGCCAAAATATTCCAAGTAGAAGTGCAAAACACAATCGATAATGCCAGCTGTAAGGACATCATCCCGTCTGAGCCATATGATTCCTCCTGTCTCATGGTTAACCAAGCGCCATTTCCATGGGGTGACCGCAACATGCCTGAAGTCAAGCCCGCTTCCATTGGGAGTGAAGAAGTGCAAGAGGTAAGTAACAAACAAACTTTGGCTCAACTTTTTGATTCAGTAGATAATGGTCCAATAGACGAAGAAGAGTCATTCATAGATGAGGTCCACATGTTCCATCAAAGATCAACTCCCTACTTCCTTAGGAATAGGCAGGTGGGTGGACCTTTTACAACCTCTACTCCACCAAACAATTTTTCCACCCCACCTGACCCCAATGCTAGCAACAACCTGGGACTTCCCCATGTACCCATCTAATATCTCAACAATAACGGGCCTCAAAATCAGTCACAGAATCAACCTCAAGGCCAATCCCAAAATTAGTCTAGTCAAGCAAAGGTCCAACCTCCTAGTTCTGCAATAGGTCAAGCCTTTAGTTTGGAAGTTGAGCAAATGGGTGAATACGTGGCAGAAGAGTTCAAAAGGGTGAAAATCAGTTTGTCTGCCTTTGAATTACTCAAAGTCCCGGCCGTATGGCATGCCTTCTTTAGGGTTCTTAATGGGACCCCATCCTCTAGTACAATGTAGGAAATGTCAACTAAGAGAGTCAATTTTGAAGAGCCTAGGCAAGAACCAGAGCTACAGGATAATACCAAGAAAAGGAAGGATGTTCCTATAAATCAATCTTCCAGTAGGCAAATGGGAAAGGACCCAGATCAAAACACTAGACAGGGTTCTAAAGATCAGCCATCTAGATAGACCAAGGATAAAATTGGTGATAAGAACGGGGGTCAGGTAGCTCACATGGACACGCCCACGGGTATTTTCTAAGGAAGGTTGGAAAACCCTCCTTTCCTTACCACCATCTAAGTATTCAGGAAGAACTTACACAACTGCCTGCTCAATTTAGGAGCATCTGCCAATGTTATACCCTTGGCAGTATGCAAGGCTCTTGGAATTACTCCCACACCTTCAAGGAGGAAGGTGACCCAACTGGATAAAACAGAGATCAATATTGTGGGAGAAATGAATCAGATCATGATGCAGATTGCTATAGACCCACGAATACAACAGGTCATCGATATTCAAGTGGTAGACATTCCTGGCACCTATGGGATCATCTTGGGAAGAGAATTCACCAAGGCACTGAACGGATATAGTGCCACAGACCTTTTTCACATGTGGCTGCCATGGAAGGGGTTGCCAAATCAAATCCGTATCGATCGCAAACCTCGTATGAAATATATGATCACAGAATACAATAATCTCAGCGAAGTGCTATTTGTTGAGATAGAAATGGGAAATTACTGCCCTTTTGCCTACCAAAACAAGGTCGAGTCTCAGGATGAGTGTGTTGTCAAAGTTCTCTTAGTGTTATGCAGTCCTCCGACCGATTGTATTCAAATGCCTCTGAGTGCAGAAATGTTGGTAGAAACAAATGACAAACATGATGAAAGTGGCAACTAGGGACTACTTAATGGTTTCTAGGAGTTTATAGAAAAGTGTGCAAGGGATCAACTCAGCCTAGGAGTCCGAATGAATTTCTAGGATCTCTTGTTGCCAAACTGGTACAGGATTCATGATGCTGCCCACTCCGAGTTTGACTGTTACTTATATCAAACGATAGTCGAACATGTTAAAAAATCAGCTGCTCCTCAGATTGAAATGCCAAAGGAGGCACCAACAGGCCACCCGCTGATCAATACACCTAGCTAGAAAACTCCCCTAAGATCACAGAGCCAGTCACCCAACTTAAAGGGATCAGGAACTTAGTTGGACCCAAAGTTAAAGAACTTTCTACATGCTGAACACTCCAATTTGATGGATCTAAGTCAAAACAAGGAGCTGGAGCTGGGTTCAAACTCATCAACCCAATGGGTAAGACCTTTCTCGCCGCTCATAGACTACAGTTTTATTGCACCAATAATGTAGCGGAGTATGAGGCTTTGGTCCACGGCCTTCTCATGGCCTTGAAGAAAAATTTCAAATGCTGCAAGTTTTTGGGGATTCTGAGCTCGTAGTTAAACAAGTTAGCAAGTTCTACTCTTGCCATGATAGGAGGCTGGCAAACTATAAGCACATGGTTTGGGACCTTCTAGAAGGTTTAGATGCACTCAATATACAATTGATCCCTTGTGCTAAGAATCGTACAGCTGATGCTTTGGCTCAAGCAGCCAACACTCTGCAACCCCTCTCTTTGTTTGGGCTTAAGAAATTTACCGTTGAGTTGAAATCTACGCCATCGGTCCTAGATAATGTCACTCATTTTCAAGTCTTCAACGATGAAAAACATATTCTCAAGTTTATTATGAGTTTTGATGTCTTCGCAGCCCAAATAATCAATGAAGCTGATCCACAGGAAGCTGATTGGGATATAGAGGGGGTTATTAACCTAAAAACCAACACAATTCCCAGGGGAATGGCTCAAATGGAATGCATATTTGACTTGGACCAAATCAAAGACCAGAACTAGAAAACAAAGAAAGAAGCCATATGCAACTAGTGCGATGCTCACAACCTTAGGACAACCGAGAAGATCAAGAATATTTTTATTGGCAAAGTGTGCACGCCTGAGGAGAAGGGAATTATTGATGCATTGCAGAAGTACCATGACGTGGTGGCATGGAGCTATGAGGATTTAAAAATACATGACGCATCCATCATCACACACACCATACCTATCAAGACCGAAGTGAGGCCATTCCACCAGTGGCAGTGTCTTATTAATGCCTTGTTGGAACCCGTCGTTTACAAAGAAGTGTAGAAGTTGCTTTCGACACAGATTATTTTCCCGGTCAGGCATTCCACATGGGCCACCAACCTAGTTCTGGTCAGAAAAAAGAATGGGGAAATCAGGTTGTGTGTAGGCTTCCACAATTTGAACCGAGCTTCTGAGAAAGACAACTATCCAGTGCCTTCATTGGACGAGGTGTTGCAGATCGTCAACGACTCCAAGATGATTTCTTTCCTTGATGGGTACTCCGGGTACAACCAGGTAATGGTACAGTATGAAGATCATCATAAAACTACATTTACCACCAAGTGGGGGATGTTTTCTTACAAGAGGATTCCTTTTGGGCTCATCAACACTGGCACCACCTTCCAACGCGCCATGGATATCACCTTCAGGGATCTAGTCGGCAAGTGCATAATCATCTACATGGATGATTTAACTGTGTTTTCTAAAAAGTGAGGTGATTATGTCTCTGATTTATGCAAGGTGTTTCAGAGGTGCAGGGAGTTTGGGATTTCCCTTAACCCCAAGAAGTGCATTTTCGGTGTGACTAAAGGCAGATTGATCGAACATATCATTTTAGAACAGGGAATCTCCATAGACCCTGAATGTATCCAGTCATTGCTGAAAATCCCACCACCAGGCAACAAGAAGGAATTAAAATCCTTCTTTGGAAAGATCAACTTCGTCAGGAAATTCATCATGGGTTTTGCGGAGATTGTTAAACCTCTCAATGCTATGTTGAAACAGGATGCCAAAGTTGAGTGGACTCTCGACGCCAAACAAGCCTTTGAGAAAATTAAATGGGCCATTTCTGAGGCACTTGTGTTAGTCAGTCCAAATTATCTAAAGCCTTTCTACATCTACTCGTTCGCCTCAGAACATTCTTGTGCTAGCATCCTGACTTAGAAAGACAATGAAGGAAATGAACACCCAATCACCTTCATGAGTGCTCCCCTAAAGGATGCTAAATTATGATACCACAACGTAGAAAAGCAAGCATATGCTCTCATTAGAGGGGTAAAATTTTTTTGGCATTATATCTTGCGCAATAAAATGTTTGCCATTGTCCCAGACCCAGCAGTGAAAATGCTGCTCATACAAAATGAATTGGGTGAACGGAGAGCCAAATGGGTCACCCTGCTCCAAGAATATGACATGGAGATCCAACCAATGAAGGTGGTGAGAGGACAAGCACTTACCCACACAATTGTTGAAGCAACAACATGGGTTGGACCCAAACTCACTGTGCAGCAGTACCAGCTCGAAGACGTTTCCCTAGGGGAGTGGTACGAGAATGTTGTCTATTATTTGTTGAACCATAAGTGTCTGTCGCACCTGCAGGGAGTCCAAAAGTGTGCCCTTAGATTGAAAAGTAATGGCTATATGCTACAAGGGTCCATTCTCTACAAGAAGAATCATGAAGGCATCTACTTAAGGTGCCTGGGCAAAGAGGAAGCCGGCTGTGTCTTAAAATAATTTCATGATAAATTTGGTAATGGCCATGGATCTGGTTCTTCCACGACACATTAGATATTGCAAGTGGGATATTATTGGCCAACTGTCTTCAAAGATGCTCATTGTCATGTTCGCTCATGCCACACATGTCAAACAGCCGCCACCAGGGAAAAAAATGTTGCTGTCCCACTGCAGCCTATGCTGGAGGTAAGGCCGTTCGCTCAATGGGGTCTCAATTTCATTGGTCTGGTAAGCCCTCCATCGTCCACTGGACACAGGTACATTCTTACAATGACTTATTACTGCACTAGATGGAAAAAAGCAATTATATGTAAGCAATGCACAATTGAAGTAGTTACTAACTTTTTAGAAAGTTTCATTTTAAATCACTTTGGTTGTCCTTATGCTTTTGTGTGTGACAACGGACCTTCTTTCGCTTCATTGAAATTTGCGAGTTGGGCATTTGAGTACAGGATTTCCTTTAAGTTTTCATCCAATTATTACCCCCAAGGCAATGGCCTCGCTGAGTCCACCAATAAGAACCTGATTATCATGATCAAGAAACTGCTAGACAGGAACCCCAAGGACTGGCATACCCAGCTCCATTTCACCCTTTGGGCTGACCGCACTCGCCATAAGGCTGCTCTCAGTGATTCCCCATTCCACCTTGTTTATGGCCTATAACCCATATTTCCTATCCATCTAAAGATTCCTACTCTTTAGTTTATCAACGACTTTTATGAGGGAGGAGATCGTAGAGAAGCTTGATTAGCTGAGCTCTTACATTTAGAGGAAATCTGAGATCGTGTAATAGAAATTTTTTCCAAACATCAGGGTGTAGTTAAGAGATGGTTCGACCGTCGAGCCAAAATTAAGGCCTTTAAAATTGCAAATTTGGTCCTGTATTGGGACAAGGCCCACAAAAAGAAAGGGGGACACAACAAATTCGACAAGCTCTGGCTTGGCCCCTTTCAAATAGCTAAGATTCTGGGAGACAATGCCTTCTGCCTAAAGACCTTAACTAGTGAGAACATCCTGTTGCCAGTCAACGGGCAGCACTTGAAGCATTATTTCTAGGCTTGAGCTCTTTCGAGCTCTTCTTTGTAAATATTTGTATATAAGTTAGAGTAGATTGCCCTTTCTGGTTTGCTTGCGTCTTTCTATTTTGCGTCGCTCTTTTTGTTTTTGTTTCCTGGCTATTTTGTTTAGAAAAGATGTTTCCTGCCCCTTAGCGGTGGTCGTGCTCGCTCGACGAATGGTCTACTTTGCTATCTGTCCTTGGTGTTCTTTGGCTAAACATTCACTCTCAACCATCGGTCTCTGAAAGCTGCCTATGAATGATTCCCTTGTTTGAACTCTGCTCAGAACTTGACCCTGGATTGGATCTTCTTACACACATCTTGGATCTCGCACAAGGCATATAATAATCATTTCTAAAGGATTGTACCATGGTTGCTATGACACCCTAGTAAGTGAAAAATCTTAAGTTTGCTCCAGTGACCATTGCAGTCCCAAACCCATTGTAGGATCCGGTGCTTACCTGGTCGAGTAAGAAAGTTATCTCAAAATGAACATTGAAGGAAAATATCAAAACAAAAAAAAAAGGAATTCTAAAAAATAAGCGACCATGTGGGTGTGTGGATAACTCTATCGGGGCTATGGACGCCCGACCGACAGTAGAGCAATGTTCGCGGGATTGCAATGACAACTCCATCAAGGCTATGGACGCCTGACTGGCAGCGAAGCAATGTCCAGGTTACTTTTAGTGTTAGGCGATTTATGTAACTTGCTCAGTTGGATTAGCAGCCCCTGGTCACCATCGCGAGGAAAGGAATAAATTCACTGCACACACTTCTGAGATGTCTTGTAAACTGACCCAGTTAAGGATCTTGTTATCCTAGATTCACCTTTGGAAGCCACTCCTGGTTTGCGAAACTAGAGATTCTGGGTCCCAAATGAATATTTATCCTTAGAATACTCGGGAGTGTTTCCCAACGGAGTCGCCATTTGTTGTGCCTTCGACACACACGCCCTGTTCCGAACAGGGACCCTCTTTTCTTTTGCCTTGCCAGGTTGTTTTGTTGCCGCCTCGTTTTCTGTGGCCCTTATTTTTTTGGTGTCCCAGGTGGTCAATGTTCCTTCAATGTCTCACCATAGGTTGACCGCACCTTCCCCCTTTTTAATTTTGACAAGTTCTGGTGCCTCGCAGGGACTCCCTGGCAGTTTGCCTTTGCCAGTGGCCCTGGGCCCTGTCGGGCCCTGCCCTTCGGGTTTCCCTCACTGGGTTTCCCTATTGTGTCTGTCGTTCATTAATGGCAAATGGTTTGCGCCTTGCTGGACCTCGGGGTCTGGAACCTCATTCTCTGTTCGATGAAATTCTCAGTTTCGGCTACTTTCGAACCTTCTGGGCCCGAGACTCTGGACTTCCACTTCTGGGGTTCCTCGAGTGTTTCGCTGTTCCTGATGGCGGATCTCGGGTGGAGCTCCGCCCTTCGAGCACCGACCTCCCCTTTACCACCAGGGATTTTTGAGCGAAACTTTCCAAACGGCCGCCGTCCTGCATCTTCCCGGTCACCGGACCCCGGGTCTCTAGCCGCTGTCGATGAATTCAAAATCACCAACTTCCTGGCTCACCATACCTGCATTTAATAGTGCCACTAATGGCGGTTAGGGGTATAAACTGGTTGCCCAGGCCTGTCATTTTCACTTGATGGTGTTGTAGAGAGAGATCAGAGCTTGCCATAGGAGTCCGCCATCTTCGAAACCTCTGTCGATCATCACCCATTACCTACGCTCACTGACCACTGGTGGATCCCACGCCTTGCTTCATCGAGGGTTTGACGTAGGTTCTCCTTTCACCCTCCCAAACAGTGTTTTCATGGTTTCTAGGGATTAAAATGAACAATAACAATTAAAACAACATATAAATGGTGAAACATGGCATCACGACCAAAACCCATGTCCTCAAAAATTGAGAAAACCAACACAACACCCCCTTGACCAATTTGGAGCTTTATCTCTATGTGGTCGTTCTTCGCAGGGGCATTCGTGACACTCAGGCCTAGATGCTCCCTTTGCCAGCAGAGACTTAGCAAAAAATAGAAATGTCGAAACAACTTTAGGGTCTCTCGGGCCTGGGTATCTGGGATTCCGCACCCAAGATTCCACCCCTCATTCTCTGTTGGCAAAACCAGTCCTTGTCGGCGAGGCTCATGGCGGGTTTTCTTTCATCTTGCCGAGTTTGCTGTCACTGAGACCTCCCCGATTCGGCAAGACCTTTCACCGAGCATATCCCACTCTTGTCGAGTTATTTGTCGGGGAGACATTCATCTGTCACTAAGACCTCACCACGAGTTATTTGTCGGGGAGACATTCATCTATCACCAGGACTTCACAACGAAATATTTGTCTTGGTGAGCCTGCATCCCCTGTCGGGGTGACTTCACGAGGTTGGCAAGAGGTTACGTCGATGGGGCTCTTTTTCGGGGAGACATCGCTAGTTTTCCAAGACCTTTCTCCAACTTGGAAAACTTACACCGAAGACTCCTCTTGTCGGTAGGACCTTCCGTGTTCGTCAAGACCTCACGACGACATCACTCTTCTCTTGGCGAATACCCAATGTCCTTCTAACCTCCGGGCCCTGACCTTCCCTCATCTGCCATTCCGAAAGGGATAATCTCACCCACCCCTCTGAGCTCTGGGCTCCGCCCTTCCGACCGCCATAGGACTGAGAATGAAATCAAATGGAAAACGCTAGTGTCAGGTCCGGTCCTGCTCTTGGCTATCGGTGAGACTTAAGGACCTCGCCAAGACCTTACCCCACTGCCATGACCTTTCGCCAACTTCTCTTCCCCTATTGCACTAGTCGGTGATCCGAGGCGCTCGCTATGACTTTACATCGATGGTTGATGTCTTGCCGACCTTCACGTTGGGCCCTGACCACTGGGTCGCCGCCTCTAGACTTCCCCCCAGCGATGGTCATTCCAAATGGCGAAGGATGGGTAGCTTCCTGGTGCCTCAGGCCCGAGCACTCAAATGGAAAATTACTATCTTCTGACAGCCCTGTAGCCTGCCGGACCCCAGACCCCTTCGGAACTCCATTTCTACTCGGCCATCCCAAACGGCCATCTTCTAATGGCTTTCCAACCTGGTACCTCCGGATGCTCCTAAGCCAATCCAAATGAGCCCAAATTTGAAATCTGATCTTGACCCACGTGCTGAATCTTGGTCCTCTCCATTGCGAGCCTCTCAAATTATCAAAATTCAATCAAGGAGAATCTCCCAGATCATTCCGCTCCATTTTCCTTTCCAAAATAGCATTCTTGCTAGGGATGTCCTGCCCTCCGAGCCCGTACTGTCCCTTAGCCCTCAATCAAAAGATTGATGGCATTGGGAGGTAAAAGTATCATGTTATGCTTGATAGATTACTTAAAATGGATTTCATATTTGGGATTTCAACTAACATGAACACCTTAGTTATCAGTTGCACTAACTACGCCTTTGCTTGCAGAATATATGGAATTGGGTGTGGGACCTTCGGGGGCAGCCGTCGAGAAGGACAAAGGAAAGAAGTCAGGAAAAACTCCTCGAGGGAAAGAAGACAAAGACCAGATGAAATACCAATTTCAGGGTGAGCCTCTGCACTCAAAAGTTACCACAGATTGGAAAGAAATCACCAACACCAACATAGGCCACGTCAATATTGACGAGTTTACACAAAGGGTCAGGGTCAATCCAACAACAAAAAATGCAATATTGATAAGACAGATTGGAATCGTGAAAGTTGCGAGATTCCCCTCATCCCTCGTGGGCCCTGAATAGGTCATGGCCTATCGGCAGGTGTATCAGCTCGACATAAGGACAATTGTTGATAGGGATGGTAACATTCTCGCCAACATGTCGGCTGGGGGAATCACGAAAAACCTTTCATATTCCCACGTTTCAAGAAATGGAAATGCCTACCATTGAGGAGTTCTAGGTGGCATGGGATGCTAACCCTATAGGCTACAGGAAGTTAATAAATCAGCATTGGCTCAAGGAAAAGTGGGGCAGCACCGTGAAGGTTCCTAACGAACTCTTCTGCAGTGATTTCTATGAAGACTACCACGATTTGGTCATAATGCTTAGCAGGGTTATGGGCCTCCCTACTACGGCTTTCTCTCAGGGGTGGATGGTATACTTTGTTGAGAAAATCTTTTGTGGGAATGAAGATGTTACTACAAAGACCACATTTTATTGGGGAGGTATAATAAGCGACTGCTTCCACGAGCAGTTTGTCAATGTTAAGAAAAGCTCCAAATTTTATATGACTTCATATCTCGTGTACTCCCTGGCAGACCGGAGATAGTACAATGGGTTGTTTGTGGCACTTGATTAGGAGCAGGGTCAAAGATTGAAGGCCTATGACAAATACCCTTAGCTCTAGTACAAAAACTTCAAGAGGGAGTACTGCAGAGTCAATGACACCTTCACTAGCCACATCATCAGAATGATTGCCGGGTATTTTGAGAGACGAGTCTCTCATAGTGCTCAGGCCTTCCTGAGGCAATATGCTTTTCTCTTCATTCAATGCCCAAAGTTCACATACATCTGTGCCCAAGGCTTCACCAAAAGGCCAAACAAGTTGCCTTGATACCCCAATGACCGAATCATCCTATTGGAGCTTTCTCGATAGCTCCAACACATACAGGAAATCTTTAGTGGCAAGCATATAGCAGGGATCTCTTATCCCATGACTCTTGGCTAGGGCATGTATAAAATACAAACTTCCCAGTGTGCTGGTAACTCTGAGAAAGAACTAAAAGATTATCATTTTCATCTACACACAGCTCACCCTCAAATGGATCCATATAGGCACGTAAGGAAAGCGCTAGGGTCAAGATTCACTCATCTCCACCACATTGAAGACTTTTGGGGAGATTGTCAAGATGATAAAGAGGTACGTGCAAGGCACTATATGCAGATGACTGTGCATTTTATAGGGAAGGTGCAGCCTTTCCCCATACCAGACCAAGTCGAAGAAGATGATAGCACCATAATGGACCCCAGGTACCTCGCAGTCACCAATTTTCTAGTACCAACAATTGACTGGGATGAGCAAGAGGTCGATGACCTCGACACTGTAACCAAGCCAATCTTGGCTCGTACCAAGGAGTAGGTTGATGAACGGGTGGCCCGACTAAAACAACAAGGGGTGGTCCTGACGTACAAAGGGCTCAAGAGTGAACCAAGTACCACAGACGATGCTGCTGCCACCACTTCAACAAGTGGGACATCTAAGTCTCCTCCGGTCACCAGGTCTAAGAAGAGGAAGGAGATGAAAACAAAACAGTCTCCTGACCCCAAGGTCTATACAAGGAAAGAAACAGGAGGCTCACCCTCCAAAAGACTTAAGCAAACAGAGGGCACCACAAAGCAGCCCTTAATCCAAGAGGAAGAAGTAAAGGGTGCAGATCAATTAGAACCCCTCTTAGCTCTCCCTGCCCCGACTGTCGCACCACCTTCTTCTCTGACTTTGGTTGCTACATCCCCGCCGAAGGTGGACATCTCTATCCATCTTTCCCCTTTGCCCCCTACTGAGCCTGTGATTGCAATTGACTCCTCCTCTGCCATAACTACTCCTCCCTCCTCTGCTGCTATGTCACCTACCACATCATTTCCATTACCTACGGGGGATCCACCAATGCCCGTTCCCACCTTGCCTAAGGCCTTCTCGAAGCATATGCAAAATATCCCTTTCGAGCTCTCCTAGATCCTCATGGATCCCACTCTTCAAGCAGCCTTAGTTCAGGTCCTCGTTGCTGCCAAACCTTCACAATCTTCGACAGGGCCACTGGCTATGGAAGCCACCATGTTAATTTCTAAGGAGTGGGAAAGGCAAGAACAGGAGGCCTCGAAGCCCTGTGAAGAGGAGGCCAATGAATACCAGGAGCACCCAGAATATGAACATCACACTATTGACAGGGTGGCCTACGAAGAAGAAGGATCTAGTTCCTCTAAGAGCGGGGATGGGGAGGATGACGCTGGTGGTAAGGTCATTGTGCAGACCTTCGATGATGACCTAGAGGAAGAAATGGCCCAGCAGCTGAAGGATACTAAACAAAAGGCAAAAGGGTCGCCCCTTGAAGAAGGATAGCAGCAAGAAGACAAACCTGAGGGGGAGGCCCAAACTGTCATGGGCCTCGAAATCGAGCAATTCAAGGAACATGCGCATGAGGTTGAACAAACTAAGGAGAAGGAAAGGGAGGAAATAGAAGAAAAAGAAAGTCCCCTACAACAATTATCTACCAAGCCTCCCATAAAGCGCCTTGTGTTCATCCAGGACTCTGATGACAAAGAGGGAGATGCTGCCAAGGAAGAATTGAGAGTGTCAGAGGCTAAGAGAATAGAAGCCTTGACCGAGAGGGGCGAGGATGATCGTGAGTTACCTAAGGGCAAGTCTACCGTGCCTGAATGGTTAGAAAAATAGCTCAAAGGGAAAACTCTCATATTAAAAGACTCGAGGGCGAGACTAGAGGCTATCTTAGCTCAAGCTCAGATCACAACAAAGAAGGAGAAGAAGCCTAAAATCCGATCTAGGGTGACGATGGATGCTTCTGGGTCTCAAGCTGTGCAAATAGCAACCCTGGTGGTGGCACAAGCTGGTGTATGTTACAACGTCTCTACCATCAACTTGGGGACCACCACCAGAGAGCAGAAGGTAGAACATCTTGAGGAATCAGTGGCTACGGTGGTACATTTGATAAAGCAAGACAAGATTTCAAAAGATGAACTTAAAGCACAGGTGGCTGCTCTAACGGATTACATCTAGCAATGGTCTTTAGTGGATGACCTACCTACCACGTCCACCACCATGCCCCAACTGTTGTTCAAGGAACAGATTGATAAGATGGAAAGGAGAAAGAACTTGGAAAGGACTATAGAAAGCTAGTTTCGACAAGTCTTATATGTTAGAAACATGGGAATTAGCCAAGCTGTTCAGACAGCCAACAAATTCTTGGACTTGCAGCAATCTTTGGAGAACACAAAGAAGCTATGCACTGACTTCCTTGCAACATATGACTCCACCTTCCCAAATATTGAGGCTATCCTTCAGATTCCAGAGGCCACATGGGAAAAGGAGCTTGCATTCAACAAAGATGATCATTGGCTGATGGATGTGTGGTGGTGAGACTTTGACAACCGGAAGGAAAGGCTGGAATAGATAATGAGCAAAGTGGATCTGGATATCAAATGGATCAAAGAGATCAGGGCGGAATGTGCCCGGTACCTCAAGCTAATGACAGAATACGACATGCCCGCAGTATAGATGGATCCAGAGAAGGTAAAACGTTACTTTCAAAAGAAGATGGAGGATGAGATGTCTGGCGAAATGACAGTGGAATTCATGAGTTTTGCTGCCCGTGCCTTCGATCAATCAGAGCTGTTCAGGGATCAAGGTGCAAAGTACGATGAGGACTGGAAGAGGCTAGAAGATAAAGCTAAGGAGTGGAGCTACCAAACATTGAGGTATGAGATCATTAAGATAGACAAACTCCAGCTGGTCATCCTAAATTTCATGGAATACACAGCCTCAGAGAAGCAGGAAGATAGCCCTGCAGATGATAGAGAACTCCCTAAAGAGTAGCTACAGTAAACAACAATCAGCAAAAAGACAAAATGCTACAGTGTCGTCACTAGAAGACAAAATAGGGAAGGGGACAAAATGTTATTTTTAAATTGTAATATATTGAGGGTTGGTGAAACCCTATTTTGTAATGAATCTTGGCCACACAATGAGAATTAATTTTAGAGAATTAATCTTATCCATTCATTTAAATTTTGGGGCACTATAAATAGGGCTCTCCTCTCATTTGAAAAGAGAGTTGAGTTGTTGTAAAGACATGCTGCAGAAATTTATAATGAAAATACATTGACTTGGTGCATTTTCTGAGTTTCTCACATGTTGGTTGATTCAACCTCCATTGTTAGATGTTTAACTTAGGTTTTATTGCTGTTCTAGTTAACTTTTTTCTTGCTTTGGTAGATTTTAGGAATGTTGTTTTGTGGTTGTGAAATCCCTGCAGTGTAGATGCCTTCTTAGTCCATACTTTTTGTTGTTTGCTGATGGTAGATAGCTGTGTAAAGTTAGTCTGGACTTGAATCCAAAGCTGCTCCAAACTTTCTTCTTTGTTCATGCATGCATATGGTGAATGAAAGATGAAACATTTGTAGACCTTAGAAGATAGCACAAATTCCATGAGACTGTGAGATTTCTAGCTAAGTGGAATATTGTTTCCAAGAAGTTGTCCATTGCAGGAACCCCATCATCACTGTTCATAATTAGTTGCAGATCCAGAAACCTCCTCTCTTCCCTGCCCCTTTTCATTTTATTTAATGAGTGACCTATGCCAAGGTTCATTGCACATTGTAAAGCTAAATCCAATGACAAAATGGAGTTCAAGATTGTTGTTTGAACCTACAACAAATGCATAACAATTCTCCCATCTTAAGAACTTTGTTTCAAGATCCAACTTCCCCCCTTTGTAATTCATCTATAAGACCGCCTTGTGATTCTAGCAAATCACATCAAACAACTGAGATATTCCAAGCATTGTCAAGACCTGACATTAGAGACCTTGGGATAGTGTTCTGCAATCTGATTGTGGAAGATTGTCTTTCAAGAGAGGTAGTGCACCTATGCACTGCCTGTGTTGAGAAGTGCATAAAAACACATCAACAGGAATGAAAAATACAACTTGGAGAAACATATCACGAGGTGAAATATATTCACTTTCAAAGTTATTTAGTTGAACTTTCTGCAACAGCATGTTAAGAACCAATTAAAACTCACGAAATCACCTTGTTGATAAAATACCAAATCAACTCTTGGCGTGCTACCATTGGAGACACAAGCTCATTCAAGTGCATTGAACATGTGTACGATTGGAATTTTCTTGAATCATCATTCATCAAAAGAAATTGAAGCTCAAAGTTGACCTCATTGAATGGTTTCAAAAAATGCAGGTGCAAAACTAAATAAATTGCATTTCCTTTTGGCTTGGTAAAAATATCAAATCAGATCATGGCATTGTAAAACCTTACATGGGAGTTTATTTAGGCATGGAGAATGGAGAGAAACAATAATTTTGACTTGATGATCATCCAGTTGCAAAATGCAAGATCAAATGGGAGGTAACTTTGTAGAACTGAAAGTTTGCAAACAACAAAAAAGTGCAAAACCATCCAGCTTCACTTTTCAAAACCTTGTGAAAACTCATCATGGGAAGCTGAAAATTGATATGCATACTCACATAGGTCACATGAGTGGGTCCTCAAAGGGGTTTTGTATGAAAATCAACTGGCTTCAAGTTACACCCCCCAAAGTAGGTCATTTGGGCAGATTTCTTGAGTGCACTTTTGAGAGTGCAAAGGAAAAATTTTCAATAGGGGCACTTCAAATTTGCAAAATTTGAGAGTGACACCTGTGGCCCCAACTGGGGATGTATGCCCCCTATGGGCATAGAAAGATCTCAGATCTCTGGAGAGTAGACCAAATGCTCTATTCATTCTTCTTTTTTCGCCCCGTTTGATGACCCTAGGCCACCAAACGAAAAAGGGGAGTCAGTATTTACCTCTGTCAAACACCAATCTATTGAAGGAACTGATCTCCCTCAACTCATGCTTTCCCCTATCAAACCACAACAACATAGGTGACTGTATTTTTTCAAACATGAGCATCAAGCTGCCTTTGTGCATGTATAAATTTGCTCTCTGTTTAGCTCTATCATCAAGTGGAAACCAAATCACATAAGCCACATCATTGTCCATTTCTCCATCTTCTAATTTTGTATCAAATGGAAACATACAAGGGAAGTGATCAAAACCAAATGGAAACATGGTCTTATCACATTGATTAACTGCCTCAAAATGATCATGGTCAAAGAAAGTATCATGTTTCAAGAACAACTTGCAATCATGTTGTGTATTGAGTAGAGAATGCTCACACATTTGTAATTCCCTCAACTGAATTACCTCATAGGTCATTTTTTCAATGCACTCAGTTTGCACATCAAACTGAAAGTTCTCATAAACAACTAGTTGTGCACTATGCAAATCATCCTCAAATATGTCAAAAACAAAAGATGCAGATTCTAGAGCATCCTTATATTGATCACTGCAGCATGGGTTTATTTCTTAGAATTTTGGTTTAGGTATATCAGAACATACCTTGTTGTCATAGAAACAGGGATGATATGCAACCTTATCATTCAACTTGATGCAAAATGCCTCAAGAGTAGGCTCAAACAATTCAAAATCAACAAGGACAACAAAAAGACACTCATGGGCATTGGAAACCTCATGTGCAATATCAATTGATATGTGTGCTGACTTAGATGTGAAAAACTCATTGCTATTTGAAATTTCCTCATGAGCAATAGAACAAAAATCTCCATTTTCTTTCACATAAATACCTTCCACATGGGATGAAAACATGTCCATGTTCACAGTATGAAGATAAGGAGCTACAAATAAGAAACAATTGTATTCAACTTCACACTCACTAACATGAAATTCACCTTTATTTTTTTTCTTGGATGCTCAACACATGGATTAAGAATCTCTACAGTGTCGAATACAATTTGAAATTTTATTTTCATATGAATCAGTAGGCTCTTCAATATCATCTATGGGTAGTAGTGTTGACTTGAAATCCACATACTTGTCACAACATGCTACTTGATCAGTCCAAACTGAATCCCTTATTTCATCATCATGCACATTGTCATCCTCTTCATGTATCACAAACATTTCCATCTTTGCTTCATATAAACAATCATGAAGAGCAGGGGCATCAGTACACTCATCAACATCATCATATTCAACACTATGTTCAGAATTAGCATATTGAACACGCATTTCCTTATCTTCAAATTCTGCATCACTTGCACAATAAGCATGCTTCATTGATAGAAAACTTGGAGTACATTCTAGGTGTTCACCACATGCAATTTTTTCCTTCACTTGTGGACAAGTGAAATAATGAACATCTATATCATTGCATTCTTCTAGTGAGGAATATGCTTCCATATCATCTTCAAGAGAGTAGTCACAATCTTCAGACACACAATCAGAAATATCAACCTCATCATGACTTTCATCACAAGAGGAATCATCACTACACAAACCATGTTTAAAATATTCAAAATGAATGTCTTAGGCCGCACTTTCAAGATCACAGTCACTAGTTTGTAATGATATATCAACAACACATGCATTGTAATTGCTGATCACATTGTGACATGGAATAGCACTTTGTATCTCATTTACTTCTCCATCATCTGAGATATCACAAGAGAAGAATTATTTCATATTTACTTTGTTTTTATCCCATGTATCTTCATATTCATCATCGTTGCAAGGATTTGGACATGTGTTGATTGTAAGTTGATTACAATGTTCATCTTCTGACATATTCTCTTCACTTGTTTGCATTATTATTTGATTTTTCTCAAGAGGACAACTATTGTCTCCATTTTGAGAATCCACATTTTGTGCATAACCACATTTGGCTGATTCTACAATCTGTATCCAATTAGGTACTTGGTCATAGCTATAGGGCTTCAATTCCTCTGGCAAAGTACTTAGCCCAGATTCATAAACTTCACAAAAAAAATCAATGCACACAGAATCCTCGAGTCTGAAATCTTTGGGGATTTCTATCAAAGCATCCAAAAATCTCAGAAATAATTTATATGGTGATTCTCCCTCTTGTCTCTTCATTTCATACAATTCTTGTACAAAAGGCTTTTGATCAACAGTGCTCAAATTTTGTTGATGTTCAACTTGGAACTCACCATGATCTTCATAATGTGATGATGAAGAAATCACAACAGCAAAGGCATTGTCATCTTGACAATAATTTCCACTATCTGATCCTTGAATTCTACGTGCATGAGGTGTGTTGGGATAACCAACACTTGCAGCCAAGTACCCTTTCATCATTGAGTATTTTAGATTGTTCTCAATGTCCATGGCATTCTGATATGCCTAATGTAATGTTGCAGGTTCTTTATCCCTTATAGATAGCTCATCTTGCTATCAAATGCACCAAGATACACACCAGGCATTCTGCATCGTTTGGCCTTATGTGGTTAGGAATTTCCCTGGTTTCCTTTACAAATCAAAGATTGACAACAGAGACCAACTAATCTTTGCTTATATGGATTTCTAGAAAGTTTTTCCTCACCACACTTGGATTTACCCTTTCACCAAATTGTTCAACAAATTTTATCATAAACTCATTCCATGAAGTTATAGAACATGCTGGTAAATGTGAGAACCAATCCCTGGCATCATCCTTCAAGGATTGAACAAAAAGCTTCATGACAATGTCTTGATGATTCACTTCATAATCCCCCATCACATCTATGAATGTTTGCAAATGTTTAGAGGTTGATTTTGAACTTTTCCCTATGAATTTGGGAAAATATTTTCTAACATTTTTAGGAATCAGGTTTAGGAAACCTTTAATGCCACTAAAAACCAATGGCATATACCTTTCGATAACAAAATCCCTTTGAGGGCTTGGTAAAAATTATTTTCCCTGCATTCTTTTACTTGCTATTTCATAGGGAAACCCTCTTGTACCCATACTCATTATCAAATTTATGCATGGCTATCAATTGCATCATTTACTAATTCAACCATCATTTACCAATTTGTTGGTGATTTTTCCAGCTAACCTTGGGATCTTCTAAAAGGTATCCAACCTTTATATTCAAAAATCACCAAGAGCTAGTGGCCAACTAATAGGTGAAGAGTTTTAGCCTCTTACCCCTACTCTTTAGGCTCTGTGGGACCAAGGAGGGTGTTCCTTCTTATGTTCATTTGATATTTCCATTCCTCAAGAACACTTCAACAAAGATCTATTCCTACCACATGCAGAAATATATTGTTTACTAAAGGCTTGGTAGACCTTTAAGCAAATAACCGCTTAATTCTAGGAAATGAATGAATCTCTACAACACATACATCATAATTGGAAGATTTAATGATTTATACTTTTATTCTCATTTGAATCTCAAATATGAAGTATGATCAACTCAATTGTTTCATTATTGTCAAAAAATGGGCCAGTGCTTCATCAATTGGGTAAATGGAGTCAGGTATGCAACAACCAGTAATATATTGACTATTGAATTTAGAAATGTGTTGATTATTGTCATAAAGCTTTGCGATATGAGAACTCACTATTCCTACAACAAAACTTCTTATCAAATCCTAAGCAACTCATTGCAAATTTTTTATTCCCCTTAAGCATTTAATTAACTCTTTGAGTTAAAGCCAAAACAGAGCCAAACATTCAACTGAACCATTGAAGATGAATGAAAAGACCCTTGATATCTTCATTCATAATTTATAAAAGAGAATACAAAGGAGAGTATTGTCCCAGAACTAAAAATTGTTTGAATATCAGTAACGTTATAAAACTAATTTAAGACTGTCACACTTAACTCCTAACCAAGACAATGTACAGTCCATTCATTTACACCAATTACAGTATGCCTCCAATTTGAGCAAATTTCTACCTAGACCTCTAGAGACTTCAAAATAAAATCCATCAATGAGATAAGAATAAAGAAGATAAAGAAAATAGAAGACACATGAGCAGCCCTAAAATGAATCAGCAGAGGACAACTGGTACCTTAGTCTCCGTTAATTTGCAATGAGAAAACATAAAATCTTCTCTCTTCTCTCTTCCCAGTAACCAACTTTTCCTCCAACTGAGAAAATATTTATCCTGCTTTTACAATGTTGCACACTTGGCACTCTCAGCAAAGAAAACCTCTGTAGTGTAAAAAACATTTCTTCCCATGAAAAACTTTCAGTTAGCTCCTCTTATTTTCTGTAGTTGAAACGTTACTTTGTTCTTGCTATGTTATTTCACCTTCAGCTTGAAAAAATCATTGTTCATAAAATGAAAAATAAACTCACTTTATAAACAATTTTCTCGTGCCACTTTTAAATTTGCACATTACTTAAAGTAATTCCCTTTTAAAATTTATCGTGCTTTATCTTTCATTTTCACCTTTTAAATCCTTTTAAAAAAGAAATGGCTTACTTCACTCTATCATGCAATGTTAGAAACATTAAAAAATATTAATGTTTTGGGCCCACCATTCTCTACCTCTAGCCATCAATCATCCACAATGCAATGTTGGTTGAGCTTGGAAATTGAAGAGAAGACCAACAATGGGTGATGAACACCATCGCCCAACCCTCGTGCATCGCTGGTTCCAGTTGGAAATAGAAGAAAAGACCAATGATGGGTGATAGGGAAAATCCCTAATCTCTCCTCAGTTTATTCGTTCTCTATTTTCCCTAACTTCCATTCATGGTAGTAGCCTCCCTCTATTTCATTCACTTGGATACTTTTAAAGTCTTTTCAATAAATTTTCTTTCTCCTTCTATGCTTTGAAAGATGTGTGTACCCTACTCCAACATTATGCTTGGAAGTTTCTCAAGCATTTTCAACGAATTCCTTGTGTTTATATTCCTTTTAGCATATACAATAGTGGTGCCATGTGTGGAGCAAATATTTCTTCATTTCATGTGAAAGAATGGTGGTTGTCTCTAGTAGAAACATTCCCCAAATCTCTGGTAAATGTTGTAGACTTCACCATATAGAGCTCGAGCTATATTATGTGTTCGGTTGAGTACATTTGTAGGTGTAAATTAATTCTTCTTTTAATCTGAGTCAAAAGCTGCCTAAGCCATGACGCCTCTATATTGTATGCTTTGATGGATGCCCACACTTTGCAATATAGTTTACCAGCCTTCTGTTGAATGCATTTGCCCTAAAATCTTTATGAATTTTCAACAAATCCATTATGTATTTATGCGACTCTATGGCATTGCTTGAAGTCACATTTGTCTTGGAAAATTCTTGCCAAACAAGCTTAGGTTCCCTTTTCTCATGTTCTTATGCATAAGGTTGCAATAGGATAAAATTTCCTCAAGAACTTGTAATACCTCTCCACTATGGGCGATGGTTGTATATAGAGAAACCTTCCTTGCAATACCAATGAGCCAACTAACCATCATGATCCACCTCGTAGCACACTCTAGCTTATGAGGAAATGAAGTTAAAAATCTTGCATTGCAGCCCACACCCATTGAATAGATGATTCAAAGGCACCAATCATTACTCGTATAAAGTCCTTTGCAATCATTCCACGGCTCTGTGAATTCCCCCAATTCCTTCACAAAGAAGTTTAATCCTTTGTGTTAATTACTTTGCAAAACAATTCACTAATAATATTTGGGTGTGTTGAATCATTCTTCACATTCCTCTTCATTTGTGTCCCAATGGATCCCAGACTGAATTGGATTTTATAAAACCATTGCTTTGACTGCGAGACAATAATGTGCATTCATATGCCCAGAGTGTTCAAACATCACTATCATCTATAAAAGATTTTCTTTCAGTATCATTTAACTGTTCAAACAACTAAAAAAGATTAAACAGTGTGGCTTCATTGTAACTTGAGTTATAAGGCATTATTGAAGCCCTTTATCCTTCCCTTCAACAAGCATTTCTTTTGGGAAAACCCTTTTGAGGGAAAATCAATAACTCTAATTCAAGGGTGGATTTTGTTTCAACAAATGTAAGTCCTCAAACTTTGACATTGATTTTCTTGATGCTTGATGGATGTCATGTGAATACACTCATGTCAACATTAGTTCATGGTCATTTAATCTCTCTATGCTTGGACCCATGTCATCACTTGCTTGCCTTTGTATGTAACATTGCAATACTTTCATTCTCAGGACTAAGTGAGGCATGCCGAGTCCTGATGTGGGCTTGACTAAAAAAAAAATCATTTTCAAACAAATTTTATGCTGAACTGATATGGGGAAGCTCCTGAGTGCATGTGAAGTGAAAAGATGAACCGGGTTTTCAATAAAACTTGCTTTCAGGCACTTTTGAACAATGGGCCAAACTGGTCAAGTTGGCTTTAGAATCGGTATGGTAAACTAGGCAAATGACCTCCTGGAGCAATGAAAATTTACAAGCATGTAGATATTTGGTCCAAGAATGGAATGAAAAAGATATCTCAGAGAAACAGATCACGAGGTGAAATACATTCACTGTCAAATTTACTCAATTGAACTTTCTGCAACAACCTGTTTAGAACCAATAAATCTCATGAAATCACCTTGTTGAAAAAATACCAAATCAACTCTTGGTGAGCTGCCATTGGAGGACAAGCTCATTCAAGTGCAGTGAACATGTGTACAAGAGGAATTTTATTGAATCATCATTCATCAAAAGATATTGAAGGTCAAAGTTGACCTCTTTGAATGGTTTCAGAAAATGCATGTGCGAAATTGAATAAATTGCATTTGCTTTTGGCTTGGTAAAAATATCAAATCAAATCATGATGCTCTAAAACCTAACATGAGATTTCATTTAGGCATCGAGAATGGAAAGCAACAATCATTTTGACTTGATGATCATCCAGTTGCAAAATGCAAGCTCAAACAGGAGGCAACTTTGCAGAACTAAAAGTTTACAAACAATAGAAAAGTGCAAAACCATCCAACTTCACTTTTCAAAACCTTGTCAAAACTCATCATGGGAAGCTAAAAATTGACATGGATACTCACATAGGTCACATGAGTGGGTCCACAAAGGGGTTTTGCACGAAAACCAACTGGCTTCAAGTTACGAACCCCCAACGTAGGTCATCTAGGTAGATTTATCGAGTGCACTTCTGAGAGTCCAGAGGCAAAACTTTTGATAGGGGCACTTCAAATTTGCAAAATTTGAGAGAGCCACCAAGTCTGTCAAGAGTGTTAAAGACCACACTGTTCTCCATAATTTGTACTATCCAAAATATAACAAACCAAGGCTTTGGAATCCTTTAGGGAATGTAAAAATAGAGTTTCTCACAAAAAATAAGGATTTTTCACTGTACCAAATGGGAGATATGAATTCTTTAGTGTTGCTGGAAACCCTAGTTAGGGTACAGAGCTTTCATCACTAAAAATGAAATAACTTAATGAAATGACTCCAAAAAAAACCAAATTTTTTGAATTTCATAGCTTCATCATCCTCATGCTTGCCCTTGACCATATTAGATCGTACAAAACTGTACCAAGCAAGTTTCTTGCTGTTTCACAGTACAAATCTGCAATTGTTAACACTAAAATGGTCATAACTTCTACAAAATAGAATGAAAATTCATGAAACAAAAATCATTTGAAAGAGGAAAGGTACCTTCAACTTCTCAAATTTATTTCTGGGCTATACCAACCCATACATATCTATACCATGCAGTTTACAGTTTGTTTGCATAGGAAAATGCAAGAAGGAACGTGCAAAAATGAAGTGTTTTTCATTCAAACTCCTTTACAACCTTGTTTGGTGTGTGTACATGTCTTTTACATTGAATTACAATCATTGGTAACTTCCCAATGAACCACTAACTCCCTTGAACCAATTTTGCAATGTTGCATTGACAACATTGACAAGTTTTTGCAACTTTTGACAACTTTTGCATTTTTTGACACGTAATCACCCAAAACTAAACCAAAATGATCCCAAATGGCCTTAAATAATCCAAATTGACCTTTTTGACCCAAAACAAACCAAAATTCAAAGTTTTGCAACATGACACAAAAATGCATCAAAGGTGCCCCTACATCAGATTATTATTATTATTGTGTCATGGATATTCATGTAATTTTGAGCATTAGTATGATATGAAAATGTATATGTTTGATAGAAATGGTATGCAATATTTTATTGGTTCTTGATTACAAGTTTTGTGGTTCAATTTTAGGAGGTTTTTCTTATCTCCTAGATGTGTATTTTGTTCCTTGAGTATAGTTACATGATTATGGATTTGTTTGGTAAAATAAATTTTGAGGTGATCTTAGTGTTTGGATCTTAAGTCCTATAATGTATCTTATTTTTATCTTATCTTCCAAGTTACTAATGTGAAGGTGATTTTACATTTTTCCCTAGTGGATCTAAAATTTATGTAGTTTTATGTTTTTGGCACCCATTGACTATGGTGATGATTTTTTATGTGGACTCTCTATATCTAGAGTTATTTTAAGTGTTGATGCACATTAGTTATTTATCCTTATAAATGGTTATTTGTGCATTGGTATGTTTCTTTGGGATAAGAGGATGGACTATTAGAGTACTTGGATGATCAATTATTAGAATTAGTATCATGATTGTTAATAATAGTGTCATGAATAGTTTGGCTACATATTTCAATAGGAGCTTTTGGAAAGTAATATTTTTTTATGGTATATCTTATTAGTTTTGATATTTTGGTTTTAATTTATTCTCTAAAGCTACTAGTATTGTAATTGAGTGTGTTTGGATCATATATGATCTTCATTTAGGATATGGTTACCATAATACCATGAACAACTTAATATCACGGTATAGTGGGATCTTAATGGTGATTCAGATTAGACATTTTGTGATGTATAATATTTTGTAGTAGTTTTGGATGTCATGGAAAAAATCTTAGATCATGATTATTGTTTATAGTCAAAGTACTTTTATATATTGAGTTCTATTGATATGATATGGATTTAATCATTTGATTAATGATGTTAACATATTAATTAAAGACATGGAGGACTATTGGAGTCTTTGGTTAAGGTTTTTTAGTGAGTTTTTTTTTTCAAGGGATCTTTATTTGAGAGGATGGTTACATGTTGTGCCATGGTGGACTCTTTATCATGTGTTAGCGTATTGGAATGATACATGTGCTCTTGGAAGTAGGATATGACCATTAAGGCATGTGATATCCTAGAAGGATATTTTAGATCATGGTTTCATGATGTTTTCCTAGATTCTATAGACATGTTTTTGGATCTTTGATAGTGGTATATATAGTTTTATTAGTATTGATTACATTGATGTCCTTTTAGGTATCTTCATTAGAGTGTGATGTTGAATTTGGAGATTAGAATAAATTTATTGATTGTAGGTTCTCATGGATACTTGGATATTTGGGTGAGGCTAGAGTGTGTTGAATTAGCCAAGATATCTTAAAAATTAAAAAAACACTTCCAAAATCTAGAATATGAAAATTAAATCAACTAGCATATACAACATGCAACATGTTAAATATAAAAAAGATCCTTGTATATTAAGAAAATGATAAGGGAGGTGAGAAGGTAGGAGTGAAACTTTAACTACCCCTCTAAAAGTGAAACACATGTAGAACTCTATAGATAAGTGTTGGAACACATAGTGATTCCACATGAGGTGATATGAAAAGTGAGATGTCTCCCAAGCGATCTTAAGAGTAGTTTGAATAGGTTAATGAGGTAAAATTTTAGTAGTGTCAATATGTGAAGCATGTCATGTTATATGTGGTTGCATTGTTTCCCATTATGATGGACAATGGGGGATGCATTTGGAAGAGCTTGATGTTTTAGGAGTATTCATGGAGACTCTATACATGTATTTGTAATGTTTCATTGCTAAATAATACATTGATTTTGGATGATTTTATAGTTTTTTTTTACCGTCATGAAGCTTTCTCCTAGGTTATATCTTTTGTAATATTTTGTATGTACTTGATATTTTTATAATGGTTATCTTGTAATATTATATGTATGATTTTATTGCATAGAGTTATATTGGAAATGGGTTGATTAACCTAGTAATTTTCTAAAATATATGACCTTGAATCATTTCTAATATCTCTCTTTCAAATTAGTACTTCTTAAATAAAAATAAACACTATTATTATTTCCAACAACACAAATTTGATAAAAAATAAATCCAATAAAATAATTTGAAAGATAGATCTTTCATTATATTTTTACCTACCAAGGTGTTTACACCTTTTTTCTTCTATGTTCCCCAACTAATGGTGTAATAACAACCCTAATTAAATTTTAGTAATATTGACTAAGACACACAATTTTTATATCTCTAATCTAATGAGTGTTCAATTATTCATTCACTTAGCCACAAACAAATTACCTCTATCCAACTTACAACTACTTTCATCAAAGGAAACATGTACTCTGTTAGAGTAACAGGTTGTTTACTTGATTAATTTAATCATGAAAGTTTTGCATAAGTGATCTAGCATAAAAATTAGATGCTATTGAGCAAGTCAAGGAGAATGAAACCTCCAAAAGAGAGGAATCAAATAATGAGGTTGAAAAATCAATGGTTATCCAAATAGAATTTCATGCTTGAGAAAAAAATATTTGGGTGATAGAAAGTGGTTTTCCAAGTCACATGATTGGTGACAAAAGAAAATTCATCAATCTAGTTAAGTGAAATGGTAGATCAATAAAGTTTGGAGATAATTCATCAACAAATTTTTGTGGAAAGGGAACCGTAAGTATTGATGGAAAATCCAAGACAAAAGATGTTCTCTATGTTGAAAGCCTCAAGCATAATCTTCTTAGTGTAAGTTAGATGTGTAGCAAAGGATACAATCTTTCATTTCATGATCAAGGATGTGAAATCAAAAAATAAAAATATGGTAGATTGGTGGTAGAAGGGTCAAGGATTGAAAGCAATCTATATAATCTAAAGGGTGTCAATGGAAGAAGTTATCTTCTAGGAAAAATAAGTGAAGGTTGGTTGTGGCACAAAAGGATGGGACATATCAACTTTGATAATCTTGTGAAGATCAATTCCATACAAGTAGTAAGAGATATGCCAAAAAAACATCAAGCTTGCAAGCACTATATGCAAATAATGTCAGATTGGGAAGTAGACAAGAATAAGATTCAAGAACAAGGAGTATTCTACTGCAAGACCTTTGGAACTGATTCATACTACTTTGTGTGGACCCACTAGAACAATGAGCCTCCAAGGTGAAAGTTATTTCACATTGCTCATTGATGATTTCTCTAGGATGACATGGGTTGCATTCTTAAAGGAAAAATTAGAAGCTTTTAGTAGGTCTAAGATTTTCAAGTCAATGGTTAAAAATGAAATTAATGATAGAATCGGGTGTTTAAGATATGATAGAGATGGTGAATTCACATCAAGTGAATTTGAGGAATTTTTTGAAGAGCATGGAATTAAGAGGCATTTTTCTACTTCTAGAACTCCTTAGTAAAATGGAGTAGTGGAAAGGAAAAATAGTATTGTTCAAGAAATGACTAGGACAATGTTTAATGAGAAAATTTTGTTGATGTATGCTAGAAAGAAGCACTCCATATTGTTGTCTATATTCTTAACAGAGGTTAAGTAAGGGTGGATAACACCAAAAATACTTATGAGCTTGGGTATGGAAGACTTGCAAATGTCAAGTATTTCAAAAAATTTGGAAGTAAATTAAATGTTATATCAAAAGAGATGAATAAGGATTGGAAAAGTTTGACCCAAGGTCTAATGAGGGAATCTTTCTTGGATACTCAACTAGGAGAAAATCCTACAAGAGTTACAATAAAATATTGACGAATACTATTGAAAGTACAAGTTTCAGAGTCGATAAAGAGGTACATCAAAACACACATGAGAAAGAAGACTATTGGTATGATAAACCTGCCTACTCAAAGGAAGAAGAAATTATAGAAAAAGAAGAAGCATGGGAGAATTTACCCAAGACTCCCACCAAGTATGTCCAAAATAATTATTTAGAAGAATAGATAATTGGAGACAAGAATGAGGGTGTGCAAACCAGAAGAATATTTTCAAGGACAAATGAATAGGTAAATTTCTCTTTGTTATCAAGAATAGAACCTAAGAATTTTGTTGATGCTAGAAAAGATGAAGGATGGATAAAATAAATGGAAGAAAAGATAAATTAGATAGAGAAAAATTGGACTTGGGAATTAGTGTTAATACTTGTAGACAAGAATGTGATAGGAACAAAATGGGTGTTCAAAAACAAACTAAATGAAAATGGAGAAGTTGTCAGAAATAAAGCAAGGCTTGTGTGCAAAGTCTATTCATAGGTGGAAGGAATTGAATTTGAAGAAAAAATTTCTCTAGTGGCAAAAATGGATGCTATCAAAAAATTTCTTACATTTTTTGTTCACAATAACTTCCTAGTATATCAAATGGATGTGAAATATGCTTTCTTCAATGGTGACTTGGAAGAAGAAGTGTATATAGAGTGGCTTGATGGATTTCAACTATCAAAGGATCCAAAAATGGTGTGTAGACTCAAGAATTCTTTTTATGGTATACAAGGTTGGACAAGTAGCTACTCTAGCAGTGCTTCAAGAAAGGTACCACAGATAGAAATATGTATATCAAAATTAAGGATGAAAGAATTCTAAGTGTTGTAGTGTACGTTGATAATATAATATTTGGTGGAAATGATGAAATGTGTAATAAGTGTTTTGAAGAGATGCATAAAGAATTTGAAATTTGTATGATAGGTGAACTATATTTCTTTCTTGAACTCCAAATTGCATAGTTAGATAATGGTATATTTATCTCTCAAGCAAAGTATGTCAAGGAGATGTTGAAGAAGTTTGGTATGAAAGATTGTAAACCAATAAGTACTCTGATGGTAAAAGCATGTCATTTGAGAAAAGATGATGAGTCACCTAAGGTTGATTAGATTTTGTATAGGTCTATAATTGGGGGCCTATTGTACTTAATAACATCAAGGCTTGATATTATACAAGTTATTTGTTTGGTTGCAAGGTTTCAAGCTGATCCAAGAGAAACTCATGTGAAGGCTCTCAAGAGAATTTTTAGGTATTTGAAGAGAACTTTGGACTTTGGACTATTGTATCAAAAATATTATGACTTTTCTTAGAGTGCATATACTGATGCTAATTGGGTTGGTAGTGTTGATGATAGAAGAAGTACTAGTGGTGGACCTTTCTTTTTGGGAGAAAGATTAGTCTCTTTGTTTAGTAAGAAGAAAAACTTAGTCTCCTTATCAACAACAAAAGTAGAGTATATTTTTGTACCATCCTATTCCACACACGTGTTATGAATGAAGAGAACCTTGAGGGAAATCAAGGTGATGTATGATGAGACCATTCTAATTCTATGTGATAATACAAGAACCATCAATATTTCAAAGAATCTAGTGATGCATGCTAGAACCAAGCGTATATCTGTTAGGTATCACTTCTTGAGAGATAAATTTGTGGATCAAGAAGTAAGATTGGATTATGTGCCTACAAAGGAATAAGTTGCAAACATATTTACTAAGGAACTTTCAAAGGATACATTTGAGTATCTCATGTAGAAGTTAGGGATTGTTCCCCTCCTAACTAGATGCATAATTGATGCATCTATCTAGGGTGAGTGATTCAAGACATATATTGATCCCTAGATTGATAATGGCTACCTCTTAGGGGGAGCATGTAGAAGGATGTTAAGGTTTGTGCAGTCAAGGGGAGCTTATATGTTGATGCAAGCATGGTTGAAGACCACTAGCCCTTTTTCCTTGATGTCAAAGGGGGAGAAAATTACATATCAGGTCAGTAATGCCATCAATGCAAAAGGGGGAGATTGTTACAAGGTTGTTGCAGGTGTTGTCATTGATGTCGATAGAATGGAGATGGTTGGTGGTATTTTCATTGGTGTTAGTAGAGTGGTAGTGTGTGGATGGTTACATATGATGTAATCAACATGTTTATCAAAAGTATTAGGTATGATGATGGTCGTCACGAGCTTGCTATAATAGTTGTCCTATATTTCATGTTGCTCATGAATAGGTGAATGATGTTGTGAATGTTGTATTCACTATTTATTTATGTAAAATGTATAAAATATTCTCTTGCAGTCAGTGGCTCAAGAAGTTATACTAAAAAGATAGGGAGAATGCTCTGTATTCCTCCATATTTGTAGATATTGCCTTGCAATTTAAAATTTATTTAAATGTAGATGTATAGTGTGTATGTTCTTGATTTCAGAACATAAAATTTACCACAGAGGTTTCTAGAACTTCTAATGTGAAGATTGTAATGTTACAGTTAGGAAGGTTCAGATAAATACTTCATATTTCTTCGTAGTTGATGTTGTGGTCTTGCAGTTTGGAGGATTAGTTTAGAATTCCTATCTATTTTCTCCCCTCAAGTTTTAGATTTTGATGTGTATCGCAAGTCAATTTTTTTAGTGTTCTATCTCAAGACTGTGTTGTCTGGGTATGCAAGAGATACTGGTCTTGTGTCGATTTTCTTGTGCCAGCTTAATGTTGCATGAATTTGAAAAAGGAGGGCTTGGAGATTTTTTTTAATATCATTTGATTCTTGTAATTTAATCCACATGATTTTATCTAGACTCCTAGGTATTTCTTATGGTTTGGAGTTAATATTTGGAGAGTTGAGTGTTTGTTGGGCTGTCTTGGTATTTTGAGGTGTTTGTGCCAAGTTTTTATTGTGTGCACCAACATGGTATTTTTGGTGAATGTAAAATACGTCTTTCTTATCTCTTGGCTTGGACCAAATTCAATTATCATTTCCTCAAGATATTTTGGAGCTGACCCATTATGGCCATTGCATGTTTCATGTTTAAACATTTCAGTTTGGCTAACAAGAAACTATTTGAAGCTCGCAAAAGGTATAAATGAAGGATCAAGTGTGTGATTGAGGTAGATATAGTTGTGTGTGTGTTCAATTTTCTAAAAGTGATATGCCAAAAGTAGTGAGGTGAAGGAAAAATAATGTGTGTGAATGTGCAAAGGAGTATTTGAAGTGTGCTAAAGGGAATGAGTTGAAGGTAGAAGTATGTGAATTAAGTGTTGAAGTGCGCAAGTTGAAGGCAAATGTGTGTGAATGAAGTGATGAAGGTAATGAGCAGAAGGAAAAAGTGTGTGGGTGGAATGCTAAAGGTAGTGAGCCAAAATTAGAAGCAAAGTTTTTGAATACTAAAGGCAATGAGTTGGAGGCATTGGAGGTGTTGCGGTGATAGTGGATCACCAAAATTCATCAAGGAATGTATGTTGAGGTAGCCTTTTTTTGTACATGGTGTATTGATAGGAAGTTGTAAAATTCCTTTTGTTGAAGCCATAAAATTGTGTTGTAAATCTTGTTTCATTTTTGTGAGGCTAGATTTAGATAGTATCTCCAAGAAGCTTTCTCACCATGGTTTTTCCCTTGTTGGGTTTTCCATGTAAATCTAGTGTTGTGGTTGTATTCCTTTGTTTTGAATGTTTTATCTGGTTAAGGAAATAATATGTTTTTGACTGTTAAACTTCAATTTGATTAATTTAAGGGATATACTAATTCACCCCCCTCTCAATATATTTATGTATTCTAACATAGTTATTTTCATATAGATTATGATTCATTATTAATAAAATTAAAAAAACATACCTCATTCTTTATGAATTACCATGAATATGACTTTGTCTCATCTCCCTTCATAATTTTTCATATGCATCATTCACCAAGATATCATATGATGTTTCATTCAATGCATAACCAACATTATGTTGGAACAAAAATGTCTATTGAGAGGGGGTGAATTTGCAGATCATTTAAAATTTATCCTCTAAATTTTTTAATGTAAATTAAATGAACATGTAGAGATCAAACACACACAAAAGTACACATTACACCATATATACATGAAAAACCCAATATAGGAAAAACCACGATGAGAATAGCTACTAGGATCTACTATCCTAATCCAGTCTCACAATAAAACCTCCCTGGTTACAAATTTTAAGGGCACAAGACCCTAAGGAGACACTAATCCGCTAATTTAAGAGCACCAACTCTAAGGAAGCATGTACTCCCTAATTGAGCACCCACTCAACTTTTTGATGGAATCAACCAATCAGATTTACAATGTAAATATGGAGCTATAAAAAATAGGGTAGACCCAAATGCATGAAGAAGAGGATATACCACTTATTTTTCTAGGGCCCTTACATTTAAAATTATGTAGAATAAGATGCTAATAACAACTAGAAATGAAACCTAACTGTTATAGCAACTATGGGGAATGTTTTTAGAGCATAAAAAGTTGTGTACCTAGCAAGAAAGTTGTTTTTGAGCTATGGAGGACTCATTCACCTTCAGTGGCGAATGGGTCCTTTTAGGGTTTTAGAAAATTAATTTCAGGATCTTGTTCCTTCATGTCTGCACCCTTGAATTCCTTGTTATCAAGTTCTAGAAGATTGTATGCAATTCTATAGAGCTCTTTCCATGATCTTACACTTTGGATGGAAACTTTAGCAACTTTGCAACTTTAACAATTTAGCTCCAAATCTTGCTCAACTTGATCCTCAACTTGTAAATTTGCAATCACACACTCAAGGGAAAAAAAACTTGTTGTTTTGTTAGTGAATGGGGGTTTTCTTCACTCAAACCCCTTGTAAGTAGTTAAACCAAATGATGAAATGAAGGAAATGAAGCATGAAACATGAAATATGTAAATGAAATCACCTTGGATGATGTCTTGTGAAGCAAATCTACAAACTATCATGTAGTGGCCATAAACAATGTAGATCTAGGATCCTTGGAAATGATGTAAACAATAGTTTCAAGTAGATATTCAATGCTACATCCACCTCTTATCTCAACAACATGAATGAATGTACTAAACCCATGAAATGATGATATAATCTTTGAATTGCTGCAATAAACACTTGAAATCTGTCTTGAAATACCCTATAAATTCCTTTGAAATACTCTAATGCTTGATCAATTGAATTCTTTTTAGATTGTGTTAGATCTTGTTAGGAGAAACAATGTGAATTAACCCCTTATTTATACTAAATTAGGATATTAACCCCAAAATTCAAAGAATTAAGGCTAACACTAGATCTAGAAAGAAACATAATTAAATTCCTTCCAAAATGAAATTCAAAAAAGGGGGTCTCATTAAGAGAGTACCCATTCATCATCTTGGGTGAATGGGTCTTGGCTAAGTTTCCAGGACCAAGCTTTGAGGGATTGAAAGAAGGCTAAAAACTCATTCTAGATCAACTGAGAAAGGGGGGTCCTATTAAGGGAGGACCCATTTTCCATCAAGGGTGAATGGGTCCTGGCTCAACTTACCAAAACCAAAATTTCCCAATGGAATCATTTGTTAATTAAATTATGATTGTCAGGATAGATCTTTGAGAGGTGTCAAAATTAAGGCCTAAATTTGAATTAAAAGAGGGTTAATAACTCCAATTAACCTCAATTAATTAAGAAGACCTAGATAAGTGTGAAAGTGCTTTAAAACACTTTACAACACTTAAACAAGGTACACATTATGTTCTTTTTTATTTAAAGGGGCCCATTAGGCTTAATTAAGCAAACAAGTCCTAGAAAAGTGTGGAAGTGTGTTACAACACTTTACAACGCCCTTGCAAAGGACCAATTAAGGCATGTTTTAGTTAGATAAAGGTCATGTAATAGTGTGAATGTGTACAACACATTACCACACCACTCCAAGACAACATTAGTTCAAATTTAATGCCAATTATCAAACCAAGTAAGCGAAAAGGCTTACTTTTTTTGTTACTACATTTTTCCCCCACTTTAGTGAGAGGATGACCCCATGTCAAACTAACACTAAAGTAGAAATCCAAGAAAATTATGCAGCAATAATAGAGATACATGATCATACCCTATCAAAGGACAAGAAAAATAAAAACAAAAACAAAGGATCAAGCACAATCGATTCAATGCAATGTGAGGTGGTGGTTGTTTGTCCATAACATATACTACACACTCTGGGGTAGTGGAACCTCGGTCTGCTCACTAGGTGAGTTATCCCAAAATATGTATATTCTCACTTTAGGGTAGTGGAACCTCAGTCTATCCACTAGGTGAGTTATCCCAACGAGGTGGAAAATGAGAGAATCATATTAGCCTCTCATACCATACCAAAGTTATCGTCTTGACAACTTTGATAAGGCACCACAATGAAAATGATTTTGTAAATGTTTTTGAATGTCATGTAAAAACTTTGTTGAAGGGAATTTTGCTTTGTTCATGTAAATGTCTTCTTCTTAGGTATCATTGTGCCTAATTTCTCCAAGAGAGGACAAGTCAAAAGTGTCAGATCATCACCCATGGAATTCCTTGTTTGCAACATGCCATTTCAGTAGATCGTACACTCTTGGATGACATAAAAACCAATGAAACAACCAAAAAGAGGACACATCAGAAGAAAAAAGGAAAATCATGCCATGGAATTTTTCCAAAAGATGTCATCGATGTATTTCCCCACTTTAAAGCACTTGCTACACCATTACTATGAGAATTTGCTTTAAAGAAGCAAATTTTTTTGTCCTAAGAAATGAGAACCTTCCTCAGAAAACCCTATGCCAAGTCATATGTTTCTGAAGTAAGATGCATTATGAAATAGGAAGGTAGGGTTGCCCCCATAAATACATAAGGGATCTATGGATTTTGGGTCAGTATGTTTGTGCTACAATGTTTTCATAGAGCATGGAACTGTCATCATTCCCCAAATACTCATAGAACTAGAAGAATGACACAAAGAAAGTGAAAACAAAGAAAAACCTTATGTCATCCCCAAAAGGAAAACACAAGACAAATGAAAGAGATAAAGAAAAATATTTTGGGTCAACATGGAAGAGACCTAAATTTCTTGACGCCTTGTGTCATCCCCAAAAGGAAAACACAAGACAAATGAAAAAGATAAAGAAAAATCTTTTGGGTCAACATGGAAGAGACATGAATGTCTTGATGCCTTGCATCATACCTAAAGGGAAAACAAAACACAAATGAAAAAGATAGTTATGACATAGAGAAGAGTGAAGGTACACATAGAAGAATGCACAAAGGATAGGAACATTAAATGAAATGTCACAGGGGATCACATTACAAACATGCAATCATATAAAGAAAATTGAAAAATAAAAATTCTAGTAGGGCACAGGCTAGTCAACCTAAAGCAAGCCATTCGCCTCCCAATCTCGGTCGGTATAAATGGAAGGCGGGAAAATAGCCAAAGGGACAACATCAAGTGTTGAACTAGGACATGCACCAAGTTCAACACTCTTTTTAGGAGATTTGTCATTTAAGCTCATGGAAGAAGAAAACAATGTATTTAACTCATCATGCACTTGTTCATCAATCTTTGCAATGTCAATTTCATCGTCTAAGCTAATCACAACAAGAGGTCAAATAGTAATGTCCATACAATGCTCTTATTTATGTTGCAGTGAGGGTTGAGAGTCATCATGCATTGCTTCAGGTAGGTTTGTATTTTGATTTTCTATGTTACTATTGCTTTCTTGAATTTGCAATCTATGAAAAATAACACGACATCTACGTCTATGCTCTCTAGCACTTCAATTTCATTTTAGTTTATTGTCAATTTTTTTTGCGTAAGAGAGGGTTTGTCAATCATAGGTTCCTTCTCTTCCTTTGGAAGACTAGAAGAAACCAAAATAGGTTGTTCAACCGCTTTCTCTTTGAGTTTGTACACTTTTTTGACTCTAGGAGGGACAATGATATTGCTTGTACTATCTCATGGTCTCTTGTGAGAAATTACAAGAGGTTGTTATATAGATTGTTCTTATATGGTCAGAAGTTTTTTTGGTTCAATCATTGTCTCATCAATAATGGTTTTTTCAACCATAGGTTGAGGCATGTTTCGAAGGGATAGTTCTTCTATTTTCTTTGCCTTGAATTTTTGATATGATTTGAAAAATAAATTTTCACGAGGCTTGATAAGCTCCATAGGCTCGGGCCAAAAGTAATCTGGTGAAAATTTCCCTTTTTCTGAGGTAGGATGGAATCCACTATGATGCAAAGTGAAGATTTCATTACCAAATGGAAACTTTAGACATTTATGCACAACCGAAGGGACCAAATTCATGGAGCGAAGCCATGGATAGCCTAGCTTCACATGAAATTGGTCCAATTGTGGGATGATGGAGAATGAGACTATTAATGTTTTTGGTCCCACTTTTAAAGGGATATCTATAAAGCCTATCATAGGGTAAGAAAATCCATTTTGTGTCTTGATCCATGCTTTCAGGTTATCATATGTATCTTGATATAATTCGTGCACATATAAGAATTCTTTTGTGATCACATTCTCTCCACAGATGGGATCAATCGATATCCCATTAGTGAGCTTATTATTGATTCGGCCAACTATGTAAAGAGGACCATCAAGTGCACATTTAGGTATGTCATTTTGTGAGAAACCAATTTCAAGAGGTTGTCTAATCAAGCCCTTACAAGGTATAGCTTTGATAAATTATATCACTTCATTTGTGGGATGTTGTTCATGTTGGAGTAAACAAGTCATTATCTGATAATTAATTAATCATCAATTAATTATTAGAGGCTTCTTTACTTTAGTTCACTTAAGCTAAACTTAGGAGTTGCTTCTTAATTTTTAGTTTGATTCTTATTATTGGATTGGAATGGATTTAGGACAAGTTGTCTCATTGCATGAGATTATCACACTTGTCTCTATCTTGTTAATCCACATGTAGGTTTTTCTTGTCCATTGTTTATATAAGCATGCACATTCATTTGTAATATTTATCCAGGGTAACATGGTTTAATCCAAGTTATTTGCATCAATACAATTCTCAGGTTATTGAGCACAATCTCATTTTTGATCTTCTCTATTGTAATAGGTAATTGCTTGCAGGTGTTTCATGGGACATGGTATCAGAGCCCAGATTTGTAGCCCCCTATTCAATTTTTGAAGGGATTTGACCTTGAGCAAATTTTTGGTGCATCCTAGAGAAAAACAGGCCTTGTCGTCATCTTTGGAGCAGCCAAAAACTTAAAGAATTCCCATCGTTTCATCAATTTTGGAACAATTGCAACAAAAGGAAAAATCTTTTTAGATGCATGCTACAGATCTGAGCGTCTTGATTTTCATGTAGGTGCACAGGGTTCTTTTGTTTTTTAAAGTTTTTTTAATCCATCAATCAAAAAAAATTATATTTCGAGGTTTTTAATATTTTTTATCCTCAAAATAATATATATATATCAAGAAATTTGTTTGAAATCAATTTTTAAAAAAATACAAAAAAATCATGAATTTTTTTTTTGAAATAAAAAAAGGGGGACATATATTGTACTTGCATGATAGAAGCAGTCCTTGGGGGTTCACATTGAGTCCTCCTTCTATCCTTATTTCTCTAGTACAACCATTTCTTTTTCTCTCTTTTGGAGAGGATTTTTTCCCATGAGGTTTTCTCCTTTTCTCCAGTTATGAGAGATTCATTTATTTATGTACATTGGTACCTCATCAAGTATTGTAGTCGAGACCCATTATGCATTCATTTAGCTTTCTTTATTAGTAGTTTAGCTTCTCGCTAAGTTTATCTTAAGGGGGGGTGTTGGAGTAAACAATTCATTATCTGATAATTAATTAATCATCAATTAATTATTAGAGGCTTCTTTACTTTAGTTCACTTAAGCTAAACTTAAGAGTTGCTTCTTAATTTTTAGTTTGATTCTTATTATTAGATTGGACAAAATTTAGGACAAGTTGTCTCATTGCATGAGATTATCACACTTGTCTCTATCTTGTTAATCCACATGTAGGGTTTTCTTATGCATTTCTTATATAAGCATGCACATTCATTTGTAATATCTATCCAGGGTAACATGGTTTAATCAGGTTATTTGCATCAATATTGTTGTGCCTATAACACACACACCCCATTTGGAATGGGGACCCTCTCTATTTGCTTTGTTGGGTTGCTTTTGTCTTCACCTCATTTTGTGTTCCACCTATTTTGAGTCTCAAGTGGTTAGGGAGTCCCAAAGCTATCATCTTGAGTTGACCAAGTTTCGCCACCTTAAAAAAATTAGGTCTTTGGCCTTTGCAGAGTTCCTTTGGTAGTTTTCCTTGAAACTTCACAAATCTTGTCCTTCGCCTGTTGTAGGTCCACACCTGCGGGCTGCCCTATGGGGACTTCCATATTAACTTTGTTGTCTCTACAACGAGTGAGTCGGTACATCCTCCCGCTTTGTGGGACCCGTGGTCTTTGTTGCCGCCCTTTTCACTGACCTGCCCAAACCACTAATATCTAGGTTCCATCCATGTTGGCATATGGCTTCTGGTGTTTTCATTGATGACAACCTAAATCATTGATCCAGTCCACACTTCAGTATTTTTCCATACTGGGAGAGAGTAAAGAATAGGGT
Source organism: Sequoia sempervirens (assembly GCA_007258455.2). Lineage (NCBI taxonomy): Eukaryota > Viridiplantae > Streptophyta > Pinopsida > Cupressales > Cupressaceae > Sequoia > Sequoia sempervirens. Next base: position 237,777,624 of record VDFB02105785.1, read on the forward strand.
ATATGATTGAAGTTGAATATGTCAATCCATTTGCATTACCAGTTTATTAGTTTGGGTTGTGGATCTCAGAGAAGGTCATTGGGTATCTGGAATATCTTATTCTTGAGTTTTGAGCCATCACATTAATTGGTGTACGAGTTAGGAGATCCTATTGATTGATTTTCTATTTAACAGTGCTAGAAGGTCGACTATGTGAATGTGGCATGTTGCGGATGTTCAAGGTGAAATTGTTTGAAGTATTTTTGGGTTTGAGGATTTTGTTTTGGGTCCTTACTATGTTGTGGCCAATAGTTTGTAAATATTTTATATTTTTTTGGAGCCGACTTGTAGTGATTAAATCTTTAGTTGTGGATATATATAAGCTATTGATTATATCATTTTGGGAGATGAATGAAGTGTGTTAATGTATGTTGCAAAAATCAAAAGGATTGTAATGCAATTATGCATAGTTTCACTTATGCATAAAAGGATTTGCAATGCGAATGAAAATAGACAGAGCAGAAGAGCAGAATCAGACAAGCAGGTCAAGAATGTGACTGATGAGCTTAAGCAAAATTGTAATCAAGCATTAGCAGATGTTATTCTCTTAGTTCAAATCTTCTGGATGTAATTCAAATCCTTTGTAAGATAGTGAGTCTTCTTTTTGTATCTGAGCAGTGAGCTCTAGGTAGTGTGCATGAATGCATGTGCATTCCCCATTTGTAAAACACTTATATTTGAGTACTCAAATTGTGGATTGACCTCCACCACGGTTTTTCCCTAAATAGGGTTTCCACGTAAAAATACTTGTGTTATGGTGTTGCAGTTGATTGCTTTATGTGTTTACATCTTTCTTTTCATTCAATGTTGTAAGTGGTTTAGAGATCGGATTAATATTGTTAAATTTTGTAAAACATTGATTCACCCCCCTCTTAGTGTTCCTTGATTCCAACAATTGGTATTAGAGCCTAGTTCCTCGAAAGAAGTTTAACAACTTGAGGTGGATCTTGGAATGTAATGGACTCTGGTTGTCTTCATCAACAATTTTTGGTGGAACTTGATGATCTTGATCAGTCCAATGAAGAAGTCCGGGAATTGAAAGAAAATATTAAGGATGCTGAGAAATTCATTCAGACATTGAAGGATCAGATTATTAAGTCTAGGGAGAAGAGAAAGGATCTTTGTGATCAAATTAAGCAAAAAGAGAGCAAAATCATGGATGATGTTCACCTGAATCAAACCTTGAAGGAAATAACTGAAGAATGTGAAAAGCTTGCCAAAGACAATGCTACCCTAAAGCATGAGATGGAATCTATGGTGATGAAGCTAACTAAGGAGATTGAAGAGAAAAAGAAGAATGAGGAGAATCTTGCTTAGTCCTTAAAAGAAAGACCGGATGAATGCAACATAATTAATGGAGGATTCATTTAGTTGGATATTGAACTGCAACAATCCATAAATAATGAAGAAGAGCTTTAAAGATAGATTGTTATTCTCAGGGATGAACTTGCTACTGCAAATGAATACAAGGAGAAGTTCATGATTAGCTCAATTAAGCTTGATGAGCTGACTCAAGGTCAGAAGAATGGAAATGACAAGTGAAGTCTTAGATATGAGAAAGGATAAAGTTCCAGATTTGGACAAAGGAATTTTAGGCAAGAAAATTAGATGAACAAAGAAAAAAGGCATCTAGTAAGACAACCTAATGCTCAAAAGTTTAATGGATACTATTTTTCTTGCAATAAATTTGGTCATATGGCTGCTCAATGTAGAAGTAAAATGAAATCAAGTGATCCATCATTCTCCGGTCAGTGTTTCAATTGCAATAAGTTTGGTCATAAGTCAATTGAATATAGAAATATTTCAAACAACTCTGTCAATAGAAGGAATGTTAAATGTTATACTTGTGGAAGATTTGGGCATATTTCTAACTAGTGCAGATCAAGAAGAAATCAATGGAATAACTGGTCTGGACAAGGAAATGTTGTGTGTTACAATTGCAACAAATGCAGTCACATTGCAAGATTTTGTTGAAACAAAAATATGGATAGAAGAGGTATGGCATACAAAGGCAGAAATAAGCATAAAGATGATAAACGAAAAGGGAATGTGACTGTGGATGTAATAAGAGATCATATGAAGAAGAAATGGATAAGAAAGAGTAAGTCTAATGTAGGAAATGGTTTTGTATTGGAATCTGGTGCTGGTAATTCCTCCAGGAATTGATTTCAGGCCATTGGCCTATGGGGATTTTTTCAAGAAAATCCTTTTTCCCCTTGTTAGTAGTTGGTGCCAAAATGTGGAAGACTATCAACAGTTGTATTAATGATTTACAGATGCATTAGCAAACACTTGTAAATAAATTCAAGCAATTGAAGGTCCATAGAATAATTTTTATCTCGCTGACTGAGAAAATAGGGTATCTGGAACACCTAGGGAAAAAGCATTTAATACAACAAAAGGTTAGGTGTGCGAGTTATAAAAATAAAGTTGGAACCCTCAGATGTCACTTTATATCGAATAAAATAAGAAGAGCACTCTGCAACAAAATTTTGAAAGCGTGAAGATAATTCGGTGATGAAACCCTAATCCATCAGGTACTTCAGTTGTATTGAGAAATTTTTGTTTAATTTGGTGTGCAATTGAAGAAATTCTTTGGTAGAATCAAGAAATGAGTACGAATGGTAAAATGGAACAAATCAAAGGAATGATAAACCTAGATGAGTATGGAAATGAGAAGATTAGAGTTGTAAGAAACATGTTGTTGCACGATGAAATGAAATGGTTGAAAGAAGAAAAACACAAAAGCTTGGATATTTGGAGTGAATTCCCCTATTTCAAAAATGTAGAAATCCTTGAGTTTATTCTAGATAGATTGAATGATGATATTCTAACTCTGGATAAACCCAACCATATCTCAAAAGAAGTGATTGGAACTGTAACTGGGTTATGCAAAGTTGGGGATGTACTGAGAAAGAAGTCAATTTGAAATAAAGAAGTCGAAACCCTAACTGGAGTAACTAGAGATGAAAGGGAATTAATAATCTCAACAATTAGAGATTCAGTGACAAGGAGCATTGCATATGGAGTATCTTACAAAATATTTTTTAGAAATAGAGAAGGTGCAACTTCGGGAAGTGTTGTTTACATTTCACACAAGATGATAATGGAAGATCAGGATTTTGAACTTTGCGGATTACTGAAAGATCAAATGATGGAGAACATACAATTGAAAAAGATGACAAATTACCCTTTTAGGTTTGGTACTTTGGTTATATGTCTTGTGATGTATTTTTTGAATTGCTTACCACTAAACAACAATGTAATATTGGAAGAGAGTGAACTAGTTTGCAAGTAGATTTACATACATTCTAACAATTTGGAAAACTGTGATCAAGTATATGAAATTTTCTTTAAAGGTTTGCTAAGAAACTTTAGCTCACTTGGTATTCCCATTCGAGTAAGGGCACTTGAAGTTGGTTCCTCCTCCGGTGAGATGGAGAGAAAGAAGAAAATAGCAAAAGAAATTGTTGTCTGTACTCCACCAACATGCAAGACTCTAAGACTTGAAGAGAAAGGAAAAGAATAGATGATTGTGGATATACTAGATGAGGAATTTGATAAGGAAATTGAGGAAACCCAAAGAAAAGAATTGGAAACAGCCGAACCAGAACAAGAAAAGGAAATGACGGAAGAAAGTGAAGAAGAAGGTGATTTAACCAAAGAAGAGATATTGCAGCTTATTCATGAGGAAGATTAAATGCAGAAAATCACAAACATATGGTCTATGAGACCTTCATTTGAGCAGGACATGATTTTAAACATAGTAAGTGCTCATCTTGTGCACAACGATATTAAATTAGAGAGTTTATAAAATATGTTTCCAGAAGAGATGATTGAATGCATCAAGGAAATCATGGACTCTAAGTCTCAGAGCAAGGAAGAAGAAGTAATTCTACACCTAAACAAGAAGTATAGATTATCACTCAACAAGCTAAAAAGGCACATGAATTAGCTAAGGCAATGCATAAAAACAATAAATAACATCTACAACTACTATCTTTGATGGCCTCATGCAATCAAAAAATACAAAGAAAAATTGGAACAATTTGAAACAAAGTTGAACAGTATTGGACAAGATTTTAACATGTTTCAAGATCAAGATGGTGCAATTAAGAAAAGGATTCAAGAATTACAAACAGAGCATACAAATGTTCAAAATACCAGAAACAGGATTGTCAACACCTTTTGGAAAGTAAAGGACATAATAGAATGCAGACTGGAATAGTTGATTAAGATACTAAGGAAAGGAGAGATATTAGAAGAAGCTATCACCATTTCAGAATCCCTCATCAAGATTATCAACTAGACATCTAAAAACAACAACATGATCATAATCACTAGGATTGCAGTAGAAGCATGGAAAATTTTCTTCTGGAGATGAAGGAAAAATACAAGATAATCTTCTAACACAAGTAGCAGCTATATTTCTTCAAAATTTTGAACCAGTTTTTGAATAAGCAAGTTTTTTTTGGTTTCACTCCAAAAGGGATTACTGTAGGAAAATATTTTACTATCTATTTGTCATTGATGTCAAAGGGGGAGAGAGATTAGTGAAAAATTCCTTATCAAATTCAGGGGGAGTTGTGTTAGCTATGACTTTTTAAAGTCTTGAAGGATTGTAGTATGTTGGTTCTGACACTTAGTCATTTTTCACTAAGTGTTTCCATCAATGCCAAAGGGGGAGATTATTGGCATATGGCTTCTGGTGTTGTCATTGATGGAAACCTAAGTCATTGATCTGGTCTGCACTTCAGTATCTGTCCATATCAGGAGATAGAGTAAAGAACAGGGTATTCGACTGAAGTTGAATTTGTCAATCCATTTCCATTACTATTTTATTAGTTTGGGATGTGGATCTCAGGGAAGGTTTTTGGTATCTAGAATATCTTATTCTTGAGTTTTGTGTCATCACATCAATTGGTGTATGAGTCAGGAAATCCGGTTGATTTATTTTTTGTTTAACAATGCTAGAAGGCTGACTAAGTGAATGTGGCATGTTACGAATGTTCGAGGAAAAATCATTTGAAGTATTTTTGGGTTTTAGGATTTTTTTTTGGGTCCTCACTATGTTGTGGCCAATAGTTTGTAAATATTTTATATTTTGTTGGAGCCAACGTGTAGTGATTAAATCTTTAGTTGCAGATATATTTAAGTGATCAATTATATCATTTTGGGAGATGAATGAAGTGTGTTGATGTATGTTGTGAAAGTTAGAAGGATTGTAGTGCAATTATGCATAGTTTCACTTATGCATAAAAGGATTTGTGATGCAAATGAAAGCAGAAAGAGCAGAAGCACAAAATCAAACAAGCAGGTCAAGAATGCAACTAATGAGCTTAACCAGAACTGTAATCAGGCATTAGCAGATGCTATTCTCTTAGTTCAAATCTTCTAGATGTAATTCAAATCCTTTGTATGACAGTGAGTCTTCTTTTTGTATTTGATCAGTGAGCTCTAGGCAATGTGCCTGAATGCATGTTCATTCCCCATTTGTAAAACACTTATATTTGAGTACTCAAATTGTGGACTGACCTCCATCGTGGTTTTCCCCTAACAAGATTTCCACGTAAAAATCCTTGTGTTATGGTATTATGGTTCATTTCTTTATGTGCTTACATCTTTCTTTTGGTTCAATGTTGTAAGTGGTTTAGAGATCAGATTAATATTGTTAAATTTTGTAGAACGCTGATTCACCCCCCTCTCAGTGTTCCTTCATTCCAACAGTCCACCCTGTGGGCCCCGAAATTCTCGTCGTTGGCTCTTTTGAATTGCATGCCCACCAATTTCGTCTACTTCTGTACCTGCATTTATTACAGACATTTAATGCTTAAAATTCTATAAATAACAACTCTGACAGGTCATTTTCACGAACATTCTTCCTACAAGCTTATCAGAGCTCTCCAGCTTCTGCTGCCTCCATGCTCGTGAGATCTTGTCGATGTTTGAGCATCACCATTTTCAATCTATGCATGTATTCTTGCGGGGTGCCTAGGTCAGTTTTACATTGCCATTCATTTTATGTGTTTTTCTTTTATTTTTGTGAAGTTGTTAAATTTTGAAGAATAAAACCTCAGGAACTAGTTAGACCACACCATGATGCACAAAACCCATGTCTTAAAAACTTGAAAATCCTTTGAAATCTGCTCTAGAGATCCATGTGGAAGCTTCATCCTCCATTGTCGTTCTTGAACCAGGGTTGTCAAGCTCTTGTGGCCCGCAACACCCTCATTGTCATTGCTTAACACTCTGATGACAAACTTTGAGAGATCGACCGTTACCTTCCTTGGGCCCACTAATGTGAGTGGATGCTCCCTCATTATCGTCACCTTTTTGAACTTAACGAAAATCATAAGTCAAATGACATCCTTTCAACCCCATGGGTTTGGGAATGCAGGTTTTTGCAATCGGATTGCCCTTTGTGCCTCGCTATTTAAAACAACTAATCAATCCCAGCCTCTTCCCATGCGGGCCCCAAGTTTTCCATTTCACCTTACCCTTTTGAACAAATGCCTAAGTGTGGGCCCTTCTGCGAAGCTTCCCATTGCAGACTTCTATCTGTGGACCTCTGTTGCTCATTTTTCATCTAAAACAACCTTGGCTGACCATTTGTCTGCTTTGCAGACTCCACACCAACCACCTCCACTGAGCCCCGAAGAATGAGAATGCAAGTTTGCTAATTGCGGATCCTCCATTGTGGGTCACGGTCGCCATTTGTCTGATGTTTAAAATGGACAATGATCTCCACCCTTCTGCTCCCCGAGCCCTGGCACCCACTTTTCCTTGAATTTTTATTGAAAACCATTAAGTAAAAATTGAATGTGGGCACTCTGATGTGGGTGACCAATTGCAGGCCGTTGTCCTTCTTTAGCCATTCTTTAACTGCCAAGCCAAGCTTTCCGCCTACTAAACGGAGCCCAAGCTCACTATTTCCATTTGACTGATAACAAACCAATGACTTATGATGATGACCTTTGTGGGCTCGACGGTGCGGACTGCCCCCTATGGTTTGCCATCCTGTCTCTGCCATCCTAAATGGCTAACGTCCAACATCTCCTCATGGTTCCTCGCCCACACGTTGTTGAAGTAATTGAACTTCACAGTTGATTAGATGCCAACTTTCTTGAATGCGGCCCCACATCATGGGACACTGTCTGCAGGATTCCACATCACTAGTGTCATTTCAAACAGTGGAGCCTTTAAACGGCTGAGATGCCACCTGCACCTGCAACCCTTAGGTTCGCACCCCAAAATGACTGAGTTAGAACTTCCAAGACCTCAAGAATGATCAAGCCCATGTGTCAGAATGACCTAACCTCTTGGTGGGCCCCTTTACAAGGTAGAAACCTGATGCGGATGGATCCATGTGGGTCATCGTGCCTTGTTTTCCATATGTTTACAACTTCCTCCAAAATGGCCCCAAGCCCAGGGAAGTCTGCATCCCTAGGTTTGTATTTCCATATCTCCCTCGAATAGAAGGAAAATGATGATCTAAAAGGAATGTTATGATCTTCAAATGATAAGTGACTCGATCTAACATTGTCTTGTAAGATTTTGCTAACGCTTCCCTCATTTTACACATAAATATGCTTACTGCTACTTTGCTTGTAGAATTTATGGAATCAGCCGCAGGACCATCAGGGGCGTCTGCAAAAAAGGAGAAGGGGAAGAAGACCACCAAGGAACCAAAAGGGAAGGAGGAAAAATATTATATGAATTACAAATTCCACATGACCGACATCACCTCTAAGGTTACCACAGAATGGGATACATTCACGGATACCAACTTGGGAAAAATTGACATTGATGAATTCAGACAGAGAATCATTGCCAACCCCACTATGGAAGGTGCAAAGAAAATTAGAAAGAGTGGGTTGGCCAAGGCAGTTGGTTTCTCACCTACTCTTGTCGCTCCTGAGCTGGTGATGGCCTACAGAGAGGCCTATCAAGAGAAAACTAAAAGAATTGTTGACCACGATGGTAGGGTATTGGCCGATTTGTCCTCCAAATCCATAGGGAAAACTTTCCACATCCTCACCTTTGATCCAATGGAGAAAACCACAAAAGAATATGTAGAAAGTATGTAGAAGGTTGCTAACCCTCTAAGATTGAAGAAATTGATCAACCAATACTGGTTTAAGGAAAAGAGGGGCAACACAAACAAAGTACCTCAAGAACTCTTCAAAAGTGATTTCCATGAAGATTACCATGACTTGGTAACCTTACTAAGTAGAGTCATGGGCATCCCAATTGCTACATACTTCCAAGATTGGATGTTTTATTTTATAGAGGAGATTATCAAGGGGAAGACTAAGTTCAACTGGGTAGGAATGATCAACAATCGCTTTCATGAGTAGTTTGTAGCCGTCAAAAGGACCTCCCATTTCTACATGACCTCTTACCTGGTCTATCTGTTGGCTGGCCCCGTTCCATGCAAAGGTCTATTTGTGGTACAAATCCAAACTCTAGGAAGAGAACTAAAGGTATATGATAGGAAACTGCAGCTTCAATACCACAATTTCAAGAAAGACTATTGCCAGGTAAATGTTGCCTTTATCAGGCACATCATTAGACTTCACAGAGGAGACTTTGAGAGAAGGGTCACACATAGTGCTCATGCATTCATTCACCAGTTCGGGTTTCTATTTATTTAATTCCCAAAATTCAGTTACATCCGAACTAAGGGCTTCTTCGAGATGCCATAAAAGCTACCCATATATCCAAATGGCAGGTTGCTCTTGTTGGAGATCTCCAAGTAGTTGTAGCACACACACACACACTTTTGAGTGACAAACACCAGTCAAGCATCCCTTATCCTCTCACCTTCGGCCAGGGAATGTATGCAATTCCTACATCTCAATGTGTGGAGTATTCTAAGAAGGAAATCATTGAATATAACTTGGAACTCTACACTCCCCAACTGAAAATGGATCCATATGGAAAATTAAAGAAGATGGTTGGTAGGGAGTATGCCCATTTACACAATCTTGAAGATTTATGGGAAAACTACAAAGACGATAAGGAGGTGTGCATGAGGCACTATATGCACATGATGACAGACTTTGTTAAAAAAGTCAAATTGTTCCTAGTGCCGAATCAAATTATGGAGGATGAAAGCACAATTATAGATCTGAGATTTGATGTTGTTACTAGCCTGCCATTGCCTCTAATTGACTGGGATGAGGAAGAGTTCACACCTTCGGCCAGGGAATGTATGCAATTCCTACATCTCAATGTGTGGAGTATTCTAAGAAGGAAATCATTGAATATAACTTGGAACTCTACACTCCCCAACTGAAAATGGATCCATATGGAAAATTAAAGAAGATGGTTGGTAGGGAGTATGCCCATTTACACAATCTTGAAGATTTATGGGAAAACTACAAAGATGATAAGGAGGTGTGCATGAGGCACTATATGCACATGATGACAGACTTCGTTAAAAAAGTCAAATTGTTCCTAGTGCCGAATCAAATTATGGAGGATGAAAGCACAATTATAGATCTGAGATTTGATGTTGTTACCAGCCTGCCATTGCCTCTAATTGACTGGGATGAGGAAGAGTTCAATGACCTCGATATTTAAAAAAAACCAATAGAAGACAGGACAAAGCAGTGGATTGATGGGAAAATTGCTCAGCTGAAGCTACAAGGAGCAACCTTGACCTATGGAGAGCTTGAGGATGAGCTCAAGAGTGAAACCAACAATGGGACTATTGTTGCCCTATCTAGAGAGACTCCAAAATCTCCTCACAATACCAAGTCAAAGAAAAGAAAAGAGATAGTTGAGTGCCAACTGAAACATAAGATATATTCAAGGAATTCCTTTGAGGGTGAGCCCTCAAAGAAAGCAAAGAAATCAAGCGGATTCACTAAAATTCCCACAATTAAAGAGGATCCACTCCATGAGGGAGAGGAAGAAGAGGCTGAGCAACCAAATTCTCCACCTACCACCTCTGCTCGTGCTTCCACCACCACCATTGCAGCTACTATCACTCCTTTGCCAGCATCTCAAGCACTACTCACTTCCTCCCCACCTACAGTGGACATCTCAGTTCACCTTGCCTCCACCTCACCTACTACACCCATTATGGTGAGGGATTCTTGTTTTTACACCACTTCTCCACTCTCTTCTTTGTACATGTCTCCATCATCAACTATTCCCTTGGCCTCTGCAACAACAATGCCCACCCTTACTCTCCTTGAAGTTTTTTCTTGGCGCATGCAAAACATACCAATGGAGCTCCCAAGAGTATTGATGAACCCAATAGTGCAAGTTGCCTCAGCTCAAGTTCTTGCCAGTTTCCCTACCCCTCCTCTAACAAAACCACCCAAAATGGAAGCAAAGATGCAAATTTATCAAGAGCTAGAAATACAGGAGAGGGAGGAAACAAAAGAAATGGATGAGGAATTAGAAAACTACCATGAGAAACTAGAGCATCAACACTTCGTTATTGATGAGGTAGTGCATGAAGAAGAGGAAACACAATCCTCTAAGGAAAATTTTGAGGACCCTAGTGAAAAATACATTGTGGAAACCTCTGACCAAGAGCTTGAGGAAGAGTTGGACCAACAACTCAAAGATGGTGAGGAGGAAGTTGAAAGGTAGTCCTCTGAAGAGAAGAGGGAAACATATGAAGAAATGTAGGTAACTACAGAACCTCCAACCAAGGAACAAGATAAAATCCTAGGTCATGATGAAAAGATTCCTCGTACAGGAGAAGAAGAAGAAAAGAAAGAGGAAAAGAAAGAAGATAAGCCTAAAGAAGAGGTTGAAATAAGAAGAAGCTCACAAACATAGCATCATGTAGAGCACGTGCAAGAAGAAGAAGAAAATTCATTTTAAGTGGAAGATATCCCTAAGGAAAACGTAGCTATCAATGATTCAAAAAAGGAAATGACTATATTCATCCACAACTCAGATGAGGAAGAGGAAGAGAAAATAGAACCAGAGGTCTCAGGTCATGAAGAGAAAGAGATCCATCATATCCAAAGAGAGGAAGGTGATCATGAATCACCAAAAGAAGGGTCTTAGATGTCCAAATGGTTGAAGAAGCAATTACAAAAGAAGGCCCCTGCTCTTATGGATCCTAAAGAGAGGCTAGAAGCCATCCTAGCTAGAGCTCAGAAAGGAAGGGAGAAGGAGAAGAAGCCAAGGGTCCGATCCAATATCATGATGGATGCATTGGGATCAAGGACCGTGCAAATAGCTACATTAGTGATGGGTAAAGGAGAGGGAGAAAGCTATAATATCTCCACCATTGACCATGGAACAACCACCATGGAGTAGAAAATTGATCATCTCTAGGGATATGTTGCCACTATTGTGCATCAGATGAATAAGGATCAATCCTCTAAGGAGGAGTTAAAGGCACAAGTGGTAGATCTTAAGGCCTACATACAATAATGGTCCTCTGTTGAATATTTTCCTACAACATTATCAACCACTCCTATGCTTCTTTCAAGGATTATATCAACAAATTTGAGAGGAGGAAGAATTGAACTAAGGCCACTAAAGATTGGTTTTGGCGGGTGGTCTACAATGGAGATATGGGCATCGGTCATGTTGTCCATACAACACAAATTTTGGGAAGTACAAAAGTAGCTCAAAGGCACAAGGAAATTTTGTACTGACTTCCTGGAGCTTTATAGGATTACATATCCTAAACTTGAGGCTATCCTCAAGATTCCTGAGAGAACATGGGAAAAGGAGTTGACACTGTAAAGGATGACCATTGGTTCATCGAGACCTGGAAGCTAGGTCTTGATCATTGAAGAGAATTCTTGGAGAGAGTGCTCCATGAAGTGGAGCTAGACCTAGATTGGGTCAAAAAAAATTGAGCAGCCTGTGAAGAATATCTGAAGCTTATGACTGACTATGATATGCCCACCGTCGAGCTAGATCCCAAGGGGATATGGCCATATTTTTATAAGAAGATGGAGAACAGGACCACCAATACACTCACATCATATTTTGTGGATTTTGATGCTCGATCCTTCACTCAATCAGAGTAGGTGATAAAAAACACACCAAAATGCAACAAGGATTGGGACTTGATTACCAAAAAATCCAAAAAATTAAACTTCCAAGTGCTCTAATACGATATAATGGAATGGAGTAAGCTTCAGGCATTGATAGGATAGTTCATGGGATATGCCACAGTGAAGAAAAATGAAGGAAATCTGGTTATTGATGATGAGTTCCTCATAGTGTAGTTGCAACAAAGGGTAATCAACTAGAGGAAAATAGTGTTATAGTGCCAGGCACTAGAAGACAAAATAGGCTAAAAGACAAAGATGTAATTTTAAATTGTAAAATATTAAGGGGTAGGTGAAACCCTAATTTGTAGTGAATCTTGGCCACACAATGAGATTAAATCATGGCCATTCATTTTTTTTTTTTGGACACTATAAATAGGAGTCTCCTCTTATTTTCAAGAGAGAGTTGAGTTGTAAATACATGCTACTCAAATTCTAATAGAAATTCATTTTCTTTTGGTGGATTCTTGAGTTTCATTCATGTTTCATGATTCATCTCCTCATAGTTAATAGATTTGAGTAGATTTACTATTCCATGTGTTTATCATGCTTTCAGTAGATTAGTTAATGCTATTCATTGATTCTGAAGAATTATGTTGTGTTGATGCCCTTCCTTGTTCATGTTTTTTGTTGTTTATTGATGATAAATAGCAGTGTAAAGCTAGTCTGAACATGAATTTAATGTTGCACTTAAACTCTATCTTTTATTCATGCCTTATGGTGAATGAATGATTGAAAATCTGCAGACCTTAGAAGATTGCACTAGTTTCATGAGACTGTTAGTTGACTTGGTTAAGTGGAACTTAGTTTCAGGAAGGTCATCCATTGTAGCATCCTCCATTGTTACTGTTCATCAATAGTTTTGGGTCTAGGAACTTACTTTCTTCCCTTCCCTTTTGACCTTTCTTTAAAATAGTAATTTAGGAAAAGTTCTAGCATCATTATAAAGCCAAATCTGATGAAAAAAGTTGAGTTTCAAACTGTTGTCCTAAACTTGCAGCAATAGAACAACATTTCAAAATTGTATAAACTCTATTCAAGGAACCAATTCCCTTCCAACTTAACATACGTAAGGCTGCCCTATGATTACCAAAAAATCACATGAAACAACTAAGATATTCCAAGCACTGTCATGACCTGACATCTGAAACCTTAGGATAGTTTTCTACAACTTGTAGGAAATTGTCTTTCAAGAGAGGTGATGCACTTATGCATTACTTGTGTTGAGAAGTGAAAAAACACCAATCAAAAGAACTGGCGCTAGAGGGAGGGCATAATTTTTGTTAAGCTGGATCGAATCGGTTCATTCTTCCCTGAAAAATTCCAAAGAGTTCTAAGGTCAACACAAAACAAAGGGGAATTTCAGGAACTACAGCCCCCTACTAGGGCTAAGAAGACTCGAAAATGGGACACTGATTCATCCTCTTCATATGCTCTATCTACTTCACCTTTATCCTCACGTCTCCCTTCCATCCCTTCGCCCCAGACTCATCCCTACTTTCCCACTTCCACTTCCTCCACTCAACCATCCCAAGCCACCTTCCAGTCACTCACCTCCCACAGCCAGGGTACTGCCCCTGTCCCTACCCCTCAAGTCCAAGGAGAAATCCCAACTACTGCTACCCCTGTGCAGCCCCAAGTTCCTGTTCAACAACAAATACAACCTTTGCCTCCTCCCATGGCTTGGTTGGGTAAAAATCCTTCTTTGTTGTCCTTCAATGATTATCATGACATGCCAAAGAATCTGGAAAGCTTTTGCACTAAATTTGATCCTCGTGACCCACATAGGATTGTGGAAGAACATATTAAAATATTCCAAACAACATTGAAGGATATGTAGATCAATCATGAGGGCGTGGCTTGCCAACTCTTCCATTATTCCTTAGGGGAAGAGTCCTTTTATTGGTAAATCAATTTTCCATTGGGATCCATCACTACTTGGGACCTTTTGAAGAATGTGTTCTTGCAGAAGTACACGATTTTGATCAACCCTCCAGAATTATATTAGAAATTCATGTCCATTCACCAGGAGGTTAATGAACCAATCAGCTCCTTCAATGATTGGTTTCACCAAGCCTTCATGAGATTGCAAGCCCCATATGTGCTTAATGATGCCGCTACCTTGCCAGTTTATTATGCTGCCCTAGACAAACTTACTGCCGCATTGGTAAAAATAGTGTGTCCACCTCCCCCTAGGTTGGTGGATGCTTATGCTAAAGTAGTTATAGCCAGCACTAACTTTGGGGAAAAATATTTTTGGTTTGCTTCCTTCTTTGGGACAAGATGCTCATCCCATGCAGATTCAGGGCTCTTTCAATCCTTACCACATCAGATGCCTCATATGAAATGAGTTCCATGGCTGCCAATAGTTCCTCATTTGGGATGTCAATGAATCAGGTGCCTCCAGTGCCTCATTACTTGTACCCACAATATAAAAATGTCTATCCTCAATAGTACTTAGTACCTACATACCTACAAGAACCTGAATTCCCGCAAGCACAACAAAACTAACTAGTGGTGTAGCTTATTTTCCTTCAAAACCAAGCACCACAACCAAGCAATAATATAGAGAAGGATTGATTGGATGAGTTGACAAAAATGATCAGGAAAATGTCCATAGAGATGAAATACCTGATGAATCAGAATAATTAGCTACAAGCTTCTCAAAATAATATCTAGGCCAACCTTAATCGAGACAATAGGGATAACCATGATGCGGGTACCTCATCTAGGAAGAATTACGAATGAGGGAAAAATTCCAACCAGAACTTCGAAAGAAGGCCTTCACAAAGACATAATCGTACATGGAATATAAGACCTAATAATGGAGGTGTTCCTACTCCTCTTGATCATCTTATCGATGCAGAAAAGAAAACTAGTGGGGTGTATCTCGCCGAGGCAGCATTGTCTAGATGGTGTTGGATCCATAAAACAAATAGTCATTCCAAATTGGATTGTCCTGAGTTCCTCAAAAGCATAGAGATCTTTCAAGTAGAGGTTCATAATGTTGTGGATAATTTTGGTTACCGAGACCTAGTCCCATCCGAACCGTATGATTCTTCCATGCTCGTGGTCAACCAGGCTACATTTCCCAGAAGCGAGAGTAATGCGCCTGAAAGGGAGACCGCTTCCCCAAAATACAAAGAAGAAAAGGAGGTATGTAATGAGGACACATTATCCCAGCTCTTTACTTCAATGGAAAATGGTCCAGTAGATGAAGAAGAATTACGTGAAGACGAGGTTCATATGTTTCACCAGAGGGAAACCCCTTATAATTTGTGAAATAGGCAAGTAGTCATCCCTTTTACAACCTTGACCCCACCTAATAACTTTAGTACTCTGCCAGACCCAAATTCTAGCAACAATTGATGTTATCCCTATGTTCCCACTCAATACTTTAACAAGAACAAGCAACCAAACCAGATGAAAAACAATTCCATGAGTTCTACCCAAGGAAAATTATCCAAGGTCAAAATTGAGTAAATGAGTGAATATGTAGCTAATGAATTCACGAAGGTTAAAATAAGCTTGTTTTCCTTTGAGTTGCTTAAAGTCCCTGCAATTAGGAATTCCTTATTTAGAATGATCAATGGAACTACGTCTTCCAAGTCAACCCAAGAAATACCAGCCAAGAGAGTCTCTTTTGAAGAGCCACAATATGAACTTGTAATTCAAGAAATCATAATAGGAAGAAGGATGTCCCTTCAAATCAACAAACAGGGAAGAAGCCTGCTAAAGAGTAGAATCAAGTGCAAGACAAAGAGAAGACTAATGAAAAGGATAAAAATCAGGTATCCCAAGTGGACACACCCATGGGATTATTCCAAGGAATGTTGGAAATGCCTCCCTTCCTCACCACTATCAGGATATTTGGGAAAAACCTGCACAATTGTTTGATTGATTTAGGAGCATTAGCTAATGCCATGCCCCTTGTTGTATGCAAAGCTTTGGGAATAGTCCCTACTCCTTCTAGAAGAAAGGTGACCCAATTAGAAAAAACTAAGGTGAACACAGTTGAAGAAATAAATTATATTCCCATGAAAATTGCTATAGACCCAAGAGTGCAACAAGTTATTGATATTCAGGTAGTGGATATCCCAGACACATATGGCATAATACTGGGATGAGACTTTACTAGGGAATTAAATGGATATGCCACAATTGAATTTTATCACATGTGGTTACCATGGAAGGGGCTACCAAACCAGATCCACATAGACTGGGAGCCACACATGAAGTTTATGATTACGAAATACAACAACACCAATGAGGTGTTGTTTGCTAAAATGGAGCTAGGTAATTACTACCCCATGGATTATCAAGAAGAATTAGAGTTCCCAGAGGAAGAGCCAGCAAAAGAGGTTTTCCTTGTCTTGTCCATCCCTATTGCCAATCTGGCCTATGTGCCTCAAAGTATAGAAATGCTGGTAGAATGAGATGACAATGGATCCTATGAAGATGGTAATTTGGGATTACTAGATGGATTCTAAGACTTCATAGAAAAGTGTGTGCAAGATCATCTCAGCCTTGGGACAAGGAAGGATTTCAAGGAGCTCCTATTACCAAGCTAGTGTAGGGTCCACAATGCAACCCACTCAAAATTTGAATGTTGTCTTTGTCAAGCAGTAGTGGCTCACATAAGTGGAAAAGTCATGCCCAAAGAGGAGCTATCAATAGGACATCCTGCCACTTGTAATGAGGGGCCAATACCCACCCTGGAAAGTGCAGATTCAAGTGTGCAGCCAGGAAAAGATGAATGTTTGGTCAGCCCTGGAGCTAAAGAGCCTTCCAAGTTTTGGGCACTACACTTCAATGGGTCCAAGTCCAAGCAAGGAGCAGGAGTTGGATTCAAACTCATTAGACCCATGGGTAAGTCTTACTTCACTGCTCATAGACTCCAATTCTATTGCACCAATAACGTAGCAGAGTATGAAGCACTAGTTCATGGTCTTTTGATGGCCCTAAGGAAAAGGGTCAAAATGTTACAAGTCTTTGGTGAATCTAAGCTAGTAGTAAAGTAAGTCTAAATTTGTATTCCTACCATGATACAAGACTAGAAAACTACAAGCATAGAGGCTAGGATCTTCTAGAAAGTTTAGATGCCTTTAACATCTAGCTGATCCCTTGCTCCCAAAATCACATTGTTGATTCCCTAGTCCAAGCAGCCAACACTCTTCAACCTTTTTCATTGTCTGGCCTCAAAATATTTACTATTGAGCTTACCTCCACCCCATCTGTGCTAGATAATGTTACCCATTTCCAAGTGTTCAATGATGGCAAGTATATCTTGGACTTTATTACAAGTTCTAATGTGTTTACAACTCTAATCATTGATGAAGTTGAGCCCAAAGAGGCTGAATTAGATATAGAAGGAGTCATCAATGTCAAAACCAATACTATTCCTAGAGGCATAGTCCAACTTGAGTGGATATTTGATTTAGATCAGATCATATATTAGGATCAACAAGAAAAGAGAGACTTCATCAACAATCAATGTGATACTCACAACCTTGGAACAACTGAGGAGGTTAAGAATGTCTTCATTGGAAAAGTGTGCAAGCCCAAAGAAAAGAAGGGAATCATTAATGCTTTGCAGAAGTATCATGATGTAGTTTCTTGGAGTTATGAGGATTTAAAGACATATGATACCTCAATCATCACGCACACCATCCCTCTCAAGCTGGACATGAGACCTTTCCAACAGCATCAACACCCAATCAATGCATTATTAGAGCCTATCATTTACAAGGAAGTTTAGAAGTTGTTGAAGGCCAAAATTATATTTCCAGTAAGGAACTCCATGTGGGTGG
Source organism: Sequoia sempervirens (assembly GCA_007258455.2). Classification (NCBI taxonomy): domain Eukaryota; kingdom Viridiplantae; phylum Streptophyta; class Pinopsida; order Cupressales; family Cupressaceae; genus Sequoia; species Sequoia sempervirens. The sequence continues at coordinate 237,795,511 of VDFB02105785.1, forward strand.
CTAATTTGGTCTTGGTAAGGAAAAAGAATGGAGAAATCAAATTGTGCGTAGATTTTTGCAACTTGAATAGGGCTTCAGAAAAAGACAATTATCTAGTGCCTTCACTGGATGAAGTACTTTAGATAAATAATGGTTCTCAAATGATGTCCTTCTTAGATGGATACTTTGGGTACAAGCAAGTAATGGTGCAATATGAGGATAGGCTCAAAACAACATTCACCACTAAGTGGGGAACCTTCGCGTATCGAAGAATGCCATTTGGACTTATCAACGCTAGCACCACTTTACAACGTGCAATAGACATCACCTTTAAGGATCTGATAGGAAAGTGCATTATCATCTGCATGGATGATCTCATAGTGTTGTCCAAGAAGAGGGATGATCATGTTTCTGATCTATCTAAAGTCTTCCAGAAGTGTAGAGAATTTGGAATTTCCCTCAATCTGAAGAAGTGCATCTTTGGAGTTACAAAAGGTAAGTTGCTCATACATGTTATTTTAGAGAGAGGCATCTCAATAGACCCCAAGCATATTCAAGAAATATTGAAGATTCAGCTACCAGGCAGCAAGAAGGAGCTAAAATATTTCTTCAGAAAGATAAATTTCATCAAAAAATTCATTACTGGCATTGCTGAAATAGTCAAGCCACTCAATGCCATGCTGAAACAAGATGCCAAGGTTGAGTGGAATCTAAAGGAAAAGTAGGCCCTTGAGTAAATCAAGAAAGCAATTGTTTATGCTCATGTGTTAGTCAGTCTTGATTATTTGAAGTCATTATACATTTACTCATTTGCTTCAAATCATTCATACACCAACATATTGACTCAAAAGGATGATGAAGGGAGTGAGCACCCAATTGCTTTCATGAGTGCTCCATTGAAAGATGTAGAATTGAGGTATCACAATGTGGGGAAGCAAGCATATGCCCTAGTCAGGGGAGTTAAGAAATTTAGACATTAAATTTTGTGGAACAAGGTTTTTTCCATTGTGCTTGACCCAGCAGTAAAGACATTGTTGATGTAGAATGAGTTAGGAGAAAGAAGAGAAAAATGGGTTACCTTATTGTAGGAATATGACATGGAAATTCAGCCAATGAAATTAGTAAGAGGACAGGTCCTCACTCAAACAATAGCTGAAATGACAACTGAAGTGGGTCCTGAGCTTACATTCCGGCAATATCAACTCGAAGATGTTTCCCTTAGAGAGTGGTATGACAACATCGTCTACAACCCGGTAAATAACAAGTTCCTATCTCATCTATAGGGAGTTCAAAAGTGTGCTCTTCGACTAAAAAGAAACAAATACATGTTGCAAGGGTCCATATTGTACAAGAAGAATCATGAAGGGATCTACCTCAAATGCCTCGGAAAAGAGGAGGCAACACGAGTTCTAAAAGAATTTCATGATAAGTTTTCCACTAGTCATGGATTTGGACCTTCCACTGCTTATCAAATCTTGTGGGTTGGGTTCTATTGGCTGACCATCTTCAAGGATGCACACAACCATGTTCAAACTTGACACGTGTGCCAAACTACCACAACCAGAGAATGAAATGTTGTCCCACTACAACCAATCCTGGAGGTAAGACCGTTCGCACAATGGGGTCTTGACTTCATCAGTGCGATCAGCCCACCATCTTCTATGGGTCCCAGGTACATTCTAACAGCCTCTGATTACTATACTAGATGGACAAAATAAATTGCATGTAGGCAATGTACCACTAAGGTAGTTACTAATTTTCTCAAAAGTTTCATTTTGAATCATTTTGGTTGCCCATATGCCCTTGTTTGTGATAACGGCCTCGCCTTTTCCTTGCTAAAATTTTCTAGTTGTGCCTTTGATTATGGAATTGCCCTTAAATTTTCATCTAATTACTATCCCTAGGGCAATGACCCGGCTGAATCCACAAACAAAAACCTAATCGTTGTAATCAAGAAACTACTCGATAGGAATCCCAAAGACTCGAACACCCAATTTCATTTTTCCCTTTGGGTAGATCGCACCCACCATAAGGCCTCCCTAGGTGATTCTTTGTTTCACCTCGTCTATGGCTTAGAGCATGTATTCCATGTCCATCTTAAGATCCCCACCCTCCAATTTATCAACATTTTTTATGAAGAAGGGGATCAACGAGAAGCCCATTTAGCTGAATTTCTCCATCTAGAAGAAGTTTGTGATCGAGCCATTGAAAATTTTTCCAAAAACTAGGGTGTGGTCAAAAGGTGGTTTGACCAAGGGGCCAAAGTTAAGGCCTTTATAATTGCTGACCTGGTCTTGTGTTGGGACAAGGCCCATGAAAAGAAAGGGGGACATGACAAATTTGACAAGCTTTGGCTTGGCCCCTTTCAAATTTTTGAAATCTTAGGAGATAATTCTTTTGAATTAAGATTTTAACTGGTGAAGATGTCCCATTTCCCATCAACAAGAAACACCTCAAGCATCATTTCCTTGCCTGAGCTCTTTTGAGCTAACTCGCTGTAAATACTTGTATATAGGTCAGTCTAGGTTTTCTTTGCTTGGTTGTTTCATTTTTTTGCTTCACTTTTATTTTGTTCATCTCCCAACCGTTTTGTTTTGCTAAGGGTGTTACTTTGTTTTTGATGTGGTGCTTGTGCTTGATTTGATGAACGGTTCACTTTGTTGCTTGCTTTTTGTGTTCTCTGGATAAACATTCATTCCTAACTATTGGTCTTTGATTGCTACTATGGAACAATCTCCTTATCTAAACTCTAACTTGGCCTAGAGCATGATCCTTAGTTGAATCCTTTCATGCTCGTCTCGTATCTTGCACAAAACACACATTAATTATTTCTGAAGAGTTGTGCAGTGGTCGTTATGATGAGCTAGCAAGTGAAAAATCTTAAGTCCACTCCAGTGGCCACTATGATTCCAAACCCATACTAAGCTTCAATGCTTACATAGTTGAGTAAAAGAAAAAGTATTAAAAGAAGTATCAGAAAAGAAAAAAAAGAAAAAGAAAATGTTAAAATCAAGCAACTGCGGGGGTGTGCGGACAACTCTACCAGGGCTATGGATGCTTGGCTGGTAGTAGAGAAATGTTCATGGAGTCACAATGAAAACTCTACCAGGGCTATGGACACCTAGATGGCAGTAGAGCAATGTTCGTGGAGTCACAACGACAACTCCGTCAGGGCTATGGATGCCTGACTGGTAGAAGAGCAATTTCTAGGTTACTTTTCGAGTTAGACAGTTCATGTAACTTGCTTAGCCTGATTAACAATCATTTTTCATAGTCTCCAAAGAAAGGGAATGAATTCACCATACACACACACACTTCTGAGATGTTTTGTGACTTTGACTCAGTTAAGGATCCCATTATCCTTTGAGTCCCATAGCTCATTTATGGAAACCGGCCCCTGGTCTGCAAAACCAGAGATTTTTGGTTCTAAATGAGTTTTTATCCTTAGAATGCTCAGGAGTGTTTCCCAGTGGAGTCGCCATTTGTTGTGCCTATAGCACACATGCCCCGTTCGGAATAGGGACTCTCTTTTTTCTCTTTGTTGGGTTTCTTTTTCCTTCACCTCAATTTGTGTGCCCCCTATTTTGAGTATCAAGTTGTCACAGAGTCCCAAAGCTATCATCTTGAGTTGACCAAGTTTTTCCACCTTCAAAATTTTCAGGTCTTTAGCCTTTGCGGAGTTCCTTTGGCATTTTTCCTTGAAACTTCAAAACTATCGTCCTTCACCTATGTGGACTTTCATCTTAACTTCACCATCTTTGCAGTGGCTGAGTCAGTACATCATCCCACTTTGCAAGATCCATGGCCTCCATTGCCACCCTTTTCATCAACCACCCAAATGGCTAATATCTGGGTGTCGTCCACCCTACGGGCCCCGCTAACCGCCGCCGGCTCTTTCGAACTGCACACCCACCAATTTTTCTTGCTTCCATACTTGCATCTATTGTGAACATTTAATGCTTAAAATTCTATAAATAGCAACTCTAAATGGTCATTTTCACTGATATTCTTCCTGCAAGCTTGTCAGGGCTCTCTAACTTTCGCCAGCTCCATGCCCACGAGATCTTGCCGCTTTTCAAGCATCATCATTTTCAATCTGTGCACATATTCTTGTGGGGTGTCCAGGTTAGTTTTCTATTTCCATTCATGTTATGTGTTTCTCTTTGATTTTTGTGAAGTTGTTAAATTTTGAAGAAGAAAACCTTAGGAACTAGTTAGACCACACCACAGCACACAAAACCCATGTCTTAAAAACTTGAAAATCCTTTGAAATCTTCCCTAGAGATTCGTGCAAAACCTTCACCCTCCATTTTTGTTCTTGAACCAAGGTCATCAAGCTCTTTTGGGCCGCAACACCCTCACCATTGTTTCCTTAACACTCTAATGACAAACATTGAGAGACCAGTCGTTACCTTTGTTGGGCTCGCTCATGCGGGTGGATGGTCCCTCATTACTATCATCTTTTTGAACTTAGCGAAAATCATAAGTCAAACGGGATCCTTTCAAACTTGTAGGTCTGGGAATGTAGGTTTCTGCATTTGGATTTCCCTTTGTACCTCACTATTTAAAATGGCTAATCAATCTCAATCTCCTACCTTGCAGGCCCCACGTTGTCTATTTAACTTGACCATTTCGAACAAGTGTCTAGGTGTGGGCTCTTCTATGGGCTGCCCATTGTGGACTTCCATTTGTGGGCCTTTATCACTCATCCACCATCTTAAATGGCCTTGGGTGACCATCCATCTGCTTTGTGGACTCCACATCTATCACATCTACCAAGCCCCAAAGAATGAGAATGCAAGTTTGCTAATTCTAGATCCTCCATTGCGGGTCATTGTCACCCTTTGTCTGCCATTTAAAATAACAAATGACCTCCACCCTTCCACTCTTAGGGCCCCAACACCCACTTTTCCCCAAATTTTTATTGAAAAACATTAAGTAAAAATTGAATGTGGGCATTCCAATGTGTGTGATCGACTGTAGGCTGCCATCCTCCTTTCACTATTCTTTAACTGCCAAGCCAAGCCCATCGCCCACTAAACAGAGCTCGACCTCACTATTTTTGTCTGACCAATAACAAACCAATGACTTATGTCGATGACCTTTACGCGCTGGATGGTGTAGACCACCGCTTGTGGTTTATCATCCAGTCTCTACCGTCCTAAACAGTTGACGTCCAACATCTACCTGCGGTTCCCCACCCACACATTGTTGAACTAATTGAACTTCTTAGTTGATTTGACACTGACTTTCCTAACTGCAAGTCTTGCATTTTGGGATGTTTTCTATGGGATTCCACCTAACCATTTCCATATCAAATGACAGAGCCCTTAAATGGCTGAGATTCCACCTACACCCTCAACCCTTAGGCCTGCGCGCCAAAATAACTGAGTTAGAACTTCCAAGACCTCAAGAATGATCAATCATGTGTGTCAAAATGACCTAACCTCTTGGTGGGCCCCTTTAGAAGGTAGAAACCCGATGCGGGTGGATCCATGTGGGCTGTCGTGCCTTGTTCGTTGTCTGTTTGCAACTTCCTCCAAAATGGCCCTCCGCCCAGGGAAGTCTGCATCCCTAGGCCCGCGTTGCCATATCTCCCTCGAATAGAAGGAAAATGATAATCTAAAAGGAATGTTATGATCTTTAAATGATAAGTGACTTGATCTAACATTTTTTTGTAGGATTTTGCTAACGCTCCCCTCATTTTACGCATGAATATGCTTATTGCTCCTTTGCTTGCAGGATTTATGGAATTAGTTGCAGGACCATTAGGGGCATCCACAAAAAAGGAGAAGGAGAAGAATACTGCCAAGGAGCCAAGAGGGAAGGAGGACAAAGATATGATAAAGTAAAAATTCCACGGGACCGATATCACCTCTAAGGTTACCACATAATGAGATACAATTATAGATACCAACTTGGGGCAAATTGACATTGATGAATTCAAATAGAGAGTCATTGCCAACCCCACTATGAAAGGTGCAAAGAAAATTAAAAAGAGTGGTTTAGCCAAGGAAGCTAGTTTCTCACCTACTCTTGTCACTCTTGAGCTAGTGATGGCCTGTAGAGAGTCCTATCAAGATAAAACTAAAGAATTGTTGACCGTGATGGTAGGGTATTAGTCGATTTGTCCTCCAAATCCATAGGGAAAACTTTCCACATTCCCACCTTTGATCTGATGGAGGAAACCACAAAAGAATATGCAAAAAGTATGTGGAAGGTTGACCCTCTAAGATGCAAGAAATTGAACAACCAATATTGGTTGAAGGAAAATAGGGGCAACATAAACAAAGTACCTCAAGAACTCTTCATAAGTGATTTATATAAAGATTACCATGATTTGGTAACCTTACTAAGCAGAGTCATGGGCATCCCAACTGCTACATACTTCCAGGACTAGATGTTTTATTTTATAGAGGAGATTATTAGGGGGAAGACTAAGTTCAATTGAGCAAGAATGATCAGCAACTGCTTGCATGAGCAATTTGTAGCCATCAAAAGGACCTCCCAATTTTACATGACCTCTTATCTGGTTTATCTGCTGGCTAACCCCATTCCATATATAGGTCTATTTATGGCATGGAGCTAGACTCTAGGAAGAGAACTAAAGGTATATGATAGGCACCCACAAGTTCAATACCGCAATTTCAAGAAAGACTATTGCCAGGTAAATAATGCCTTTATCAGGCACATAATCATACTTCTCCAAGGAGACTTCAAGAGAAGGGTCACACATAGTAATCATGCATTCATCCACTGGTTCCAGTTTCTAGTTATTTAATTCCCCAAATTCACTTACATCCAAACTGAGGGCTTCTCTGAGAGGCTATACAAGCTTCCCAGATATCCAAATGATAGGTTGATCTTGTTGGAGATCTCCAGGTAGTTGCAGCATGCACACACTCTTCCGAGTGAAAAACACTGGCTAGGAATCCCTTATATTCTCACCTTCGGCTAGGGAATGTATGCAATTCCCACATCTTAGTGTGTGAAGTATTCTCAGAAGGAAATCATTGAATATAACTTCAAACTCTACACTCCTCGACCGAGAATGGATCAATATGGAAAATTGAAGAATATGGTTGGGAGGGAGTATACCCATTTGCACAATGTTGAATATTTTTGGGCAAACTACAAAGATGATAAGGAGGTGCACATGAGGCAATATATGTGCATGATGGGATACTTTGTTAAAATAGTCAAAAAAATTTCAATGCCAGATCAAATTGTGGAGGATGAAAACATTGTTATAGATCCAAGATTTGATGTCGTTGCCAACCTCCTATTTCTTCTAATTGAAGTCTGGGATGAGGAAGAGGTCAATGACCTTGATATTTTAACAAAACCAATAGAAGCTAGAACAAAGTAGTGGATTGATGGGAAAATTGTTCAGCTAAAGCTACAAGGATCAATCCTGACCTATGGAGAGCTTGAGGATGAGCTTGAGAGAAAAACCGATAGTTGGACTACTACTGCCCCTTCTGGAGAGACTCCAAAATCTCCTCCCACTACTAGCTCAAAGAAAAGGAAAGAAAGAGTCGAGCACCAACCGAAACATAAGGTATATTCAAGGAAGGCCTTTGAGGGTGAGCCCTCAAAGAAAGCAAAGAAATTAGGTGGATTCACTAAAATTCCCATAATTCAAGAGGAACCACTCCATGAGGGAGAGGAAGAAGAGGTCAAGCAACCAAAGTCTCCACCTACCACCTCTAGTCTTGCTACCACCACCACCACTACCACTAATATCACTCCTCCGCTAGCATCTCAAGCACTACTCACTTCCTCCCTGCCTACAATGGACATCTCAGTTCACCTTGCCTCCACATCACCTACTACACCCATTATGGTGAGGGATTCTTCTTCTTCCACCACTTCTCCACTCTCTTCTTTGTCCATGTCTCCATCAATGGCTATTCCCTTTGCCTTTTCAACAACAATGTCCATTGTTACTCTCCCAAAAGATTTTTCTTGACACATGCAAAATATACCAATGGAGCTCTCAGAAGTATTGATGAAACCAACAGTGCAAGCTGCCTTAGCTCAAGTTATTACCAATCTCCCTGCCCCTCCTCTGACAAAACCACCCAAAATGGAAGCAATGATGCAAATTTATGAAGAGATAGAAAGACAAGGGAGGGAGGCAAAAAAGGAAATAGATGAGGAATCAGATGACTGCCATGAGAATCTAGAGCATTAGCATTTGGTTATTGATTAGGTAGTGCATGAAGAAGAGCAAACACAATACTCTGAGGAAGAAGTTGAGGACCTTGACACAAAATACATTATGGAAACCTTCGCCCAAGAGCTTGAGGAAGTGTTGGAACGACAACTCAAAGATGTTGGGGAGGAAATTGAAAGGCAATCCTATGAAGAGAAGAAGGAAACAGATGAAGAAATGGAGGTAACTATAGAACCTCCAACCAAGGAATAGGATAAAATCCTAGGTCATGATGAAAAGATGCCTCCCACAAGAGAAGAAGAAGAAAATAAAGAAGAAGATAAGCCTGAAGAAGAGGCTGAAACGAGAAGAAGCCCAGAGACAAAGCATCATGTAGAGCGCAGGCAAGAAGAAGAAGAAAAGTCATCTGAAGGGGAAGATAGCCCCAAGGAAAATGTTTTGGATGTTGTTGATGTGTTGCTGATATCTGGTTGTCATTGATGTCAACACTATTAGCATTTGGTGTATTGAAGGTTGTATGTGTCGAGGATATTGAGAAAATTGTTAAAAGAAGTGTTCCAGGTTCCTAGTGGAACTATGAAGGTCATGAAGGTGTCTTTTTTTATACGTTGAAGATCATTTCTTGTGGATTAGAGGGTTTTTTGTTGAGTGTATCTAGTAAATCCACCAGAAGTTTCAGAGGTACGCATGAAGATTTGATTGTGTTGTGAACAATTGTGTTATGACAATATTTATGTGGGTTATGTCAATATTCCTAATTGAATTTTATGTGTTTTTGTTGTTTTAGATGTATCTTTTTTATTTCTTGGTGCTCATTGATGTTTCTAAATTGTGCTCTATCTTTTTGGTACATCCACATTGATCGGTGTGCTCGTGGTTGAATATTTTTCTTTGTATGTTCCATTTTTCATGTTCCTGGCTAACATGTTGATGGTAGCCTATTGTGGATCTGCAAGTTGAAATTAATTGAAGTATTTTTGTGTTGGAATTGTTAATCTGGGTCTCCACTATGTTTTGGCTGACCTTGGTGGATTCACATTACAAATTTATTTGTAAATTTGGGCTGACTTTGAAAATATGTTTTATATCTCTAGCCGACTAAGTTGTTGGTGTAATCTCATGTCACAGATATATAAGAGTGATTGTTTAATCGGGGTAAGGAATGATTAGAGTGCTCGATGTTCTCCTATGTGTGTATGTGCGAATATCATTTGTACAGTAGAGTGTGAAGAAGATTGAGCGAAGTGTGACAAAGTTGAGTGAAGAGTGAAGAAGGTTTTTATGTGCTTAAATGGAACTATAATCAAGCTTGTGTAGAAGCTATTTTCTTAGTTCACATTTTGGATGGTATTAATCCAAACTCCTTTTGGACAGTGAGTCCTCTTTTGTATTTGAGTAGTGAGCTCTAGGAGGTGTGCCTGAATGCATGTGCATTCCCCTTATTTCTCATTATACTTTTAACATGGTATAATATTGTGGACTAACATCCACCATGGTTTTTCCCCTAACATGGTTTCCACGTAAAAATATTTGTGTTCTCTGTCTCTCTGATGTGCTATTTTTTTATGCTTTGTTAGTCTTTCATCAGATCTAAGATTAAGTTAAGTTAGAAGAAGTTTAAATATTTTGTGACAATTGATTCACCCCCCCTCTCAGTTGCCTGTCATTTTTTTTAAAACAATTGGTTTTAGAGTGGGTTCCTCTGAAGAAGTTTAAAAGATTGAGGCGATCCAAGATGGCATCATACAAGAAGGACATTCCTAGATTTGATGGAACAAACTACTCATTGTGGAAAGCTAGGATGGAGTGTCATTTGAAGTGTATTGGTGAACCTTTCTAGAAAATTACAAAGAACATATATGTTATTCCTGCAAGTGGTCCTTCCACTCCTGATGAAGTCAAAAAGGTTGAGAATAATGTCCAGGCCATGGAAGCTTTGTTGAGTTCTTTGACAAATTCAGAAATGACAAATGTGTTAGGTCTAAATATAGGTCGTGAGATGTGGACAAAGCTGGAAACTTTGTATGAAGGAGATATACATGTGAAGATGGCTAAGCTACAAAGTTTGAAAGGTAAATATGAAAATCTGAAAATGGGTGAAGATGAAAATATTTCTTCGTTTATGTAGAGAGTAATGAACTAGTGATGTGAATTAGATGTGTCGGTGGTATCCTAGAAGAGGAAGAAATTGTGGCTAAGGTGCTCAAATCATTTCCTCCCTCCTACAAAGAAAAGGATCGTGCTATTGAAGAAACCAGATCATTGACGAATGTAACACAGGATACACTGATTGGAAAACTTGTTGCCTTTGAGTTGAGCGAATTTGGTGATTTTGTTCCTAAGACTGAAACTACATTTAAGGCTTCTTTATCCCAAAGAAACAAGAAAAGATATGATCCGGGAGAGAGTTATAGAAATACATTCAAGTATGAGGAAGAAATGAAACAACTTGAAGATGAAGAAAGAGAACTCGAAGAATTGGAAGCACTGATTATGAAGAAAGAAGATAGAGGACAAGGTAATTATAAAGGAAAGTTTCCTATCAAATGTTTTTCTTGCAGTAAAATAGGTCATTTTGCATCAAGATTTCTTGAAAGAGTTCCTAAATCTAAGCCTTACAAATCTAGATTCTAAAAGAAATGTTATTTTTCTAAAGGAGTGACTGATGATGAGTTTGATAAAGATAATGGAAATGAAGATGATTGGGTTTTCATTTCTATCAAGAAAAATAGTCATGTTGCTACTGAATCTACTACAGTTGAGAAAGCTCTTATAGCTCGAATTGAAGAAAAGGATGAGTGGGTCATTCACAGTGGATGCTCACATCATATGATTGGTGACAAAAGAAAATTTGTAAGTCTAGAGAAGTATGATGGTGGGATTGTAAGATTTGGAGATAACAATGCTTGTGTGATTCGTGGCATAGGATCTATTTGTCTTGGAGGTAAGCATAACACTGATGATGTTGTTTATGTTGAAGGCTCAAAGCACAGCCTATTAAGTGTTGGACATATGGTGGACAAGGGTTATGATCTTCAGTTGAAAGATGGAAGATGCGGGATATTTGGAAGCTCTAGAAATATAATTGCTTTAGGTAAATAGACAAAAGGTAACATTTTTCACTTGAATGTTTCTAGTGAAAGTTGTTTAATTGCTCAAGTAGATGAAAGTTGGTAATGGCATAGAAAGTTGTGTCATGTGAATTTTGATAACATATTCAAAATAAGTTCCACTCAAGCAGTAATATATCTACCTAAGTTAGTGAAGCCTGCTAGCACAATTTGCAAGGAGTGTCAAATGGGAAAACATACAAGAGTTTCTTTTCAGAGTAAACAACATCATTTGAATGGATTACTGGAGCTTATGCATACTGATCTACATGGTCCCTCCAAAGTCAGAAGTCTCCATGGTCAAAGGTACTTTATGTTGATTATTGATGATTACTCTAGAGTGATATGGGTTTCTTTCTTAAGAGAAAAATGTGAAGCATTAGAAAAGTTCAAAAGTTTCAAAGCTATGGAAGAAAATGAGAAAGGTTTGAAAAATCAAATACTTAAGGTCAGACAGAGGTGGTGAGTTCATCTCCAAGGAGTTTAATTCCTTTTGAGAAGAGCATGGAATTAGAAGATAGTTATTTTCTCCCCGGACCCCTCAACAAAATGGAGTTGTAGAGAGGAAGAACATAACAATACCGGATGTTGCTAGAACAATGATGATTGAAGGAAATGTGCCTCACATCTATTGGAGTGAAGTTGTAAGCATTGATATGTATACCTTGAACCAGGTAAATGCTAATGGTAATTCTGGTAAGAATCCTTTTGAACTATGGTTTGGTTATAAGACTACTGTTAGGTATTTCAAGATCTTTGGAAGCAAATGCTACATCAAGAGAGATGATGATATATGAAAGTTTTATGCAAGAAGATATGAAGGAATCTTTCTAAGTTACTCCACTAGAAGCAAGGCCTACTGGTGCTACAATAGAAGACTGAGAAAAATGGTTGAGAGTACAAATGTCAAAGATGATGAGGATTCTGCTAAATCATCCAGATATTGTGGATATGATTCAGATGAAAACAACACAAACAAAGGGAAGAATGTTCAAACACAAAATCAACTTCAAATTGTGCCATATGTTCCATATGTTCCTTTTGTTCTGGTAAGTCAAGATAGTCAAGAAGTAGAGACAAATGCAAGTGGAGAAGAAAGAACAGAAGAATCATAAGCTCGAGAGAATCCCAAAACTCCAAGTTATGTAAAATCATTCTGAAAATCAAATTATAGGGGACAAGAATAAATGTGTGCAAACTAGAAGAAAGTTGCAGAAAAGTATTGCCTGATATCCAAGATTGAACCTAAAGATGTCAATGAAGCTTGCAATGATAAACACTAGATGGAAGCTATGAAGGAATAATTAATGTAGATTGAAAAGAATAATACATGGGTACTTGTTCCTAGACCTAAAGATAAAAATGTGATTGGCACTAAATGGGTCTTTCAGAATAAGCTAAATGAACAAGGTGAAGTAGTCAGAAACAAAGCAAGACTGGTATGTAAAGGGTATTCACAAATGGAAGGTATTGATTTTGAAGAAATTTTTGCCCCTATTGCCATAATTGAAGTTGTAAGATTATTTCTTGCTTATGCTGCATATAAGAACTATAAATTCTATCAAATGGATGTGAAGCCTACTTTTCTAAATGGTGAGCTAGAAGAAGTATATGTTGAACAGACAGATGTATTTCAACTAACTGATGAGGAGAACATGGTTTTTCGACTAAAGAAAGTTGTGTATGGACTCAAGCAAGCCCTCATAGCCTAGTATGCTAGACTGGACAAATATTTACTGAAGCTTGGATTCAACAAAGGTATTGCTGACAACAACTTGTATTTCAAATTGGACTATGATAAGGAGTTGATTATTGAGGTGTTTTTTGATGACATTATTTTTGGAGGAGATGATAATCTATGTATGAAGTTTGTTGATGAAATGAAGAATTAATTTGAAATGAGTATGATTGGAGAGATGAAATTCTTTCTGGGATTACAAGTTACTCAATTAGACAAGGGGATCTTCATATCTCAATCCAAATATGTGAGAGAGCTACCAAAGAAGTTTGGTATGGAAGACTCAAAACCTGTTGGTACTCCTACGGTAACTGGATGCAAGTTAACACAGAATGATGATTCTCCTAAGGAAAATCAAACAAGGTGTAGATCTATGATTAGTGGATTGCTCTACTTAACACAAACTAGACCAGAAATTATGAATGTTGTGTGTATGGTTTCTATATTTCAAGCTGATCCAAAAGAGTCTCATGTGACTGTTGAAAAAACAATCTTCAGATATCTGAAAGGAATAATTGATTTTGGACTTTGGTATCCTAAGGATGATGATCTTACTTTGAATGCATATAATGATGCGGATTGGGCTGGAGATGTAGATGACAAGAAAAGTACTAGTGGTGGTGCCTTCTTCCTAGGAAAGAAGCTGGTGTCTTGGTTGAGAAAAAAGAAAAATTCCATTTCTCTATCTACTGCTGAATTAGAATATATTGTTGCTGCCAACAACTGCACTCAAGTGATGTGGATGAAAAATATGTTGAAAGATATCAAAGTAGTATATGATGAACCTATTTCCATAAACTGTGATAACTCAATTTCTATTAACATTTCTAAGAATCTGGTGCTACACTCTAAAACCAAGCATATATCAATCAAGTTTCACTTTCTGAGGGAGAAAGTAAGTGAGAAAGAAGTCAAACTGGAGTATGTGCCTACCAAAGAGAAGATTGCACATATTTTCACTAATCCATTGCCAAAGGATACCTTTGAGTATCTTAGAGGGATGCTAGGGGTGATTACCCCTCCTGATATGAACTAAGGATGCATTAATTTGCATCAATTCCTGCATTCCATGATCATATTCTGATCCAGATTGATGTTTTTTGTAGCTGCTACTCAAGGGGAGTAGTCAGATGTGCAAATATGTGGTTCAAAGCTTGTATGTGGAAAGATAATTCTTATCTTTGCCATTGATGTCAAAGGGGTAGAAGTGCAATGTGAAAAATTGTTGATTATCTGGGGAGAAGAGCCCTATGGGAAGAAGATATTGAGAAGAGTCGAGGAAAGAAGAGTTAGAATATAAGGAGTAAATGCTAATTGAGAGTTGGTTTGATGGTGTTTTTCACATCATGTGTTGCCATCAATGCCAAAGGGGGAGATTTTTGGATGTTTTGGATGTGTTGTTGATATGTGGTTGTCATTGATGTCAAGACTATCAGCATTTGGTGTATTGAAGGTTGTATATGTCACAGATATTGAGAAAATTGTTAAAAGAAGTGTTCTAAGTTCCCATTGGAACTGTGAAGGTCATGAAGGTGTATTGTTCTATATGTTGAAGATCAGTTCTTATGGATTAAAGGGTTTTCTACTTAGTGTATCTATTTCATCCACCGAAAGTTTCAAAGGTTTGCGTGAAGATTTGATTGTGTTGTGAACAGTTGTGTTCTAACAATATTTTATGGGTTATGTCGGTATTCTTGATTGAAGTTTATGTGTTTTTGTTGCTACGGATGTCTCTCTATTGTTTCTTGGTGCTCATTGATGTTTCTAAATTGTGCTTCTAAATTGTGCTCTATCTTTGTGGTACATCCACATTGATAAGTTTTCTCGCAATCAAATATTTTTCTATGTATGTTTCATTTTTCATGTTCTTGGCCGACATGTTGATGGTAGCATGTTGTGGATCTTCGAGGTGAAATTAATTGAAGTCTTTTTGTGTTGGAATTTTTAATTTGGGTCTCCATTATGTTGTGGCCAACCTTGGTGGATTCACATTGAAAATTTATTTGTAAATTTGGGCTGACATTGAAAATATATTTTATATCTTTGGTCGACTAAGTTGTTGGTTTAATCTCATGTCATGAATATATAAGAGCGATTGTTTAATCAATGTAAGGCATGCTCAGAGTGCTCGATGTGCTCCTATGTGTGTATGTGCAAATATCATTTTCAAAGAAGAGTGTGAAGAAGATTGAGAAGAGTGTGAAGAATATTGAGAAAAGTGTGAAGAAGTTGAGCGAAGAGTGAAGAAGGTTTTTTTGTGCTTAACTGGAACTATAATCAGGCTTGTGTAGAAGCTATTTTCTCAATTCACATTTTGGATGGTCTTAATCCAAACTCCTTTTGGATAGTGAGTCCTCTTTTATAATTGAGCAGTGACCTCTAGGCAGTGTGCCTGAATGCATGTGCATTCCCCTTATTTCTCATATAATTCTAATAGGGTATAATATTATGGACCAACATCCACTATGGTTTTTCCCCTAACAGGGTTTCCACATAAAAATCTTGGTGTTCTCTATCTCTCTGATGTGCTAATTGTTTATGGTTTGTTAGTCTTTCATCAGATCTGATATTAAGTTAATTAAATTTAGAAGAAGTTTAAAATTTTTGTGACAACTGATTCACTCCCCCACTTCTCAGTTGTTTGTCCTTGCTTTTCCAACAAAATGTAGCTATCACTGAGTCACAAAAGGAAATGACTATATTCATCCATGACTCAAATGAGGAAGAGGGAGAGAAAAAAGAACAAGAGGTCTCAGGTCATGAAGAGAAAGAGATCCAGTATATCCAAAGAGAGGAAGGTGATCATGAATCACTAAAAGAAGGGTCTCAAATGCCTGAATGGCTAGAGAAGAAATTACAAAAGAAGGCCCCCGCTCTTATGGATCCTAAAGAGAGGCTAGAAGTCATCTTAGCCAGAGCTCAAATAGGAATGAAGAAGGAGAAGAAGTCAAGGATCTGATCCCATATCACGATGGATGCATCAAGATCAAGGATCGTGCAGTTAGCTAGTCTAGTGATGGGTACAGGAGAGGGATTAAGCTACAATATCTCCACCATTGACCTAGGAAAATCCACTAGGGAGTAGAAAATTGATCATCTCCAGGTATTTTTTCCACTATTGTGCATCAGATGAATAAGGATCAATCCTTTAAGGAGGAGTTAAAGGCACAAGTGGCAGATCTTATAGCCTACATACAACAATGGTCCTCTACTGAAGATATTCCTACAACATCGTCAGCCACTTCTTTGCTGCTTTCCAAGGATCATATCAAAAAATTGGAGAGAAGGAACAATTGGACTAAGGCCACTAAAGACTGGTTCTGGTGGGTGGTCTACAATGGAGATATAGGCATCGGTCATGTTTTCTATACAACAAACAAGTTTTGAGAGGTACAAAAGTATCTCAAAGGCACAAGGAAATTTTGTACTGACTTCCTAGAGCTTTATAGGTTATGTATCCTAAACTTGAGGCTATCCTTAAGATGCCTGAGAGAACATGGGGAAAGGAGCTGGCACTAGTAAGGGATGACCATTGGCTCATCGAGACCTAGAAGCTAGGTCTTGCTCATAGAAGAGAAATCTTGAAGCAGGTGCTCCATGAAGTGGAGCTAGACCTAGATTGGGTCATAGAACATCTGGTGGCCTGCAAAGAATATCTAAAGCTTATGATGGACTATGATATACCCGTTGTCGAGCTGGATCCTAAGAGGATATGACCATATTTTCATAAGAAGATGGAGAAAGGGGCCACCGATACACTCACGCTAATTTTTTGGATTTTGCTACTGGATCCTTCACTCAATTCGAGCAGGTGATCAAGAACACACCAAAATGCAACAAGGATTGGGACTTGATTACCAGCAGATCTAGAAAATTGAGCTTCTAGGTGCTGCAATTCGATATAATGGAATGGAGTAAGCTTCATGCATTGATAGGACAATTCATGGGATATGCCACAGTGAAGAAAAATGAAGGAAATTTGGTTATTGATGATGAGTTCCTCACAGTGTAGCTATAGCAAAGGGCAATCAGCTAGAGGACAAAAGTGCTACAGTGCCAAGCACTAGAAGACAAAATAGGCTAAAAGACAAAGATGTAATTTTAAATTGTAAAATATTAAGGGGTAGGTGAAACCCTAATTTGTAGTGAATCTTGGCCACACAATGAGATTAAATATTTTCCATTCATTTTCCTTTTGGACACTATAAATAGGGGGTATCCTCTCATTTTCAAGAAAGAGTTGAGTTTTTGTAAAGACATGCTACTCAAATTCTAATAGAAATTCATTGCTTTTGGTGGATTCTTGAGTTTCATTCATGTTTCATGATTCATGTCCTCATAGTTAATAGATTTGAGTAGATTTAATTTGTTGTTCCATGTGTTTATCAAGCTTTTAGTAGATTACTTAATGTTGTTCATTGATGTTGAAGAATTATGTTGTGTTGATACCCTTCCTTGTTCATGCTTTTTGTTGTTTATTGATGATAGATAGTAGTGTAAAGCTAGTCTGAACATGAATTGAATGCTTCACTTAAACTCTATCTTTCATTCATGTCCACTATAGCATCCTCCATTGCCACTTTTCATCAATATTTTCAGGTCTAGGAACTTACTTTCTTCCCTTCCCTTTTGAACTTTCTTTAAAATAGTAATTTAGGAAAAGTTCTAGCATCATTGTAAAGCCAAATTTTATGAAAAAAGTGGAATTTTAGACTATTGTCCTGAACTTGCAGCAATAGAACATTTCATAATTGTATAAACTTCATTCAAGGAACCAATTCCCTTCCAACTTAACATATGTAAGGCTGCCCTATGATTACCAACAAATCACATGAACCAACTGAGATATTCCAAGCATTGTCATGACCTGACATCCGAAACCTTGGGATAGTTTTCTGCAACTTTCTTGTAGGAAATTGTCTTTCAAGAGAGGTGATGCACTTATGAATTACCTATGTTGAGAAGTGAAAGAACACCCATCGACAAATACAATTCTCTAGTTATTGAACATAATCTTTCTTTTGATATTCTATATTGTGATAGGTAATTACTTGCAGGTGTTTCATGGGATTTGTGGATTGAATTAGTCAATTCCAACAATTCAATGGTATTTATATTATCATCATTTGTGTTAACATTCATCACATCAGTCTTTGTTTCACTAGCTTTGACAAATGAAATATTGTGCTTAGGCATGGAATTTGTAAATATTTGCAAATTTTGATTAGGAGGAGCTACAGACTTATTGCCTTGATCATTCACACCTCCAATTAGTAAATGATTAGAATCAATAAGGTCTTGCACAAGATGTTTAAGACGCTTACAGTATTCTATACTATGTCCATTTGTTTGATGGTAATGACAATAAGCATTGTTTTGAAAGCCTTTGCAAAATGTCATATTAGGTTCATGTTCTCTAACAAAAGGTAAGGTAAGCATGTTTTTTTCAATAAGCTATAGCATTGTATTGTGAAGGGTATCAGGTAAAGGAGTGAACTCTCTCTCTCTCTCTATCCTCAAAAGGATTTGTTTTTATAGCAGACACTTGATTATTGTTTTGTTGACTTGTTTGAGGAAGATTTAATTGTAAAAATCCCTTATTTTGTTTCATGAATGGTTGATAATTGTTTTGAGTTGTGGATTCAAAATTTTTTAGGACTAGGGGGATTTTTCACATCACGACCACTAGTCAAGTTTGGATGGTCACAAAGGGTTGTACATAATTGTGTGAAGGATGGAAACCTCAACATTTCAAGTTTTCTTTGGATTTTTTCTTGTAAGTTTGTAATGAATATTCTTTGAATTTTGACGTTAGGAATCTTAATGTTCACTTGTGAGTAAAGTGTTTGGTATCTTCCTATGAAATTGGTCACTTTTTCATCCTCTTTTTGCTTGCATGTCACTAAATCTGCAAGGGTCATTTTAGGACCCATGTGAATATGGAAGTGGTTATAAAATGCATCAACAATTCATTGAATGAACCAATTGAATTGTTCAGTAAAGAGGAGAACCACTCTAAGGCGGTATCTTTCAAGGATCTAGTGAATAACTTAGCCAAAAGTTTATCCTCAAAAATGAAATCACTACACAAGGTTGTGAAAGCGAAAACATGGATTACAAGATCTCCTTTCCCACCATATTTCTCAAATTGAGGGACCTCTATTCCTTGTGGAATTTGTGCTTCTAATATGTCAAGGGAAAATGGTTTAGACTTGATGTATTGCAAATGTTGATCACTATTGTTCTGTTGTAATGTTGTCACTTGTTGTTGAAAGGATGTCATGGTTTGCAAAAGTGAATTAATGAGAGGGTCATTTTGGTTATAAGGTTGAGGGGAGTAAGGTGGTGTAGTGTATGTATGCAGAGGGCTAGTGAATTGTAGGTTATTGAAGGTGAATTGTTGAGGTATTATTGTGTTTGAAGCATTTCCTACAAGAATACCTATGGAAGTGTATACGGTGCTAGTAGGTATGACTGTTTTGGTTGGTTGAATGGTAGTTGTGGGTTCAAATTTTGTTGTAAGTTGGAATGTTGTGGTAGGTTGGAATGTTGTGGGAGGTTGTGTACTATTGTATGTAGGAATGGATATTGTTATCATGGAGGATGGGATTGGAATTCCACCTTGCCTTTGAGTGGACCCCAGAGCTTGAGTGGAAGTGCTAATGGTAGGGATGATGTTGCTAGCGATAAGGACATTGGTTGTAGGAGGTGAAGTCATGGGTAATGAAGTATGAAAAATATGAGCCATGGAAGGTTGATTCTCAACACTATCAGAAAGAGAGTTAGGAAATCAAAGATCCATGGCGAGTGAGATATCATGGGATGAAATGAGCCTCGAACTTCATCTTATAATAGTATTGCAAATAGGACACCAAGTTGTAAATCTCATACAAGTTTTACAACCCTAGTGTGTAAACCCTAGAATAGCAAAGGGACAATACAATAACCTAGAATGAAATGCAATTTTTTAGAATCTAAGCAATGTAATTTACTAATTACACAATGCAATAAGTTGAAAATGAAATATTTTGATGGAATTTTGAACTTTTAACAATGCACTAAAATGAAGCAATTTAAGCTAAATGCAATGAAATTGATGAAACAACAAATTAGGAAATTGAAACAACAAGGTAATAGCACCAAATAGAAGCTAAAAACTAAGATTTTAAGGTCTTCAAAATGCAGATCTATAGCTAATAGGGACTCATTCGCTAGTAAGGGAAAATGGATTCTGATTAGGTGTTTACGAGATTTTTTTGTGGATTTCAGAGTGAATTTTGATGCTTTTTCTTTTGCCAGAAGGTTCAAATCAGACCTAATTAGGGACTTATTCGCTAGTAAAGGTGAATCGGTCCTGGTTAGGTATTTTTAAAATAATTTTTAATGATTTGTAAGCTCTCAGTTATGTCTTTTAGTTCTAGGTTTGATACAATGAAATGCTGCTTCAAATTTTCCAAAAAATCAATGTAAAAATGAAATGAAAAGATGAAATGCAAGGTCTAATTTGAAATGCAATTTTCTTTTTATTTTCAAATGCAATTGAATAAGATCGAAATGAGATGCAAAATGAGTGATTTGTTTTTGTAATTTTCAGATTTAAGAAGTGCAAAACAATGCAAATCTAAACCCTATATGATATGCAAGATTTCAATGGAAAAGAGGAAACCCTACATGATATCTTAATTCAATGCAAATGTAAATGCAATGAATGTAGTATTTTAACTTAAGATACAATGAGAGACTCCAAAAATCAAAAAATTGCAATGTTGAATATGTCAGGTTCACCAATAAATGTAAAGGTGAAAAATAGGGTAGACCTAAATGCATGAACAAGAGGATCTACCACTTACTTTTCTAGGGCCCTTACACTTAAAATTACGTAAAATAAGATGCTAATAACAACCAAAAATGAAACCTAACTGTTATAGCAACTATGGGGGATGTTTTTAGAGCATAAAAAGTTGCGTACTTGGCTAGAAAGTTGTTGTTTTTGAGGTATGGAGGACTCATTCACCTTCAATGGAAAATAGGTCCTTTTAGGGTTTCAAAAAACTGATTTCAAGATCATATTCCTTGATGTTTACACTCTTGAATTACCTGTTATCAAGTTTTGGAAGCCTGTATGCAATTTTGTAGAGCTCTTTCTGTGATCTTGCACTTTGAATGGCAACGTTAGCAACTTTGCAACTTTGACAATTTTTCTCCAAATCTTGCTCAACTTGATCCTCAACCTATAAATCTACAATCCCACACTCGAGGGAAAAAAAAAATTGTTGTTTTGTTAATGAATGGGGGTTTTCCTCAATCAAACCCCTTGTAGGTAATTAAACCAAATGATGAAATGAAGGAAATGAAGCATGAAACATGAAATATATAAATGATATCACCTTGGATGATGTCTTGTGAAGCAAATCTGCAAACTATCATGTAGTGGTCATGAAGAATGTAGATCTAGGATCCTTGGAAATAATGTGAATAATAGTTGCAAGTAGATCTTCAATGCTACATCCACCTCTTAGCTCAACAACATGAACACATGCACTTAACCCTTGAAATGATGATATGATCTTTGAAATGCTGCAATAAAAACTTGAAATATGCCTTGAAATGTCTCATGAATGCCTTAGAAATTCTCTAATGCTTGATCACTTGAATGCTTAGATATTTTTAGAAGAAACAATGTGAATTAACCCCTTATTTATACTAAATTAACCCCAAAATTCAAAGAATTAAGGTTGACACTAGGTTTGGAAAGAAACATAATTAAATTCCCACTAGAATGAAATTCAAAAAGGGGGGTCTCATTAAGGGAGTACCCATTCACCATCTTAGGTGAATGGATCCTAGATAAGTTTCCAAGACCAAGCTTTGGGGGACTGAAAGAGGGCTAAAAACCCATTCCAAATCAACTAAGAAAGGGGGTCTTGTTAAGGGAGGACCCATTCACCATCAAGGGTGAATGGGTCTTGGTTCAACTTACTAGGACCAAAATTTTCCCAATGGAATGATTTTTTAATTGAATTATGATTGTCGGGATAGATCTTTGGCAGGTTTCAAAATTAAGGCCTAAATTCTAATTAAAAGAGGATTAATAACTCCAATTAACCTCAATTAATTAAGACGACCTAGATAAGTGTAGAAGTGCTTTAAAACACTTTACAACACTTAAACAAGGTACACATTATATTGAAAGGGGCCCATTAGGCTTAATTAAGCAAATAAGTCCTAGAAAAGAGTGAAAGTGTGTTACAACACTTTACAACACCCTTGCAAAGCACCAATTAAGGCATGTTTTAGTTAGATAAAAGTCCTAGAATAGTGTGAATGTGTACAACACATTACAACACCACTCCAAGACAACATTAGTTCATCTTTAATGTCAATTATCAAACCAAGTAAGGGAAAATGCTTACTTTTTTCAATTACTATAGGAGCTACAACTCCTGATTGCAAAGTGATTCAAATCAATCAAATTCAAGGTTATAGACCTATTCTATAATTGCTCATACTCTGCACTGCTTTACAAGTATTTATCTTTGCTAAGGCTGATAATTCCTCTTCAACATCACTATATCCTTCTCTGTTCTACCCTCTACTTTACACACGTTGCTCCCACAATAGTGGTTTACAATTCTTGGCCAAATTTTTATTTTTAACTAAATCTTCGCATTCGGGCACCTATAGCGGCTAAACCGTGAGGAATTTGAAGATGATGCAAACTAGAGTCTCGTCACATTTTGTCTATAGATTCTAAAAAAAAAAAAATCAATTTTTTTGGAATTAGATTGCACTTCTTTATCCATCTACCACAAAAACTAGTTTTTTTATAAAACAACATTTTTAAAAAGTGACGCACACTGTATAACGCATAAATTTTTTTCCATGAAGGATAAAATTATAATTCTTTCGAATTTCAATTTGTGACTTTGATATCTAGTGCTTCTACTTGGTTAGATAGTTTTTTATTGAATATTTTTTCTTTAATCAAGTTTCGAAGTCAATCCAATGACAATTCAAACATAGCGTAACCGTATAACGCGTAACTTTTTTGTATATATCAAAATTCAATTCTATTTTTTTTGTTGGATCAAGGACTTCAATATCTAGTGCACTTATATTTTTCAAATTTTTTTTTTGATAATCTGCTATTTTTCCACGTGCAAAATAAAGACCTTCATTTTTGATGAAAAACCTATGTTTAATAAAACTAAAAAAACAAATACATAATAAAACCAAAACATATTAAAATTATATTCATTGGATAGCACGTTCTGAAGACTACCTTATTCCAATTGGGTTTGTAAAGATTCCCCTATTTTCATCCTCAACCTGAACTTCAAAGCATAAAAAATTAGGTTTTTTGTGTGAACAAAGTCAAAAATTAGGGAAAAGGGGGGTTCGTTAGAACCAGGGGGTTCTAGCGAACCAGGGTTCTAGCGAACGCCCTTCAATATTCATTTTTTATTTTATCTTTTGGGTGGGAAATGTGGGCCCAATAATTAATGGGTTCACTCGAACCCTAGTTCGGTCGAACCCCTTTATGGTTTGGTCGAACTTGTAGGTTCATGCGAACCCCTAAAACCAATTTTTTTTCCATGGGGTCATTTTTTCTCAATTTTCCTTCATCCATCAAATTGTAAACCACTATTGTGGCTTCACCCTATTCCTTCTGTAGACATCCAAATTTGGACACTTAATTTATCCAAATTTATCACTTTTCATCTAAACATCCTCTTATCCGAGTTAATTAAGTAATATTACTATTATTTAATTAATATCTTTAATTCTGCCAAATCTCTAAGGTATTTAATTAAATACCTTGCCTCATAATCCTCTTTTCATCAAATAAATTAAATAAATATTACATTATTTAATTCCTCACATGTCTTTTTCATCTAATCCATCTCCTAATTTCTTCATTAGGGATGTGCACATGCCTAATCCTTGATTAGGATGTGTCACATCCTCCAACTTTTGCAAGTTGGCTTCTAATCCTCATTTATCCTCTAATTACTAATTAATTAAGCTTAATCAT